>CM028917.1:4947500-5530000 GCA_016801845.1 Polydactylus sextarius | reverse complement strand
ACATGGATTTGCTATAGGTGTGGGCTACTTAGTCACAGGTATGAATGACCTTCTTAGCCCAACCTGTGGCTCTCTCAGGGGAAAAAACAAGAGAGAAAACATGTCCACCATGGGAGGACACCGCAGGTAAATCATGTGGACAACCTGGGAGAGTCAGGGTGGGAAGAAGAAAGGCTGGAGCTTAAATGCCACTGAACAATACATTAGTAAGAGGCATTGTGCAATTAAAGTTCTGTTCCTGGAGACTAAAGAAGACACTATGGTCAGAGATGGACAATTTAAAAAACAGGAAGAAATGTTGAAATACTAAGGGGTCATATGACAGCAGATTTGGGAAAGTCCAGTAGTTATGCATGGGATATGAATAAAATGCATGAATGTTGAGCCAGTGTACTGGTGGGATGAGGCATCACATTCACACATTTATACAGTGCTTCTCTGTAATATCACAGCCCTTATCAGTGACACAACCAAAATAAACTTAATCAGAGAATATATGCATAAAGTGTTATCTTTAATTTTGTCTACTTACTTTTAATGGTGACACTAAAAGATGCTGACTCCACAGAACTGAAGTTCCTTGAGTCCAGTGCAACTTCATACAAGCAGCTGTAGTTGCCCTGGTGTTCATACCCAGCTACAGGAAACTCAAATGAAGCTGAGTGGTTGACTGCTGGTTTGCTGTCAGTCTTGTTGGACCCAGAGAAGATGAGAGAGAAAACACCTCCAGGATAGTGAGAAGAACTTGAACAGGTGATGACAAAGCTGAAACCATTTGTGACCTCTGCAGCTTCAGGACTCCAGACCAGCCCTCCATCAGGAGATGACAGGAAGACATTAGGTTGTTGCAGTGGCACTGGTTACAAAAAAAAAAGTTGGGGGGGGTATTTGTAAATTAGTGACGCTAAAGATGGCTACAGCCAAAACTATGCACATCTGAAACTGAGTCAAAATCTTTATTCCAAGTTACAGGGATAGGTCCAGTTTGGGTAAAACACCAAAACATGGTGATGCATAATGTAAGATTAGTATTAGTCTGATACTGACCAAATGTCACTGGATCAGATACGAATTACTAGATTTAAAAAAGAAAACATACAGAAAACTCACTTTACTCAATTCACTTCTTCACTTTTTTAAATTACAGGACCCCATAACAATTGTATAATGGAAATGGTAAATTACATTTAACATGGCATTTTTATAGCATTTTTATAGTCTTGTGATCACACAAAGAATTTTACACTACAGATCACATTTGCCCATTCACAGTGCCACTATAATCTATATTACACCTTTTCTAACTTCATTCATACATATTCATCAAGGGCAAATTTTAAGTTCAGTGTCTTGTCCAGGGACAAACTTCTGACTAGTGAGAAACCAGCTTTATTTCCTGATCAAACAATTTTATATTGATAATTGAGGCATGTTCGGGATATGGATTTACTTGTCTTACCAGTCACAGAGAGTCTGACAGAGTTACTCCGGGAGAACTGAAGTCTTGATCTGAGAGCCTTGTCTGATACTGACACTGGTATGAACCCTCATTGTCAAAGGTCACTTCATGGATAATAAATGTAGCAGAGTTTGTACTTGATGACTTGGTCTGTCTGAATGAGTCTGAGGTCTTCTGAAGAGTGAATGTTCCACCTAAATGCTGAGTTGAGACTGAACAAGTAATGCTAATATTCTGACCCCAGGTGATGTTACCAGGAGGACTAATGGAGATGCTGGGTGTTGGGAGACTCACTGAAAAAACAATCAAACAAAAAACAATGATGTATTGGTAAATGTATTGCCTTGAAGCTGATCTCATACTTCATTCTTTGCATTATTAATACAAGTAGAAACAAAATAAAGTTAAGGATTTTTAGAGTTTTGATTTACCAGTAACTGAGAGTCTGACAGAGTCACTCAGGGAAGAACTGAAGTCTTGATTTGAAAGCCTTGTCTGATACTGGCACTGGTATGATCCCTCATGATCCAAGGTTACTTGACTGATGATAAAGGTGGTAGAGTTGGTTCTAGATGTCTGGGTCTCTCTGAATGAGCCTGAGGTTTTCTGCAAAGTGAATGTTCCTCCTAAATGCTGAGTTGAGATTGAACAAGTGATGCTAATATTCTGACCCCAGGTGATGTCACCAGGAGGATCCATGGAGATGCTGGGTGTTGGGAGGTTCACTGAAAAACAAACAAACAAAAGAAAAATAATGTTAGATTGGTAAGTATGTTGTCTTCGCTAAGCTAATAACTCATTATTACTTGACGATTCAGGTTGTGCACATTTTTGCATAATTTATACAAATAGAAGAAAATTAAAGATAAAGTTAAGGAATTTGATATTTTTAATTACCAGTCACCGAGACTCTGACATTGTCACTCAGGGGAGAACTGAAGTCTCGATTGGAAAGTCTTGTCTGATACTGGCACTGGTATGATCCCTCATGATCCAAGGTTACTTGATTGATGATAAAGGTAGCAGAGTTGGTACTAGATGCCTGGGTCTGTCTGAATGAGCCTGAGGTTTTCTGCAAAGTGAATGTTCCACCTAAATGCTGAGTTGAGATTGAACAAGTGATGCTAATATTCTGACCCCAGGTGATGTCACCAGGATGATCCATGGAGATGCTGGGTGTTGGGAGGTTCACTGAAAAAAAATACCATAATGTCAGATTGGTGAATGTATTTCCTTAGAACTGAGTTCATACATCCTTATTTTTAAATGTCAATTTGCTCAGTTGTATGGATAATTTTGTCACAATGTAGTAAGCTGGAGTTATGTCTTATGAGTTCTTATCATTGTCCCAATCACTTCCTATTTCATTTTGATAGCCATTGTATGTCTCTCACTCAAGATCCTGTCCCTCCACTTTCTACCCTTCTGTGTTTCCTGCCCACATGATTACCCACTCATGGACCATAATCTGTTGGACCAGTGTCTAGTTTTCTTCCTTCCCTTGTCTGTTTTTAACTGCCTGTCTTTGTCCCACTTGTCTTTGCCTTTGATTACCTGTGTACCATACTATTTTGTGTATAATAAATCTTTAAAAAACTATCCTTGTGTACTGGGGTTGTACAATTCACTTCTGGCATTATTAAAATACTGTCACCATGTGTACGGGTATAAACAAAAATAAAGTTGTAGAATTTGATATTTTTGATTTACCAGTAACTGAGAGTTTGAGACTTTCACTCAGGGGAGAACTGAAGTCTTGATTGGAAAGCATTGTCTGATACAAGCACTGGTATGATCCTTCATCATCGAGGGTCACTCGATGGATGCTAAAGGTAGAAGAGCTGCTGCTTAATGCCTGAGTTTGTCTGAACAAGCTTGAGTTCTTCAGAAGGTTGAATGTTCCACCTAAATGCTGCGTTGAGATAAAACAAGTGATGCTAACATTCTGGCCCCAGGAGATGTCACCAGGAGGATCCACGGAAATGCTGGGCGTCGGTAGGCTCACTGAAAAAAAATACAACTATGTTATATTGGTAAATAGATTGCCTGTAAGCTGAACTCATACCCGTTATTTACTTGACAAAATGCCCAGTATTTTGCCTCATTTGTAAAAGTAGAAACAAAACAAAGTAAAGGAATGTGATAGTTTTGATTTACCAGTAACTGAGAGACTGACGGAGTCACTCAGGGGAGAACTGAAGACTTGATTTGAAAGCCTTGTCTGATACTGGCACTGGTATAATCCCTCATCATTAAGGGTCACTTGACGGATGCTAAAGGTAGTAGAGTTGGTGCTTGACATCTGGTTCTGCTTGAAGGAACCTGAGGTCTTCTGAAGAATAAATGTTCCACCTAAATACATAGTTGAGATTAAACAAGTGATACTAATATTCTGACCCCAGGTGATGTCTTCAGGAGGATCCAGGGAGATTCTGGGTGTTGGGAGGTTCACTGAAAAAAGACAACATAATGTTAGATTGGTAAATGTATTACCTTTAAGCTGAGCTCATAACTCTTATTTTTTTTCTTGAGAATTTGTGGAGATCTTTGCATGATTCACAATAAACATTAAAAATAAATTAAGTAATTGAAAAAAATGAAAAAAGGAAATTTGATATTCTTGATTTACCAGTAACTGAGAGTCTGGCAGAGTTACTCAGGAGAGAACTGAAGTCTTGATTTGAAAGCCTTGTCTGGTACTGACACTGGTATGATCCCTCATTGTCAAAGGTCACTTGATGGATGTTGAAAGTAGTGGAGTTGGTACTTGATGTCTGGATCTGTATAAATGAACCTGAGGTCTTCTGTAGAGTGAAGGTTCCACCCAAATGCAGAGTTGAAATCAAACAGGTGATGTTAACATCCTGACCCCAATTGATGTCACCGGGAGGATGCATTGAGATGCTGGGTTTTGGCAGGTTCACTGAAAAAACAAATTATATTGGTAAATGTGTCACATTTAAGCTGAGTTCATAACTCCTTAATTTTACTTGAAAATGTGTGCAGATATTTGCATCATTTATACAAACAGAAAAAATATATAGCTAAGGAATTTAATATTTTTGATTTACCAGTAACGACGAGTCTGACAGAGTCACTCAGGGGAGAACTGAAATCTTGAGTAGAAACCCTTGTCTGATACTGACACTGGTATGATCCCTCATTGTCAAAGGTAACTTGATGAACACTGAAGGTAGCAGAGTTGGTACTTGATGACTTGGTCTGTCTGAATGAGCCTGAGGTCTTTTGAAGAGTGAATGTTCCACCTAAATGCCGAGTTGAGATCAAACAAGTGATGCTAATATTCTGACCCCAGGTGATGTTACCAAGATGGTCCATGGAGATGCTGGGTTTTGGGAGGGTTTCTGAAAGAAAAACAACCCATAATGTTAGATTAGTAAATGTGTTTAAACAGTCTGCATCTCCCTTTGTCCTGTACCAGAGTGTTTCGTCCGTCGGTCCAATCACCCCAGCCTGCTTCCCTGTCCTTAGCCACAGTTTTCCTCGTGTAAGCCTTTTTTCTCCTCGTAAAGAGTGATTTTTGTTTGTAACTTTGATAATCTAGATTTAGATTCATAGTTTTAGTTTATTGACAACTGTTTTGTTAGCCTCCTTTGGAGTGATTTTTTTGTTCTCAGCGTAGTCAGTATAGAATATCGTTTAGCCTCCGCCTTTTCGGATAGAGTTTAGTTTTTTCTGTTCCTGTGTGTAGAGTTAGGTTTTCCTCTAGTTGGAGTGTTTTTAGTTAATGTTTCACAGCTTTTGATTTTCCTCCTTTGGAGTGATTTTTATTTGGTAAGTTTTCTTAGATCTTAGCATCATGTTTCTATCATTCTAGTGATTTTTGTTTGCTTTGTTTTCTAGCCTTAGATCATTTTTACAGCCTTTTGAGTTACTAATCTGTTTAGAGGTCTCTTTAATTTCAATGAAGTCTGCCTACTGTCATATCTCTGCATCTGAGCACATCTACACGCGCACACATGCGTACATGCGTGTGTGTGTGTGCGCACACACACACACACACACACACACACACACACACACACACACACACACCCTAACATCTTATAATATCATCAAATATCAATATGTATATTTGTGATAAACATACTAATCTTATTTCATTAATGGAATTTTTTTTTAAACACATTTGTAGTACCAGTTACTTAATATTAATATTGATAAACTTTTGGTAATATCAGGGCCAATTAACTCCTCAAATGAGGCAGCAATTTTTTTTTGAACGTTTAATACTAATTGGTTGTTTTTCAATTAGTTAATTTACTTCACCTCTGTATTCACCTTTTTCTCTCTGTTCATTATATTAGCATAGATATTCTGGCTCCCTGCAGGACCATGGCCTTCATTGTTCTTCTCTCTTCCTGTATTCACCTCAATATCATGTTCCTCATCCCATTGTTCTTCACCACCATTCCACTTTCCATTTTCTCATTCTGCATCTTCCTCCACTGGTCAGAGACAACATTCACATATTGTGATTCCTCTTCCTCTTCATTTCCAAAGTTTTCATAACGATTCCTGATAGTCACTGGAAGGTAAACATAGAAACAGGATGTGCTGTGAATATGAAATGACCTTCCTAAACAAACACATTATATAGACTGCAATGTAATGTAATATAACATGTGTCTTTGTGAGTACGGACTTTGAGTTATGATGCCTCCAGGCTCATTGGTTTGTTGTTTTCTCTTGTGAACCAGACAGATCACCATTAACACGAGCAGGAGCAGCAACAGGCTTCCAGAAGTCACTGAGGAGGCCACCACCAACAAACTGGAAGTAGAAGCTAGGAGAGAAAATACTGATATTTATTGTTTATTACTTATTGTCTGTTGAGAAAATGTCTGATTCTCTAATATAATGTGTTTTCCTGTCAAATGTTTAGTCTGTCTGCTACTACTGTAATCTGACGCTGATTGGCACAATCCAAGACAGACATGGATTTGCTATAGGTGTGGGCTACTTAGTCACAGGTATGAATGACCTTCTTAGCCCAACCTGTGGCTCTCTCTCAGGGAAAAAACAAGAGAGAAAACATGTCCACCATGGGAGGACACCGCAGGTAAATCATGTGGACAACCTGGGAGAGTCAGGGTGGGAAGAAGAAAGGCTGGAGCTTAAATGCCACTGAACAATACATTAGTAAGAGGCATTGTGCAATTAAAGTTCTGTTCCTGGAGACTAAAGAAGACACTATGGTCAGAGATGGACAATTTAAAAAACAGGAAGAAATGTTGAAATACTAAGGGGTCATATGACAGCAGATTTGGGAAAGTCCAGTAGTTATGCATGAGATATGAATAAAATGCACGAATGTTGAGCCAGTGTACTGGTGGGATGAGGCATCACATTCACACATTTATACAGTGCTTCTCTGTAATATCACAGCCCTTATCAGTGACACAACCAAAATAAACTTAATCAGAGAATATATGCATAAAGTGTTATCTTTAATTTTGTCTACTTACTTTTAATGGTGACACTAAAAGATGCTGACTCCACAGAACTGAAGTTCCTTGAGTCCAGTGCAACTTCATACAAGCAGCTGTAGTTGCCCTGGTGTTCATACCCAGCTACAGGAAACTCAAATGAAGCTGAGTGGTTGACTGCTGGTTTGCTGTCAGTCTTGTTGGACCCAGAGAAGATGAGAGAGAAAACACCTCCAGGATAGTGAGAAGAACTTGAACAGGTGATGACAAAGCTGAAACCATTTGTGACCTCTGCAGCTTCAGGACTCCAGACCAGCCCTCCATCAGGAGATGACAGGAAGACATTAGGTTGTTGCAGTGGCACTGGTTACAAAAAAAAAGTTGGGGGGGGGTATTTGTAAATTAGTGACGCTAAAGATGGCTACAGCCAAAACTATGCACATCTGAAACTGAGTCAAAATCTTTATTCCAAGTTACAGGGATAGGTCCAGTTTGGGTAAAACACCAAAACATGGTGATGCATAATGTAAGATTAGTATTAGTCTGATACTGACCAAATGTCACTGGATCAGATACGAATTACTAGATTTAAAAAAGAAAACATACAGAAAACTCACTTTACTCAATTCACTTCTTCACTTTTTTAAATTACAGGACCCCATAACAATTGTATAATGGAAATGGTAAATTACATTTAACATGGCATTTTTATAGCATTTTTATAGTCTTGTGATCACACAAAGAATTTTACACTACAGATCACATTTGCCCATTCACAGTGCCACTATAATCTATATTACACCTTTTCTAACTTCATTCATACATATTCATCAAGGGCAAATTTTAAGTTCAGTGTCTTGTCCAGGGACAAACTTCTGACTAGTGAGAAACCAGCTTTATTTCCTGATCAAACAATTTTATATTGATAATTGAGGCATGTTCGGGATATGGATTTACTTGTCTTACCAGTCACAGAGAGTCTGACAGAGTTACTCCGGGGAGAACTGAAGTCTTGATCTGAGAGCCTTGTCTGATACTGACACTGGTATGAACCCTCATTGTCAAAGGTCACTTCATGGATAATAAATGTAGCAGAGTTTGTACTTGATGACTTGGTCTGTCTGAATGAGTCTGAGGTCTTCTGAAGAGTGAATGTTCCACCTAAATGCTGAGTTGAGACTGAACAAGTAATGCTAATATTCTGACCCCAGGTGATGTTACCAGGAGGACTAATGGAGATGCTGGGTGTTGGGAGACTCACTGAAAAAACAATCAAACAAAAAAACAATGATGTATTGGTAAATGTATTGCCTTGAAGCTGATCTCATACTTCATTCTTTGCATTATTAATACAAGTAGAAACAAAATAAAGTTAAGGATTTTTAGAGTTTTGATTTACCAGTAACTGAGAGTCTGACAGAGTCACTCAGGGAAGAACTGAAGTCTTGATTTGAAAGCCTTGTCTGATACTGGCACTGGTATGATCCCTCATGATCCAAGGTTACTTGACTGATGATAAAGGTGGTAGAGTTGGTTCTAGATGTCTGGGTCTCTCTGAATGAGCCTGAGGTTTTCTGCAAAGTGAATGTTCCTCCTAAATGCTGAGTTGAGATTGAACAAGTGATGCTAATATTCTGACCCCAGGTGATGTCACCAGGAGGATCCATGGAGATGCTGGGTGTTGGGAGGTTCACTGAAAAACAAACAAACAAAAGAAAAATAATGTTAGATTGGTAAGTATGTTGTCTTCGCTAAGCTAATAACTCATTATTACTTGACGATTCAGGTTGTGCACATTTTTGCATAATTTATACAAATAGAAGAAAATTAAAGATAAAGTTAAGGAATTTGATATTTTTAATTACCAGTCACCGAGACTCTGACATTGTCACTCAGGGGAGAACTGAAGTCTCGATTGGAAAGTCTTGTCTGATACTGGCACTGGTATGATCCCTCATGATCCAAGGTTACTTGATTGATGATAAAGGTAGCAGAGTTGGTACTAGATGCCTGGGTCTGTCTGAATGAGCCTGAGGTTTTCTGCAAAGTGAATGTTCCACCTAAATGCTGAGTTGAGATTGAACAAGTGATGCTAATATTCTGACCCCAGGTGATGTCACCAGGATGATCCATGGAGATGCTGGGTGTTGGGAGGTTCACTGAAAAAAAATACCATAATGTCAGATTGGTGAATGTATTTCCTTAGAACTGAGTTCATACATCCTTATTTTTAAATGTCAATTTGCTCAGTTGTATGGATAATTTTGTCACAATGTAGTAAGCTGGAGTTATGTCTTATGAGTTCTTATCATTGTCCCAATCACTTCCTATTTCATTTTGATAGCCATTGTATGTCTCTCACTCAAGATCCTGTCCCTCCACTTTCTACCCTTCTGTGTTTCCTGCCCACATGATTACCCACTCATGGACCATAATCTGTTGGACCAGTGTCTAGTTTTCTTCCTTCCCTTGTCTGTTTTTAACTGCCTGTCTTTGTCCCACTTGTCTTTGCCTTTGATTACCTGTGTACCATACTATTTTGTGTATAATAAATCTTTAAAAAACTATCCTTGTGTACTGGGGTTGTACAATTCACTTCTGGCATTATTAAAATACTGTCACCATGTGTACGGGTATAAACAAAAATAAAGTTGTAGAATTTGATATTTTTGATTTACCAGTAACTGAGAGTTTGAGACTTTCACTCAGGGGAGAACTGAAGTCTTGATTGGAAAGCATTGTCTGATACAAGCACTGGTATGATCCTTCATCATCGAGGGTCACTCGATGGATGCTAAAGGTAGAAGAGCTGCTGCTTAATGCCTGAGTTTGTCTGAACAAGCTTGAGTTCTTCAGAAGGTTGAATGTTCCACCTAAATGCTGCGTTGAGATAAAACAAGTGATGCTAACATTCTGGCCCCAGGAGATGTCACCAGGAGGATCCACGGAAATGCTGGGCGTCGGTAGGCTCACTGAAAAAAAATACAACTATGTTATATTGGTAAATAGATTGCCTGTAAGCTGAACTCATACCCGTTATTTACTTGACAAAATGCCCAGTATTTTGCCTCATTTGTAAAAGTAGAAACAAAACAAAGTAAAGGAATGTGATAGTTTTGATTTACCAGTAACTGAGAGACTGACGGAGTCACTCAGGGGAGAACTGAAGACTTGATTTGAAAGCCTTGTCTGATACTGGCACTGGTATGATCCCTCATCATTAAGGGTCACTTGACGGATGCTAAAGGTAGTAGAGTTGGTGCTTGACATCTGGTTCTGCTTGAAGGAACCTGAGGTCTTCTGAAGAATAAATGTTCCACCTAAATACATAGTTGAGATTAAACAAGTGATACTAATATTCTGACCCCAGGTGATGTCTTCAGGAGGATCCAGGGAGATTCTGGGTGTTGGGAGGTTCACTGAAAAAAGAATACATAATGTTAGATTGGTAAATGTATTACCTTTAAGCTGAGCTCATAACTCTTATTTTTTTTCTTGAGAATTTGTGGAGATCTTTGCATGATTCACAATAAACATTAAAAATAAATTAAGTAATTGAAAAAAATGAAAAAAGGAAATTTGATATTCTTGATTTACCAGTAACTGAGAGTCTGGCAGAGTTACTCAGGAGAGAACTGAAGTCTTGATTTGAAAGCCTTGTCTGGTACTGACACTGGTATGATCCCTCATTGTCAAAGGTCACTTGATGGATGTTGAAAGTAGTGGAGTTGGTACTTGATGTCTGGATCTGTATAAATGAACCTGAGGTCTTCTGTAGAGTGAAGGTTCCACCCAAATGCAGAGTTGAAATCAAACAGGTGATGTTAACATCCTGACCCCAATTGATGTCACCGGGAGGATGCATTGAGATGCTGGGTTTTGGCAGGTTCACTGAAAAAACAAATTATATTGGTAAATGTGTCACATTTAAGCTGAGTTCATAACTCCTTAATTTTACTTGAAAATGTGTGCAGATATTTGCATCATTTATACAAACAGAAAAAATATATAGCTAAGGAATTTAATATTTTTGATTTACCAGTAACGACGAGTCTGACAGAGTCACTCAGGGGAGAACTGAAATCTTGAGTAGAAACCCTTGTCTGATACTGACACTGGTATGATCCCTCATTGTCAAAGGTAACTTGATGAACACTGAAGGTAGCAGAGTTGGTACTTGATGACTTGGTCTGTCTGAATGAGCCTGAGGTCTTTTGAAGAGTGAATGTTCCACCTAAATGCCGAGTTGAGATCAAACAAGTGATGCTAATATTCTGACCCCAGGTGATGTTACCAAGATGGTCCATGGAGATGCTGGGTTTTGGGAGGGTTACTGAAAGAAAAACAACCCATAATGTTAGATTAGTAAATGTATTGTTTTTAAGTTAAGTTAATAGCTCTTTTTAAATTGACAATTTGCTCTTTGCATCGTTTGTACAAGCAAAAAAACAAAATAAAGTTAAGGAATTTGACATTGTTGACTTACCAGTAACTGAGAGTCTGACAGAGTCACTCAGAGGAGAATTGAAGTCTTGATCTGAGAGCCTTGTCTGATACTGACACTGGTATGAGCCCTCATTATCAAAGGTCACTTCATGGATAATAAATGTAGCAGAGTTGGTACTGGATGTCTGGGTCTGTCTGAATGAACTTGTAGTCTTTTGAAGTGTGAATGTTCCACCTAAATGCTGAGTTAAGATCAAACAACTGATGCTAACATTCTGACCCCAGGTGATGTCACCAGGAGGATTCATGGAGATGCTAGGTGTTGGGAGGTTCACTGGAAAAAAATGTCATAATGTTAGTTTGGCAAATATATTACCTTTATAAACTGAGGCCTTTTCTCATTATTTTTACTTGCTGATTTGTTCTTTGTTGTTTGAATCATTTCTACAGCAAAATACACTTACATAGTCAGGTATTATTATTTACTTTACTTACTTACTTTTCTATCTACTTTTCTATCTATCTATATTATCAATGATTGCCATTCCTTTGGGAGGTTCCCACAGAAAAATTGAAGAAAGTCTGACAGAGAGCAGAATTACATCTTGATTTCTAGTCCTTCTCTAATACAAACACTCATAATCATCTCTACAAGTGAAAAAGAAATTGAGGATGAGCCTTTTATTTTACCTGTGACAGAGAGCCTGACCGGGTCACTCAAGGGGGAGCTGAAACTTTGAGATGAGCCCCTTAGTTGAAATAGACATTGGTATGATCCCTCATGATTCAAGGTCACTTGATGTATGTTGAACATTGCAGAGTTGGTATTTGATGTTTGAGTCAGACTGAATGAGGATGAGGTCTTCTGCAGAATGAATGTCCCACCATGTTCAGCTGAGATTGAACAAGTAATGGTTATGTCCTGACCCCAGGTAATGTCACCAGCTGGATTCATGGAGATGCTGGGTTTTGGAAGGTCTGTTGAAAAAAACATTCAAAGAAAGTGTTTAGAAAAGAAGTTTAGAAAGAGGTTTAAAATATGATGTATCTGTGTTTCGTTGTCTTTGTTTGTCTTTTTCAAAAGATGTGAAACTGCAGTCTTATGTAACACTAGTTTACCACACAGCAACACTGCCTTGGTACATGGGAAGCAAAAGCACACTTACTGTACATAGATGTAATAAGACTTTTCATCATTTGATTATCCTGCTGGTGCACAATATGGCTTGTCATGGCATGAGATTGAAGTGAAATTCGAGAGTATACAGACTGCCAATGTAGTAATTATTTTCTTTCTTTCTTTCTTTAATTTCTAGTAAATTCTTTGATGAATTCTGTCAACGTCAGTCTGCAATCTCAATGATTGTCTAGACAACCCCAATGACAATAATACAACACCTTTAACCCTGGCATGTCTCTTTTTGTCACCATTTTTTATAGCAAATGATGTAGCTTTGTCTGTTCATTTTAATATTTTTCTGTTAGCATAATTAGCCCTAGAGCCTCCAGCTGACAAATATGCAGTGTGCAGTGAGTTTGCCTCTTTCTTTAAGAATTAAAGTCAAGACAAACTATTAATGGTCACAAATAAAATAAACAAGTGTTACCACTCCTTCTACATCGAAATAACATAATGAACACACAGACTAAGGAGGAAACAGAAACAAAATATTGCTTTTAATTCATTTTCCAGCCTCTCTTTATTGGTCCCTGCTTAGTTTTATAATTAATTGGGGATTTGGGATTTGCTGGAAAATTTTCAGGATATATTTCAAGTTAGTTTATATTAAATACACTCACCCCCATGAATCTTTTACATAAAAATGTCTTCTTACCTGAACAGATGACACCAGCATCCTCACCATGGTTACAATTGTGTGTCCCAAATCCTCTGTGTTGACACTCACTTATAGATCTTTCACTTCCCGAACAGGCCACATCATCAAGCCAGATAGGGTCACTTCCTTGACCGAAGTGGGCAGAGTTAGGAGCATCCAGTGCTGTACCACAGTTCAACTGTCTACAAACCACTGCAGCATCATTTAAGTCCCAGTTGTCATCACAGACAGTTCCCCATGAGTTGCTGTGATTGATTTCAACTCTTCCAGAGCAATGAGTAGATCCAACCAATCTGACTTGAAATTCTGAAGGATAGAAGACATACAAATGCAAATACAAATGTTTATACAGTTGCCTACCCAAAATCCCACAGTCAGCCGTGATTGTCTCCAGCACCCTCTGTGACACTTAACAGCATAAGGAGTACAGAAAACATATGCATATATTGAATTGTCTCACCTGAACAGATGACACTCGCGTCCTCACCATGACCACAATTATGTGTCCCAAATCCTCTGTGTTGACATTCACTTATAGATGTTTCACTTCCTGAACAGGCCACATCATCAAGCCAGATGGAGCCACTTCCCTGACCAAAGTGGGCAGAGTGAGGAGCATCCAGTGCTGTACCACAGTCCAACTGTCTGCAAACCACTGCAGCATCATTTAAGTCCCAGTTGTCATCACAGACTGTTCCCCAGGAGTTGCTGTGATAGATTTCAACTCTTCCAGAGCACTGAGTCCCTCTTGATCCAGCCAATCTGACTTGAAAACCTAAGGATTAGGAGACATTGTCTAATGTACCAGCTGTATCCTCAATGCTTGTAACATGGCACTTTTGACATCCCAATGTGATTAGAGTATATCCTATTGCCTTCAAATTTTTACCATGTCCAATGTACATGTCAGACTGTACAGTATATAAAAGTTTTATCATATTTAGCCTGGTACTGCAGAAAGTGCATATTCTTTTTATAGAACACACAACTAGATTCCCTGTAAGTGTTTACTTTGATAATGGCTAAGTTATCTAAAGATTTGGCAGCAGAGGAAAATTATAACAACCCTCACAGAACATGCTTATAGTTTGTATTTTATTGTGTTTTAATGTTGAATTTTACTATAAAAGTTTTAATTTAATCAAGCCATTGCAACCTTATTACCAAAGTATGAATCTGCCTTCTTAAGGGTATTGATTGAGTTGAACTAAAGTGAATTGTCTCACCTGAACAGATAACACCAGCGTCCTCACCATGATTACAGTCATGTTTCCCAAATCCTCTGTGTTGACACTCACTCAGAGCGCTTTCATTTCCTGAACAGGCCACATTATCAAGCCAGATGGTGTCACTTCCTTGACCAAAGTGGGCAGAGTGAGGAGCATCCAGTGCTGTACCACAGTCCAACTGTCTGCAAACCACTGCAGCATCAGTTAAATCCCAGTTGTCGTCACATACAGTTCCCCAGGTGTTGCTGTGATAGATTTCAACTCTTCCAGAGCACTGAGTAGATCCAACCAATCTGATGTGTTCTGGGGCACATAAAAGACATCACATTATATAAGCAATTTCAATTACCTTCATGCACCCATCATTCACAGTGTATATGTCAGACAGTGCTGTATATAAAAACTGTATCATATTCTATTACTTTTATAGTATATATGATTAGATTTGCTCTAAGTCTGTATTTTGCTAATGGCTAGTTTATTTAAATGTGATTTTAATAACTGCATTTGACAGCAGAAAAAACATGACAAATTGGCCCCATACAAGATTCTTATTATTTGTAATTTATTAGGTTCTAATGCTGCACATTTGTGAACAATTTTGGATTTAATCAAACCAGTACTTACTGATTACTATAGAGGGAACTATTGATCTTAAGGATCTTGATTGAATTGATATAATCTGAATTGTCTCACCTGAACAGATGACACTTGCGTCCTCACCATGACCACAATTGTGTGTCCCAAAATTCCCATGTTGACACTCGCGTAGAGATGTTTCACTTCCAGAACAGCCCACATCATCAAGCCAGATGGAGCCACTTCCCTGACCAAAGAAGGCAGAGTGAGGAGCATCCAGTGCTGTACCACAGCCCAACTGTCTGCAAACCACTGCAGCATCATTTAAGCCCCAGTCGTCATCACAGACAGTTCCCCAGGAGTTGCTGTGATAGATTTCAACTCTTCCAGAGCAACGAGTAGATCCAGCCAATCTGATACGGTCTGAGTCTCCTAAAACATATTTCATCATATATGTATTGTTTTGTCTTCAAATGTCCATCATACATAGTGTACATAATAGATTACCAAACAATGTTGGATTTAACATTGTTAAGTAATGGAACACCATTGAAATTGAATTGAATTGAACTAAATCAAAGTGGTTTGGTGGGCAGCATGGTGGCTCAGTGGTTAGCACCATCGCCTATTGATTACCCTAAGTTGCCAGTTGGTTGTTTGACTAAGTGTGTTGGCCTGTGATAGACTGTGACCTGTCCAGTTATCCACTGGGGGAGGCTACAGTACCCACTGTGACCCTTAATACGACAAGGCATACTAAAACTGTATGGATGAAAATAATTATCTCACCTGAACAGATGACACTAGCGTCCTCACCATGGTTACAATTACTTGTCCCAAATCCTCCGTGTTGACACTCAGTTAGTGATGTTTCACTTCCTGAACAGCCCACATCATCAAGCCAGATGGAGCCACTTCCTTGACCAAAGTATGCAGATTGAAGAGCATTCACTGCTGTACCACAATCCAACTGTCTGCAAACCACCTTAGCATCATTTATGTCCCAGTCGTCATCACAGACAGTTCCCCAGGAGTTGCTGTGATAGATTTCAACTCTTCCAGAACACTGAGTAGATCCAGATCCAACTAATCTGATGCGCTCTGGGGTACCTAAAGTACAGTACATCACATAATACATGCATTTTATTGTCTTGAAGTACTAATTGTGCATCGTGTACATGCCAGACCACAGTGTACAATCTGGTGCTTCAGAAACTATTACTTCTTTTATAAAATATATAATTAGATTTGCTGTAAGTTTTTACTCTGATAATGGCTTGTTTATTAAAAGGTGCCATTTGTAATGAAATCCCATTTGGCAGTAGAGGGAAAATATGAATAGCCCTGATAGAATTCTCTTATTATTTGTGTTTTATTGTGTTTTAATGTTGCATGTCACTAAACACATTTGGATTTAATCAAGCCATTACTTACTGATTATTATAGGCTAAACCTGCCATTTTAAGAGTTTTGATTGAATGGAACTGAATTATCTCACCTGAGCAAATGATACCAGCATCCTCACCATGACCACAATTATGTGTCCCAAAACCTCCATGTTGACACTCGCGTAGAGATGTTTCACTTCCTGAACACCCCACATCATCAAGCCAGATGGAGCCACTTCCTTGACCAAAGTAGGCAGAGTGAGGAGCATCCAGTGCTGTACCACAGTCCAACTGTCTGCAAACCACTGCAGCATCATTTAAGTCCCAGTTGTCATCACAGACAGTTCCCCAGGAGTTGCTGAAATAGATTTCAACTCTTCCAGAGCAACGTGTAGATACAGATCCAACTAATCTGATGTGTTTGGGCCCCCTAAAACATATCACATATCATCATATATATATATATATATATATATATATATATATATATATATATGTATCCTACTGCCTTCAAGTGTTCATCATGGACAGTGTACATGTCAGACTCTATAGTACACAAAAACTTTATTATATTCGGCATGGTACTGCAGAAACCTCCTGCTCCTTTTTACCAAAAACACAACAAGAGTAGGTCTGATGTAAGTCTTTGCTAATGACTAGTTTATTTAAAGGTGCTGTTTTAGCACCCAGTGACATACACTCAAAATCCCACAGCTTTGATCATGAAGTTCTACAAAATATACACCAAATATGCAAAATGTTTGAAGTAAAAATGTTTTCTTACCTGAACAGATGACACCAGCATCCTCACCATGATTACAGTTGTGTGTTCCGAATCCTGTGTGTTGACACTCACTTATAGATGTTTCACTTCCTGAACACCCCACATCATCAAGCCAGATGGGATCACTTCCTTGACCGAAGTGGGCAGAGTGAGGAGCATCCAGTGCTGTACCACAGCCCAGCTGTCTGCAAACCACTGCAGCATCATTTAAGTCCCAGTCATCATCACAAACAGTTCCCCAGGAGTTGCTGTGATAGATTTCAACTCTTCCAGAGCACTGAGTAGATTCAGATCCAGCCAATCTGATTTCACTATCTGTGGTGCATGAGAAATAGTTTCCAAAATTCAGCTTTTTTCCCCATAGCATTATTCTGTTGTTATGTTCGCAGATATATGCAACATGTAGCCATTGATAAAGTAATGAATGAAAAGTAAACGTTTCCATCCATCAATGGGACCCATACATCCTTCCCCACTAATTGAGATGCAGGGCCACAATCTATATTATATTGTATTAAATATTGCATCAGACAAATGGCAACTGATATTCTGGGGGGAAAGAGGATAGCTAGCATTTGGATGCCTATTACTGATAAAATAATTTTAGTAAGTGTCACATTATCAACTCTTGAAGTGCATCAGAATCATGTCACAACATACCATGTGTTACACTTTCAGCACGATAAAAACAAGCAAAGACTTCAGGAATTGAAGATGATGTCAAGAGAAAGGAGACTGCATGAGAAAAAAATGCACATCATTATATGAACATAAATGTCTTCAGGCAAATGTTCTTTACATTAAAACCTGTCAAAACTGTCACCTGTCTATTTTATAATGATATAAATGCCATATAGTTTTTGGCCTGATAAAAAAAAAAAAAACACCAAGTGTGCAAAAATATGTCAGGAGTGTTATATTATAATAAAATCATACCATGTTGATTCTCTGTCACAAACTTTACCTGTCTTACTCACCAAAAAACAGCCGAGGTAGATGTTTCAACATCCTGGTAATCGCAGATGACTCAAAGTGTCCAGACTCAGAAGTGTTGGTGTAGACTTGTAGAGGCTGTACAGAACTGTGGTAGCAGTGGTATGAGTATTCAACTTAACAGTACTGCACTGTATCAAGCAAATAAAGGGGAATTAGTAGACCAGCTTTTCACACCTCTACTTCAGTGATGTTGTGCCATGAGTTCCTGCTGTCCTGCATCTATGTTGTGCAGTAGTGCTGATAGTTGGGTGTTAAAATGAGTCAGCTAGAAAAGTTTAAAAGTTAGCACAAGTTCACTTTTTGTAAACTGCACATGTAAAGAGAACCCTTGAAAAGCATAGCAACAGTAACTAAACTTAGCAAACAGGTATTTTCTGTAGGGCAGTTGCAAACTAACAAGATTAATGGAACTTTGATTCTTGCTCAGCATACAGTAATTATAAATAAAATAAAATAATAAAATTAATTAAATCAAGACACTAATCTGTGTTTTTATTTCTTTGCTTTACAATTTCAATCTTGATATATACAGTAACCTTAACCTACTCCACCATTCCAAATCTACAGTGTGTCAAATCAAAACACAAGGTCATTATATTTTGAATATGTTTTAATTAGTGGTCTAATAGCTGTTGTACCAACAGTGTTAAACACATAAAACATCTAGGAGTTAAAATGAGGCCCCAAAAGACAGAGAATTGGGAGTAAGCCAGGACCATTGTCACAGAAATGGGAACAGGCCACGAGTCAGCCAGGATTCGTACCTATGTAACTAGGCAGGTGTTAGCTCAGACCCCTGACAAAAAAAAAAAAAAAAAAAAAAACCAAGGATCCTCACTGAAACATGAACAGGAGCTGGGGCAGTATGCACCAGATGAGTACCAGAAACCTTTAAGTCTGACCACTGGAGTGACTGACGCTGTTATCTTCACTTACACTTTGTTCTGAAGGGTTGCTCTACCCAGAGAGTGTGGAGCCAAGGCCAAGTGGGTGCTGCAGAATGAATAAACCATATCTTACTCATCTAACTTTGAGTTGCTGAAACTATTCATCAGTTGCATGTGGAAGTACCTGGACTTGGGACTGGGAGCCAAAGTGACACAGATACAGCACATTAAGGTGAGGTCAGGTAAAAACACAGGAAGTGGTACTTCAGACACCACACAAGGAAAGACAACTTAAAATTAAATTAAAATAAACAACATTTTGAGCAGCTACTGTATCTTCCATTTTTCTACAGCACCATCTGAATGCATGTAGGTCACCATGGAATCTTTTGGTGGTGTTACTGATATATTAAGTTTTATTGTATAATTTCAAACATGATGTTAATATTTTGCACACAACACACTCTTATCTCATATTACTAGACTGCACATATATCTCTCCCTTGGCTGGAGTCACTATACTCAAATTCACCAAACACACAGCACAACAGTTGCACCTAAACATGTGCTGCACAAAAAACAAGAATTTTGTTTAGTATGTTTGTGTTTTTTCACTTCTTCTTTCTCCATTATCATGTACAGACATGCTGACTGCAAATTTTATTTTTGACACTTGTTTTTGTACTGCACTGATGACTCTGCATTTTAACTTCACCTGGACTGTAGTGTAGTCTGTGAGTTTCAAAAAGAGTATCAAAAGTAACTAAGAGTCTATATAAATAAACAAGATTAATATTTTATACTTAGTGAATTTAAGTCAGTTTGATCGCTTCTGGAATATGAATTGTAGGAAAATTACTTGAGATGGGATGTTCACTGACCTGGATATTATTTTTCATATCCATGCCCCTGACTAAAACTTCTCATTAACCTTTTGACAGAGTTGCTTGGAATATTTTTTTTTTGTCTTTGTGACATAATTATAGCCAGGAATGCTGATTAAACAGTGACTGGATGTTTCAGACTTTTCACCAACTGTGACTATTAGCACCAACTGTTCTGGGTCTCTGTTAAATTAAATCAGAGAAGAAAATTGATTTTAAAATAAGTACTTATTCTTCATTATGCATTTTTTGAAACATGTGACATTAAAGAGTTCTTTGTTTTTGTAAATTGTAATTATTTTGGAAACATCCAAGAGAGTGAATATATTTTTATTGTGTCTTCACTTGACTGCGTGCCATTCTAGTTACAACTGAAATGTAAAAGAGAAAAACAATACCCTAATTTTTATACTTTTCAGTGAGTCAAGAAACACCTATGTGACACTGGAAACCCTCGCTTTAGGCTTAAGGTACTTTGCTAATACATTAGTCCTCTCTGGTCCCTCGGCCTACTGCATTACTGTTGGATGCTACTTTCACATCTGGACATACAGTGAGAAAACCAGCCTGGCTGTCAGCAGCATCACTGAAGTGTACTGGCCACAGTCAGACTGAGAAATCACACTTGCTACCTACTTGATAAAACTGAGCATCAATAAAAAAAAGTCTTTTGCAGCTCTAGATTTGTATCTAAACATTAGATTATGCATTATGTCGTGCTGCACATTGTACATATCAAGAGCGGGAACTTTGGCTGATAATTTACATTTTTGAGCTTCTTCTTTCTTCACAACAGATCTCTCTCACATCATCATTTTCACACCACGGTTCATGTAGTACTGTAAAGTGTGGTCCGCCTTTGGGTTGAGTGCTAACCACAAGTTTTATTTCTGATACACTCCTGCAGTGCATTGATGAGTTTGCACTCGAACTTCTTCTACACTTTAGTTAGACTATCAAGAGACAAATTTCACTTCAGTAATTTGTAGCAGTGGGAAGTTTACATGTCAGCTGTCACACAAGTGTAACAGTGGAAACTACCCAGGATCAGTGGTGGAAAACAGTGAAAAAATTCAATGTGCCCCCATAAGCAGGAAAGAACATGCATATTTTGGTTATTACTTCCTCAAAAAAGATTAGAATCATTAGATGATTAGAGTTTGCTTTGGTTTAAAGTGTTCATCAGTGGGCAGATGTGTTATTATATTATCCCAAAAATAAAAGAAAAGTTTCACATTCCACTGAAGTAATTTCAAAACTGTCTGAAAACTGTTTGTGTCATAATAAAGGAAACTCTTGTAAGGTTTGTTGAGATGTGTGAAAATTAGTATATGTGTTACTGGTGAAGAGTAAATGAAGGTGGCACACAGCAAAAAATAAAAAATTTTTGGTTCACAAAAAAACAAAAAAATTTGGCACAGTCTGTGCCAAAATTAGTTTTAGTCCACTCCTCAGTGGTGTAAAGCCTCTTAGACTCTTATTTAGACATATTTCACTATTTGACACGATATAGTGAAAAATGAACTAAAAACTACTGAAAATCAAGTCGACGTTGTGCGCTCTGCGTCCTGGTGACTAACATTGTGTTGGCTACTGCTCAGCTGTCTGTCAATAAGCAGAACTCTATCTACACAACGGTTTGGTCGATTTGAGTGAATGACACCTCACTCTAATCCTTAGAGCCAATAGAATGAAGCTATAAACACCGAGACTGACAGCGCTGTGAGCCAATTAGAATCAGCAAAGTGCCGAGGTGTCAAAATGACAGGCTTTTTTTTTTTTTTGTAAACTCTCCAGGGTCGTAAAATCCGATAGAAACGCCAGGAATGATTTGCATATAACACAATACATCGGGCTAACAGGATCCAGTGTAAATTCAATGATCAATTAAAGTTGTCAAAACAGCAAAAATAAAGACATTTTACAACTATCATTTGGCGAAGCGATTTCTGTCGTTGCTGTTATTTTGCTTCTATTGCTTGGATAATTTGGTCTAGAGCGATTCGACATAAGTAGTAATTCTTTAAGTTCTTATTTGATTTGTGTTTGGATTATGTGAAAACAGAGACTTGTAGCCCAGGTTCTGTTGTTTAATTAGATGTGCAACATCCCTATAACTTTCGTGATTAGTGCATTGTTTCACACAGATCACACCGTTTTACTCCCATAACGCACATCATGCTCTGTGCGTAGGGCACAAAGAGCGGGAGGGGGCACCAAAAACTAAGGATAATTAAAAATCACCTTAATCATAATAATAAACAGACTGACGACAACTTGAAAAAAAAGTTTTGCAACAGTAACCAAATTTACAGTTTCTCACACTCTTTCTGTAGAATAGTTGCAAACTAAAATAAAAGGGAAATAGCAGACTAGCAGTCCACACCTCTATGCTTGTACAGTTACCTTGGACAATCAATGCGAGCAGTGATGGTGAATTGAAATTTGGTTTCAATTCACTCAATAGAGATAATTCTGTTTCTCTATTGAACTGAGTGAAAGCAAGTTGGGTAGAAACCTTAGAATCTAGAATTAACACATTTGAAATGGTACATCTAATCGTGTCACCACATCTGTACACACAGACAGTAAATCATCCTGTCTGTTCACTACATCACTGAAATGAAAAGACTCAGGATGATCAACCTCTTTTGCAACACAACAGCTGCACCTAAACTGGATGTATTAATATCTTGTAACACACTGTGGGTTTGAAACACAACAAAAGAATTGACATTTTTATAGATGTTTATAGATTTATAGATTTAAAGAGTTGTCTGGTATGTGGTTGAATGCTACCCGTTTTCAGACAGTTTGAGGTGCATAAGGAGTCCGTGTAAATTAACAAGGTTCAACTGAATGTGCCCATCTGTCATTGAGATTAGGATCATTAGATTCAGGGTTAGTTTAGGTTATTCACAATATGAGGACACCATACCTCATATTCTTCAATAAAACTGTTTTTATTACTGAAGGACAACGACATTTTATTACAGTGACAGTACTTTGCCAGTGTCAACATGATATAGTATTTATTTGTCAAAATGTAACCATTTTGTGTTATACTCAGGTTCTTGTGTTGTATGTCTTAAACAATCCAATCAACTTGTTGGTTTCTTAAAAAACGTTTATCTGGAATTATTTTTTGATTAATGAATTTATGTTTTTTTTCTTCTTAATATTCCTATTATTTAATCTGTTCATGTACAACACGTAGGTGGCCACATTTGTGTCAAATATGTGTTTACAGATGGATTTCTTCTGTAGTGTTTACTTTTCTTTACTTCCCAGCAGCATTTTATTCCGTTCTTCTAAGCCAAGTTGCTTAAGTTCTGTCAAGATTTACAGGGATCAGATGGGAATGGGCGTTTTCAAGTTCTGTAACAAATTCTCTACTGGACTGAGGTGTGGGCTATGACTCCATTAATCAAGAATAGTCACTGTGTCATCTGTAAAGCATTTCTGTTTAGTTTTCACTGTATTCTGGTCTTTGTCTAGCTGGGAAATAAATCTTCCTCTTCTAAAGTCATTTGTTCTCTTGCAACAAAATTACATTGCTCTACAAGTCTTCCAGAACCTGCTGTTTGGGAGCATTCACATAACATGATGCTGCCAACACCACACTTCACCACAGGAATGCTGTGTTATGGGTCCGCCGAAGACAATGTCTAGGTTGATGACAACACAGTTCCATTTTTGTGTCATTTTTTGGTGTCATGTTTTAGTAGGCTTAAGGATCCTCTTCTCAGCTTTGGAAGCTTTAAAGTTCTTGTCACAGGTGTCTTGCTGGCCGCCCTCACTTCCTCCCTCCCTTCAACAGTCAGATTTATTCAGATAACAGATTTATACATGTGCCATATTTCCTCCATCACAAGACATGTAGTCCAAAATCAAAGCCCTTGGTTTACCACTGATTCATGTTATCAAGATCTGTTGCTGTCAGCAATCATAGTAAAATTTATTCCAGGGACCAGAACAAGAGATATATCTGAAACTGCTTATAATTGTAATAATATAGATATAATCTATAATAGTTGGTGGTATGGTTGGTATGGAATAGATAGATAGATAGGTAGCTAGGTAGGTAGCTTGAGATGTGGATATATTGGCTGCAGAGGCTGAGGCAGGCAGCCAGATGGCCCCTTTCCTCTCAAAATCAAATGGCCTTAGGAGGGCCTGTAAATCAAAATTGTCTAAAATTTAGTATTTTTATAAATGATCTGGCTCCCTGTATAACTATTGGCTTCAATGTTCTCCTCCCCCACAAAATTATGATCATCTCCCCCATATTTTACCACCATCCCACTTGTTTGCATCTTCTGCATCTCCTTGCACTGCATAGGTTCAGTGATCACATAGTGCTTTTCCTCCTCCAAATCCTCATAATGATTCTTGACAGTCACTGGAACATGAGAACAGAAACAGACTTGGTTGGGAATCTGAGAAATGCTTAAAAAATTACTTGCATACTCTGAAACACAGAGACTTGGATATATAATGTAATGTAATAACATGTGTCTTAGTGAGTACAGACTTTGAGTTAAGCTGCATCGGGGCTCATTGGCTCGTTGTCTTCTCTTGTGAATCAGATAGATCACCACCAAGATCAACAGGAGAAGTATCAGGCTTCCAGAAGCAACTGAGGAGATCAGCAACAGAGGAACTAGAAGACAAAACATTGATGGCTATTTTGTTGTACTGAAAATGTCATATTCTCTAGTAGTGTGTATTTTTGTAATCAGAACCAAAATAGTCATAGAGTCTCAAAAAATACTAATAGTTACTTCTTAAACAACTATCCTTTTAAACATGACACAGATTGGTGTGGTGAGAGATATATGCATGGATTCAGGTAAGGTGATGATGAAGTTAAGGGAGACTCCTGATTGTAGCCCAGTTTGGATCTCTGTAGCCCAGTTGGGATCAGGGTGGTATTATTGTTATGGTCCAAGTTTTTCCTTGCACCTCTTTTTTCTGTTGTCTCTCCCTGTGTTCCTTTTTTTTCTCCCTCACTAGTTTCACATACAGACTGGAGGCTGGTTGGATGCAGCTGCAGTTCATCATGATCAGCTGGTCTATAAGAAGCTGCCTGGAACTTTCCCTCACTGCCAAATAATTTTGCATGTTTGGTTGATTTCAGTGGGTAGTATTTTCCTCCTCATGTCTCTTGACGTTCTCTTCGTGCCAGTCAAGTAACCATTGTCTCCTGTGCCTTTTAGTTCACCTCCACCCGAGTGCCCACCTCCTGCCACAGCAGTGATTTTACATTCAGTTTATCCTGGATTTGCCAGCACTTTATGTTGCCTTTTTGTTTTTTTCGCACCTTGTTTTTCCCAGCCATGGGCACAACTGTTTCAGTTCTGTTTTTGTTTCTGACCCAGATCTGTGCCCTTAGTTTAGTTTTGAAATAAAAATTTTGGACTTGAAACTGTCCTGTGACTTGTCTCCTGCTTATGGGTCCAACCTCCAGCCAGCTGTCACAGTTAGTGGGCAATTCAGGGTTCAGTATTTTGCTCAAGGTTATTTACACAAATGGACCTAAGGAGCTGCCGAACACTCTATTCACTCTCCCTCCTGAACCACAGCCTCCCACATGTCTAATATTTGGATAGCTAATTGATACATACAGTATAATCATTTATAGTCATAACCTGACACATTCTACTCAAACTGAATATGTAAATAACGTCTTATCTTTAATTTTGTTGGCTTACATTTAATAATGAGCTGAAGTGATGTTGACTCCACAGAACTGAATTTCCTTGATGACAGTGTGACTTCATACAAGCAGCTGTAGTTGCCCTGGTGTTCATACCCAGCTACAGGAAACTCAAATGAAGCTGAGTGGTTGGCTGCAGGTTTGGTGTCAGTGTTGTTGGAACCAGAGAAGATGAGAGAGAAAACACCTCCAGGATAATGAGAAGAACTTGAACAGGTGATGACAAAGCTGTAACCCTTTGTGATCTCTGCAGCTTCAGGACTCCAGACCAGTCCTCCGTCAGGAGATGACATGGAGATGTTAGGCTGCTGCAGTGGTACTGGTTACAAAAGAACAGACAATTAGTTATATGTATATACATACATATATATATATATATATATATATATATATATATATATATATATATATATATATATACACACACACACACACACACACACACACACACACACACACACACACACACACACACATACATACATATATATATATATATATATATATATATATATATATATATATGTGTGTGTGTAAGTGTGTGTGTGTAAATATATCTAAAATACTTTTGGAGGTAGTGCCTCCCTGAAAGAAGAAGAAGAAAAAAACCAAAGAAAACTTGGAAAAAAATCCATGTGAACTGACGAGTCCAACAGAAAAACCCAGCAAACTGACAAACTGACAAACTGACAGTTAATCAAACTGTCCTGAAGACAACAAACACACCTGACGACGAACTACAAAGAGGAACAAAACCAGAAAATTGAGAGGGAACATCAGAGGCAATACAGCCTGTATAAGGGTTCATAAAAACAAAATAACTACCTACAAGCTAATTTAAGTCAGTTTGGAGTCAAAGCTAACAGTTAGCCATCAAGGTTGTAAGCCTTAGCAACGGTTACTAAGGAGTTGGAACAGCAGCCATGCAGTATCACTCAGGCTCAGCTCATATAGAGGCTGCTCCTCTCTTGTACACACAAGACCTCAAAAATAAATGTGCCAGGAAGGCACACAAACAGAAGGAAACTGAAGGAAAGACAGAAACACTCCTGTAGAAATGAAGACATCAGCAACCTGGTCTCCTTCACAGAACAGCCACTGGCATGGCACTTCGCTATAAGGACCCTCCACCCCTCTGTGCAGAAAGACGGCATCTGTAACAGCTCGAAACAGAAAATCAAAGAGGCAGAAGACCCAGACTCCCTCATGACATCAGTCAACATATACAAAAATGGGACTGTCATGGCGCAGGGAAACCTCAGGCAGTTTGAGCTGGACTTTCCCAGTTTAAAGGAAAGAGCGCAGCAGGAGAGGAGCCCCCGCCTCATGACACACACACCCTGCCAGACACACATACCACCTCCACCCACACCTGCCTTCCTGCTGAACAGAATAGTGACCCCCCAGCTCAGAACAGGCCCAGGACCCTCAGCCAACCTCCACCATCACTGACATGAAGGTGAAGTTAAGAGAAGAGCTGCAGAGAGAGCTGGCCCAACTGAAAGAGCAGTTCAGCGGAGACATGGAATAGAGGAGACATACCCACTGGTTGTCCTTCAGGTTATATAGAGAGAGTAATTTTCCCATCCAACTTCTACTTTTCCCATCTATCTACTAAAAATATAAGCCAAGGCAGAGACTCAGATGGGATGTTGATCTGGTACAAGATAAACCTCACACATTCAATAGAATTACTGAAAAAGGAAGATTTTTCAATTTAGTTCAAAATAAAAACAGAGGTAGTCTCCACAGAAAAAGACATATTCATGTGCACAGCCTATATCCCCCTATCAGAGTCCACTTGTTGTATTGAAAACAGTTTCTCCATTTGTGACGATGAGATCAGCTACTACCAAACACAAGGAAACATGCTGATCTGTGGTGAACACCGTGGTGTAGAGACTGGCCTCTACACACACAGCTCTCCTCTTGGCAACAGCACAGTGGACTATAGTATTACAGACCTAGAACCCCTCTGTCTAAAAGCATTCACTGCCAGCCCCCTAACACCTTTATCTCACCACAGCAAGATCACCCTATACATTAGGAAGACACCAAAAGACCCCCCTGTAGCAGAGCCCAGTAAACTCAACCACTCCAAACAACCTTATAGATGGACAAATAGCAAGGCTGACTTCCAGAAGCAATCAGTCATCTAACAATCCAAACCCAGTTAGACAATTTTATCCCCACCTCATTTCCCCACAGTAATGACGGCATAAACAAGGCTGCTCTAGACATAAATTATATATTTGTCAACACAGCAATTATAATTATATATTTATAATCTCAAAAAATCTCAGCTTTACAATTCAAACTCAACCAATGAAAAGTGGTTTGAGTAAAACACTCAGGTAATTATCCAATGAAAGACACAGACAACATGATAACCATGATAACCACCATAGCCTCCAGTATTGGGAAACACTGAAATTATATAGAAAAACACTGAGAGCTAAAAAGGAGCATGAACAGTGCAGACTGGAAGTTATGGAAATTGAGGAATCAATTTTGGAAAAAAATGGCATTTATTCAACAAATCAAACAAGGGGAAAATGGGGAAATATGAATAAAACACTTTGAGAATCAGACCTGGGCCCTTACCGTTAGTCTGGCGAAAACTAAAGTCATGGTCTTCCCTTAAACGACAGAAAAATCAACACTGGTTCCACCTGTACTCTACAGACATAGAACACACACACAGTTACACATATTTAGGACTAAATATCATATCTACAGGAAATTTCAATCTGGCCATTAATGATCTCAGAGACAAGGGCAGAAGAGCTTTCTGGATATAAAAGAAATCCCCAAATGTTGACATACCTGTCAAAATCTGGATCAAAATATTTCAATCAGTAATTGAACCAATTTTATTGTATGGCAGTGAAGTGTGGGGCCTTCTTCAAATCAAGACTTTGAAAAATGGAACAAACACCTAATCAAAAGCCTACACACAGAGATCTGCAAAAGCATCCTCAAAGTCCACAGAAACACCCCCAACAACAGATGCAGAGCTGAATTAGGTCAATTTCCCCTGTTCATTCGGATTAAAAAAAAAAAGCTTTAAAATTTTACACAGAACTCAAAGCCAGCAAACCCAGGTCCTACCACTACAAAGCTCTACAATGTCAAGAGGAGAGCAAAGCGAGTCCCCTCAGCCAGATGGTCCACAGGCTCAGCTCGGCAACAAGACCACCCTCACACAATACAGCCCCACCAAATTATAGCAAAAGAAAAAGACAATTACATCAACAATTAGACATTACAACCAAAACCCAAAGCAAAATCCAATGCTATTTGGCCTTAAACAGACAATACTCCACTGCAGATTATCTGAGCTCTGTAACTGACCCAAGACTGAGGAAAACATTGACTATGTATAGACTCAGCAACCACAGCCTGGCCTTAGAGAGAGGCTGACACAGACAGACGTGGCTGCCCAGAGAGGAGCATCGTGTCGTCTCTGTCCACACAGACAGGTGGAGACAGAGCAGCACTTCCTGCTACACTGTGACACATACACAAACATCAGAAACCAGCTCTTCAACCACATTACAGGCTTGATTTCAAACTTCAATAAGCTCTCAGACCAAGAAAAACTACATCACTTACTGGGAGAACAAAGTGTCACAGCTATAGATGCAGCAAAATATGTGAGTATCTGTCACAGGAGAAGAGAAAATCTTCACAACAGCAACCTGACATGATCTCCTCTACATGAACCAGCTGATGCTCACATTGATATATTGTGCATTACTGATGCTATTTTTATTGTTACTATTATTGTTGCACACACACACACACACACACACACACACACACACACACACACACACACACACACACACACACACACGTTTATTTTATTTTATTTTATTTTGAATTATTAACAATCAATGTATTCTTGTTGTTCTTGGTGTTTTTGTTCTGTTCTGTAATCTGGACACTTTGGCAATATTGTAAAACAGTTATGCCAGTAAATTCTCTTGATATTGAAATTGGTTAGCCATAGCTGTGAGTCTTTGTTTGGCAATCTCCAGTGCCTGAGGTACAGACAGTTTGCTTTGTTTCTTAGGCAGCCCTTTCTTACCCACATCTTTCTGTAACTCTGAAACAAACTAACTGACTAACTAACTGACTAACTTCTCTCTGTGTTGCCTTGGTGTTGGCCTCGGACCTCCTCCTCCAAAATTTCAGAGGTTACTTTGTTACTTAGCCTTCGTAGTAGGCCTCGAGGTTGCCTGGTTTCCAGCTTACTAATGATCTTATCTCTCAGGTCAGCAGGCCTTGTGTTAAGGGCAGGGTTACTAGGGGTTTATATCCAATCTCAGTAAACTGAGGGCACTATGTGATAAAATCTCTCCCCGACCTGTCGTCCTGGCTCCCCCTTGCTGTAGCATGATTGTGTAACCTCATCAATCTCTATTTGCCATAACAGTTGTATTTACAGATGTTGGAACACTGAGCTTCTACATGTTTATCAGTGTAGATGTGAGGTGTCAAAGCATCCATATGTGCCACATTTTCTGTATATACTCTTTCTCACTTTGGTTTCTCTTGTAGTAGCACTTCAAAAGTTCTAGATTCTCATCACTCAACTACTGCATTAGGCTTAAATATATTCTTTGCTACTTAACATTATAATCTAGTGTAAATTATAATTTAATATGACCTGCAGCTGATAATCATTGCTTTGGTAGCACCATTGGGATCATTATAACACCTGGTGTGGTCTTATACTGCAAAAGAATACTGTTGCAGTCTTTAACCAGTTACTTTTTCAAAAATAAAAATGTATGTCTATTTACTCTTCACATAAACACAATAACCCATGCTGTTGTTATATGTTGATGGAATATAATATTTAAAAAGTAAAATTTCTTTAATGTTCAGTTAATGATGAATTAAACAATTTTGATTTTAAACCATTACTTGCTAATTACTATAGACTCAAAGAGTTGTGAAGTTGTGGTACTCACTTACTCCTCACCTGAACAAATGACACCAGCGTCCTTACTATGATTACAGTTGTGTGTCCCAAATCCTCCATGTTGACAATCACTTAGAGCCCTTTCACTTCCTGAACAGGCCACATCATCAAGCCAGATGGAGCCATTTCCCTCACCAAAGTGGGCAGAGTGAGGAGCATCCAGTGCTGTACCACAGTCCAACTGTCTGCAAACCACTGCAGCATCATTTAAGTCCCAGTCGTCATCACAGACAGTTCCCCAGGTGTTGCTGTGATAGATTTCAACTCTTCCTGAACAACGAGTAGATCCAGTCAATCTGATATGATCTGGGGAACAGACATAGTTTATTTTGCAGGCATAAGTCAAATTCTTGCTACATGGAGTCTCTGACCTCCCACTTTCGTATAATATATGTATCATGTTTCCTACTCATCATGTCCAGGGTGCATGTCAGATTAGAATTCTGTGCAATGTTTGCTGAAAATCTTCACTGTGCTAATATACAATTCATTTCATTGTGCTGTTTTGGTGTTTTTATTGTCTGATTTAGCTATCAATAAAATAAAAAAAAAAACTAAACTAGCAGAAATCCTGACAAACTTTAATAAAATAAAATAAAATAGTAAAATCATCAGTGATGCTAACATTCTGACCCCAGGTGACATCCTTTGGAGGATTGGTTGTTACATTACATTGTTGTAAAAAAACAATGTAAGATTGGGAAATGTAGGGTCTGAAAGCTGAGCTCATACTTAATTTTTTACTGAACAATTGTCTAGTTATTTGTATCTTTTGTACAAGTAGAAACAAAATAAAGTTAAGGAATTTGACATTGTTGACTTACCAGTAACTGAGAGTTTGACAGAGTCACTCAGGGGAGAACTGAAGTCTTTGTTTGAAAGCCTTGTCTGATACTGACACTGGTATGATCCCTCATCATTGAGGGTCACTTGATTGATGATAAATGTAGTGCAGTTGACGCTCGATGTCTGGTTTTGTCTAGATGAGCCTGAAGTTTTCTGCAAAGTGAATGTTCCTCCTAAATGCTGAGTTGAGATTGAACAAGTGATGCTAACATTCTGACCCCAGGTGATGTTGCCAAGAGGAGTCATGGAGATGCTGGGTGTTGGGAAGGTCCCTGAAAATAAGAAAAGGTAAATTAGTGAATATATTGCCTTTAAGCTGAGCTCATACCTCATATTTTACTTGATTTTTTGCCAGTCAGTTCTTTGTATCATTTGTACAAGTTGAAATAAAATAAAGTTGAGGATTTGAAAGTTTTGCTTTACCAGAAACAAAGACATGGACAGAGTCACGTGTGGAAGACCTGAAGTCTCTATTTGAAATTCTTGACAATGGTAAGATCACTTGTTATCAAAGGTCGCTTGATGTTTGATAAAAGTAGCAGAGTTGACACTTGATGTCTGGTTCTGTCTGAATGAGCCTGAGGTCTACAGAATTGTGAATGTTCCACCTACATGCCAAGTTAAGATCAAACTGAAAGTAATATCAAAATGAAATAAAATAAAATAGTAAAATCACCAGTGATGCTAACATTCTGACCCCAGGTGATATCCCCAGGAGGATTCATTAGGATGCTAGGTGTTGAAAGACTCACAAAATACATTGTTACATCACATTGTTGTAAAAAAAAAAAACAAAAAAGCCTTTAAGCCAAGTCCATTACTCCTTATTTTCAGTTGTGAATTTGTTACAGTCTTTGGATCATTTATACACATTGAAACTAAATGAAGTGAAGGTATATAGTATTTTTTTATTTTATTTTTTACAAATTCTAAAGTCCAACAGAAGACAGAAATCTGCAAAACTGCATCTTGAATTGAGAAGCTTCTTTAATACAGACACTGATAATCATTTCTACAAGTGCAAAGGAGATCGAGGAGGAGGCTTTTACTTCACCTGTGACAGAGACCCTGATGGGGTCACTTAAGGGCGAGCTGAATAGAGGTTTAAATGTACTGAATCTGTGTTCCATTGCCTTTAATTTTTCTTTTTAGAAGATGTGGTTATGAAACACAGATAGACAAAAAAAGAAACACTGCACTTAACAGTTCATTAATATATAGGCCTTATAAATGATACTTTAGGCTTAGAAAGGAGTTATGTAGCAGTTACTTTACCAAAAAATTGATGAACTGCCAAGGAATGATGTCCAACACAAGTGAAAATTCCAGTAGGTGGGGCTATGCCAGAAAGGCAGTTTGGGCATGTGGATATCATTATAATCATAATCACCAATATATTGTAGAACTTCAGACCAATCAACAAAGACATTGTGAATTTCTGGGACATTTCCTGCTCGTGGTGAAATTTAAAGTCATTGTATCACCATTTACACACATTTTATATCATTATGGAGCAGCATGGTGGTACAGGTGTTAGCACTGTCACCTCACAGTAAGAAGGTGGGTTCAGCTCCCACGTGCAGGGTCTTTCTGTGTGGAGTTTGCATGTTCTCCCCGTGTCTGTGTGAGTTTGCTCCCACAGGCAAAAACACGCATCCATTGGGGGACAGGTGAATTGAGCATACTAAATTACCCATAGGTGTGGATGTGAATGTGAATGGTTGGTTGTTTGTATATGTGGCGCTGTGACAAGCTGGTGACCGTTCAGGGTCGCCAGGGTGTACCCCGCCGTAAGCAGCTGGGATAGGCTGCAGCCAACATTGGTTAAGGCCAAATACATAAGCATCTAAGATTGACTAAACAAGCCAAATCTTTAAAATAAAAATATCTTCTCACCTGAACAGATGACACCAGCGTCCTTACTATGATTACAGTTGTGTGTCCCAAAGCCTCTGTGTTGACACTCACTTAGAGCCCGTTCATTTCCTGAACAACCCACATTATCAAGCCAGATGGTGTCACTTCCTTCACCAAAGTAGGCAGAGTGAGGAGCATCCAGTGCTGTACCACAGTCCAACTGTCTGCAAACCACTGCAGCATCATTTAAGTCCCAGTAGTCATCACAGACAGTTCCCCAGGAGTTGTTGTGATAGATTTCAACTCTTCCAGAGCAACGTGTAGACCCAACCAATCTGATTTGAAATTCTGAGGCACAGGACACATTAGTTTAGTATTTGTATTTGTACTGTAAATGCATGAAATATGGTACTTGGTCGTATCAGTGTGGTACTCTATTTATACATTACATAACTGGGTTTACTTACAAATAGCCAGCATTTCAATGTTGCATATTGCTATGGAAATTTGGATTTAATCAAGCCATTACTTACTAATTACCATATAGACTGAAACTGCAGCCCTGAGCCACCTGACTGAATTGTACTTAAATTGCACTAAATTTTGTGGACAGTATGGTGGTTCAGTAGGTGTCACTGTATGTATGGTTAAATCGCAGATGACACATTACATAACAAAAGTTAGAAGTTAGAACTAGAACTATGAACCAGTACAAGATAAGACATTTACACAGACTTTTAACATGAAATACACAAAATCCCTGCATGTAAATGCACCATATGAATTCAAGTTTAACCCTTACTCTTAGGACAAATAATAATAATAATAATAATAATCCTAGCTTTAATCTTATACCTATTCATATCATTTTAAATTCTATTTTAAATTTTAGATTCTAATAACAACCTAAACCTAAACCAGTGACCTACTAAGTTAGCTTAAGTTAAGCTAAGTTACAATGTAAAACCCATTATTCCAATTCTTTAAAAGGAGATGTTTTGTGACATAATGCAAACTGCAAATGAAAATAGAATGCATTGATATAGAAATCACATAATACTATTTTATTCATAACAAAATGTAGAAAATGTATCCAATGTTGAAAGTGAGTCATTTTGCTATACTGTCATTTTGAATTTCATGACGGCAACACATTCCAAAAATGTTGGGACGGGGTCAGTAAGAGGCTAGAAATATTAGTGGTACAAAAAAGCAACAGCTATAGGAACAATTTCCAATTAATGAGCTGAACTGGTAACAGGTCAGCGACATGATTGGATCTTAAAAGAGCAACTTAGAGTGCACTGTCTCTCAGAAGTAAAGATCGACAGAAGATCACAATCCTCCATCATACTATATCAACAAATAGTGGAGCATTTTCAGGAAAAAGCTCCTAAGTGTAAAATTAGAAAAAAGGTTTAATACATCATCATGTACAGTACATAATATAATCAAAAGATTCTGAGAATCTGAAGAAATCTCTATGCATAAGGGACAGTGCTGATAAACCATATTAGGTACGTATGATCTTCTGGTCCTTAGGTGGCATCACAAACAGGCATGATTCTGTGATGAAATCATTAAATTGGATCAGGAATATTTCCAGAAATTTTCCAAAAATATATTGTCAGTAAACATAATTCACTGTGCCATCCACAGTTCCCAGTTAACACTCTATCATTCAAAGAAGAAGCTGTATTTGAACATGATACAAAAGCACTGACATCTCTGGACCACAGTTCTTTTAATATAGACTTAGGCTAAGTTTTCAGGAACCAGAGACACCATGTCAGCTGGACTAAAAAGGAGAAGGACCACCCAGCTTATTATCAGTATTCAGTACAGGAGCCAGCATCTCTGATGGTATGGGGCTACATTAGTGAATATGGCATGAGCAGCTTGTACATCTGGAAAGGCACCATCAATACTGAAAGTATTCAGATTCTAGAGTAACATATGCTCCCATCCAGATGACGTCTCTTTCAGGGAAGAACTTTCATTTTCCAATATGACAGTGCCAAACCACACCCTGCATCAATTACAACATCATGGCTTCGTAGAAGAAGGGTTCAGTTACTGATCTGACCTGTCAGCAGATCCAGATCTTTCTCCCATTGAAAAGATTAGGCACATTATAAAATGAAAAATATGACACAGAAGACCAGGGACAGTTGAGCAGCTAGAATCCTGTACCATACAAGAATTGATCAATATTCCTCTCCCAGAACTCAAGCGACTGATCTCTTCAGTCGCCAGATGTTTACAGATTACTGTTAAAGGAGGGGATGACCTTGCGCAAAAAATTTGCACAATGTCCCAACATTTTTGGATTTAGGGCTGTAGGTGCCAGGAACACGTGGTGAATGAATTTACAATATCAAAAGTATCAAAAGTATCATCAGTGCTAATCAGTCAGTCAGGAATTCTGATTGGCTGACACAACTGCAGCTGCTTAAAGTAACAGGAAGCTAATTTTAAGTGGCTGGACTAACAGAACAAGTTACTAATAAAATTGAAATATTGATTTGAATGCTATTGATCTGATTTTATCACTGTTTTTATAACTAAATTTTGAATATATAAAAATATTCAAAATATTTTTGGTATTCGTTGAACTATTTATTCATTTATTTATTTAAACTATTTTTGCCTAGGTTACATGTGGATTAGGTTAACTGTTTACTTTTAAATTGCCTGCAATCCCTCAGTCAAATGGGATTGGCTCCAGCACCTTCAACTTTACTGAACAGGGTAAGTGGTACAGAAAATTTATGGATGAATTGAATTGTCTCACCTGAACAAACGACACCAGCATCTTTATTATGATCACAGCTGTTCGTCCCAAATCCTCTGTGTTGACACTCACTTAGAGCCCGTTCATTTCCTGAACAACCCACATTATCAAGCCAGATGGTGTCACTTCCTTCACCAAAGTAGGCAGAGTGAGGAGCATCCAGTGCTGTACCACAGTCCAACTGTCTGCAAACCACTGCAGCATCATTTAAATCCCAGTTGTCATCACAGACAGTTCCCCAGGTGTTGCTGTGATAGATTTCAACTCTTCCAGAGCACTGAGTAGATCTAGATCCAGCCAATCTGACTTGGGAACCTTGGGCATATAAGATTTTGTCAAATGTAGAAGTTGTATTCAAAGACAATATTTCAACAACACATAACTAAAATAAGTTTGCATTTAATCAAGCCATCCCAGATAGCAAATCATTACAAACCAAATTTGGTCCAATTTTGGCAAAGTTTTGGAAGGATGTACAGCCCCTATTAAGTAAGAAGGCAAAAGAAAAAACAAGAAGATGCCAAATCACACCCCAAATCAGCCACAGAATTCAAAAACATAACTATAACTGCCCCAAAAAGGGGTCTAACTTTCCCAGTAAAAGTACGAACCTTTACCTTGCATGCCTTTACTTTTTTAAATAGCATGTTAAACTATTACTGTGCTATAATCAAAGCAAAGGCCTTCACGCTGCTTCTTCTGTGCCAAAATGAATCCAAAAATGCCAAACGTTTGCCAGACTACAGCCAGAATCTTTGCTATCTGGGATTACTTACTAATTGTCATAGATTGATGGTTTTAATGGCCTAGATTTATTTGACTTTAGCTGAATTATCTCACCTGAGCAGATGACACCAGCATCTTCACCATGACCACAATTATGTGTCCCAAAACCTCCATGTTGACAATGACTCAGAGCTACTTCACTTCCTGAACAACCCACATTATCAAACCAGATTGAGCCATTTCCTTTACCAAAGTGGGCAGATTGAGGAGCATCCAGTGCTGTACCACAGCCCAACTGTCTGCAAACCACTGCAGCATCAATTAAGCCCCAGTCGTCATCACAGACAGTTCCCCAGGAGTTGTTGTGATAGATTTCAACTCTTCCAGAGCAACGTGTAGATCCAACCAATCTGATTTGTTTTGGGGCACCTGAAACGTATCATATAATATGTGTATCCTGGTGTCTTTAAGTGATAATCATGCACAGTGTACATGTCAGACTGTACAGCCTATAACAACTTCATGATATTTAACATGGTGCTTTAGAAACCCATAATCCTTTCATAGATTGTGATTTGATTTGCTGTATTTTTTTTTTTTACTTTTAGAGATGTATTGCTAAGATATAATAAAATACAATATAAATAACAACAAGAGCCTTCTATTGGGGCTATTTGTAATTTTCCTCTGATGCCAAATTTGGTTTCATTACAAACAGCAATGTTAAGTAAATAAGCCATTAATAAACTAAAACTAGAAATTATAGCTGCTGCGCAACAATGGTTGGGGCAATTTTAGGCAAAAATATCAAAACGTTGCACAAGCTGCTTGCTGCAGCACCACCATGAGGACAATTGACCTGGTATTGCAGCTGACGCAATTTGGCAAGAAGAACAAGATCTGGGTCCTGGCAGCTTAGGCTACCTGGTCCCTTACAACTTTGGAATTAATCAAAGCATTACTTGCTAATTATCATAGACCAAACCTATGGTTTTAGGGGCTTTGAATTATTTGAATTTAACTGAATTATCTCACCTGAACACTTGACACCAGCATCTTCCTTGTGCTCACAATTGTTTGTCCCAAACCCTCTGTGGTGACATTCACTCAGAGTCATTTCACTTCCTGAACAAGACACTTGGTTAAGCCAGATGTGACCACTTCCTTGACCAAAATGGGCAGACTGATGAGCACTCTGTGCTGTACCACACTCCAACTGTTTACAAACTACTGCAGCATCATTTAAGTCCCAGCCGTCATCACAGACAGTTCCCCAGGAGTTGCTGTGATAGATTTCAACTCTTCCAGAGCAATGAGTAGATCCAGATCCAGCTAATCTAATTTCACCCTCTGAAACACAAAAGAAATAGTTTACATGTAACTTTTTTTCCATACCTCCATTCCATTTATTCCATAACTGAGTGAAAAGCAAACTTATCCATCCATCACTCATACTCTCATTGACATTTGAAATGCAGGGCAAACCCCTGATCAGATATTAAATATAAAACAAATTGCTATTGGTTTTCATGGAGGGAAAGAAGCATTTGAATGAATATTACTAAGGAATATATTTAGTAAGTCTCATACATAGAATAGTACAGTAGTACAGTAGACAACAGACTGACCTGCAGATGCAGATGAGGTCAAGAGAAAGGAGACTGCATGAGGAAAAAATGCCATTATATGAGAAGAAATTTACTTTGGCAATGATTTACATGACTCTTATTTTACGGTCACAACATGCTGATTCTCTCACACAGTGCATATGTTACTCACGAAAAAACAGTCCATGTATATGATTTAGCATCTTGGTGATCACAGGTGATGTAAGGGTCCAGGCTCAGGGGGGGTTGATGTTGACATGTAGAGACTGTACACTCTGGTCTCCGATGAAGTCAAGGCACCTGTGGCTTGACTAAAGGGAGACTGGCATCCAGGGTAAAAGTGGTAATGTGGAGGAAGTGGTTCTTGAGGTTAATATGACAGCTGAATGAGAGCAGACTGAGTTGACACTTTTAAAACTTTACCACTTGTAACTTGTGATTGGCTGAAAATGCCATGATGGATGATGATTGGATACAATTACATCTGAATGTACAGGTAGCAGAATAGCACAACTGACTTGGTGAGCATGTGTGAAGATAGATAGATAGATAGATAGATAGATAGATAGATAGATAGATAGATAGATAGATAGATAGATAGATAGATAGATAGATAGATAGATAGATAGATAGATAGATAGATAGATAGATAGATAGATAGATAGATAGATAGATAGATAGATAGATAGATAGATAAATATAGATAGATAGATAGATAGATAGATAGATAGATAGATAGATAGATAGATAGATAGATAGATAGATAGATAGATAGATAGATAGATAGATAGATAGATAGATAGATAGATAGATAGATAGATAGATAGACAGACAGACAGACAGACAGACAGACAGATAGACAGATAGACAGATCGATAGAAACAGATAGACCAGCAGCAGAGGGGGGCTAGACCTCCCGAAGTCAACCACCATCTCCTTCTTGCCTGTCTTGGTGGTGTCCATCTCATGATGTCCTCCACCAGGCTCCTGTACTCATCTTCCCATCCATCTCTAGTACACCCCACAATTGCACAGTTTCATCTGAGTACTTCTGCATGTGACATTACTCGGAGTTGAGTGAGTGAACAGGACAAGAGAGAGGACAGTCCCCTGGGGTGTGCCAGTGCTGCTGACCACAGTCTCAGATGTACAGTCCCCCAGCCTAATAAACTGAGGTCTTCCTGTAAGGTGGTCTGTAATCCAGGACAGCAGGCATGGGTCCACTCTCATCTGCACCAGCTTCTCACTCAGTAAAGTGTTGGATGGTGTTGAAGGCACTGAAGTAATCAAAGAACAAGATTCTCACAGTGCCACTCCGGCTGTCCAGGTAAGAGTATGCACTGTATTGCAGATAGAGAATGGCATCCTCCACACCCAACTTCTCCTGGTAGATGAACTGCAGTGGGTCCTGTGCATGTCGGTACCTGTGGTCTCAGAAGACGGAGCAGCCATTCCAGTGTTTTCATCACATGTGAAGTGCAGGCAACCAGTCTGAAATCATTGAGTGCGCTGGGATGGGTCTTGTTGGGAACTGGTATGAGACATGATTTCTTCCACAGTGTAGGAATGCTCCCCAGACGCAGACTCAGGTTGAAGACATGTAGAAGTGGCTCTCTAAGATAGTCTTTCTGCCTGAACTTCAGCTCCTGAAAGCTTCATTTTTTAGGCCACATTCCCATACATTTGGGATGAGAAGATTTTAAAAATAAAAAAAAAATTTCCCGGTCCAAAATAACAATATATACTTGTTATAACTAATCACTGAAAGAAAAAGGAAGCTTCCATAGCTCAAGCACTGACTGCCCTGTCACAAAATCAACAGAATATCACGCACACGTATGTAGTCTTAACCCTTTAACAACCCCACCAAGCACTGGAAAAATGTTTTCTTTGCATTTATTTTACCCTTGGGGGAGTCATAAGCATTTACATTGCATAAGCATTGATTTATTTTTCAACAGACCTTGTGGTTTTAAAATATTGATCTCTACCAAACAGTCGTGATTTCACTTAATGTTTTAAGTACAGAACTTCATACAAATACCAGAAACAGTAGCTAAATTCACATAAAATGCTAATTTATGAAGAAAAAAACAACATAAAATGTATGGGACACTGTCTTAGACAAATGTCATGGATACACTTTCTGACAGTATGCCACAAAACACTGCTGGTTTTATTTCAACCAAGAAAAATATTGCTTTGGACAAGGAAATATTGTATTTCTGTCTGTCCCATCTTGACTGTATCGGTGTTAAAGTGCAACAGCACCAAATTATTCAACATATATAAAAACATATTAAAACATCACATTTTAAGCCTTTTCACCTCAGCAAACCTCATCTGTGTGATTGTGGAATAGCACAAATGCTTTTTGTGCATTAAATCCACTTTACCTCTGGTGATATACAATAAAACATTCCTGGTTTGCATTCAAACACAGGAAAATGTTCCATTTGCTACATTTCCACCTAGACTCTCCTTTTGGACAAAGGTTGCATTGCCCTCACTTTTCACAGTGAAGAGGCCAGTGTCCCAAGTTATCGTAGTGCACATCAGGTTGTGGTTTTGGTTGTGAGGGTCTTGGGGTATAGCCTGTCTTCTCTGGTGGTGGAGAGCTGAGTGATGGTCAGCCAACTTTGGATGATGGCTTGCTGGCAAGGATGTATCCAAACTGGGGAACATACCATCTCCTTGACTTGGTTGGGGTCTTCCTTGGCATGATGTCAGCTATCATGTTGAAAAATGATTCATGTTGCTAGTAGTCTTCCAGCAATGGGAAATTGAAAACACCCATAAAGAGAAGGATTGCTCAGAAATGCTCTATCTCTTCAGGACTAGTCTTGACTGGACCCCCCAACTCTTGAGCAGAGTACAAATTGGTATGATGTGCGATATGTTTAATCATCTCATCAGTGAAGACCATTTTGAAGTACTGGAAGGGTGAGTGTACAGCTTCAGGGGGTTCAAGTCTTGAAACTGGAACCTGGAACTCCTCAGTGTCTTCATACTTCCAGATCCTTCTTGTCCTTTTGTTTAGGTCTGGGGTATAACTTGGGTTAGGGTTGTCATCTGGTTCTTCCAAAGGAATAGTTTTTAGGGTGTGTTTCCCTTTCCTGCTCTTCTTACGAGGTGACTGTGTAGAAGATCTGCTTGTTGAGGGAGCAGTGCCATCTGCTTGTGTGGACTGGTAATCAGGATCTTCTACTGGGTCATCACTATCACTCAGATCACCATCAGATTCTTAAGGGACTTTCTGGTACAAGGACCAGAAAAGTGCGCAGCCTTACACCATAGAAGGTTTTAGCATCCACCTTGTAGAACAAGTTAAAATGAACAAAAGGCTAATGGTACTAATATTAATATACCAGGGCCTGTGTCTTTTAGTTAAAAGGGAATTAGTTCTGAAAATTATGGGGGGGTGGGGGGGTGGAGGGGTGAAGAAGAATACGACAAGACACAGTGCCCCCTAGTGTTTTTTTTTTTTTTTTTTTTCCTAATGTTCCTATGGTACGTATATGGTCGAGCAGGCAATTAAAGGGTTAAAGGGGGAGTACGCTTTTTTTTTTTTATCAACATGCTTTCACATTTTTAACCATTATATGAACTCTGTGAATTTATATATTGTCAAATTATGTATCTTTTTTAACACATTTCAATCATGTTAATTGTATTTATCACCATGAACTGTTCTTTGGCCTCTACACTGTCTCTGAAACAAAGACTGTGAAAATATTCTCAAATAATAAACCTTGGGTCTCTAAACAACTGAAAACACTCCTCAATGAAGGGTAGGTTGCTTTTAGTTCTCGTATGATGGATTTAATGCCAGAAGAACTACAACTGAGACGTGGTATCTATCAGGCAAAAAGTGAGTATAAAAATAAAACAGAGAGTAAATATTTCAGTGGCAATGGGCAAAACTGGTAAAAAATAAAAAAATAAAAATGATGACAGTCTCGTGAACTTCAATCAAATTTTTGTGGATGAATTACACCATTTCTTTGTAGATTTGATACTGTAGATGACAATGCTGAGTGTGTTGATATTTGTAATTGTTTCCCTGCAGGATTACCGCTAGTTATCACAGAGCATGCTGGTGCTAAATGTTGCTCTACACCGAAGCCTAATAAACCCACCAGCCCACATGGCCTGAAAGCAAACTCAAGTGTTACTCAAAGATTGTGCCTCACAAGTAAAAAGTGTTTTTTTTCCAAGGCTTTTTATTTCCCTCCAAATCCCAGAAGGATCATTCTTTCCTTTTGGATGAATTCTTTGGAACAGATTTTACTCTCTGGCTGCTCTCATAGGGTGGGTGCTTGAGGAAACAAAGAATTCTTAATGTAAACACAGGCTGCCTTTGTTATTTAACCTACAATGAGATAATAACCTTCATTATATTCTTTATCTATAAATTAATTTACCTTTAATAATCACACTTATAAACTGATTAAATATGCAGATGACATGGCCCAGTTGGCCTGTTTAAGAAAAAATCATTCATGTGGTGGCCCTTGAAGCATAGCATAATAACATTACATTTTTAAGAAATGTTTTGAAAAGACCAAGCTGTCCTGGTGACAGTCCACAGATACTATAACTTGTACACATATTGAGGGTATCTTAGCATTCCACCTCATTGCTTGATTTGGACATTTAAGTTGTAGGTACAAGATTAAATTAAATAGGATTGTGTCAGTGGCTTAGTTACAAACTTGCACAGTTTGTAATTAAGGTCAAGCTTGCACTGACCTGTGCAGTTTTTTTTGATTGGCTTCTTTTTTGCATGGATAGAACTGAATACACTGAATACTTTTCATATACTAAAGAAATCTCAAGCATGAATAATTCATTTAACTATTTAATCTATCAAACGTTGCAGTATTTCAGATGGTCTGTAGCAGCAAGTCTTTTCTTTTTGAAATGTGAAAGCCAAAGTTATTGTGGAGCAAATTGAGGATATCCTCTCATGGTCGCGCCCATGCCTTAGGAAAATACTGTTTAACTTTGTATTGTAAATGGTTCTTAGCTGTATCATTCTTCATGTTGAAAGTCCAGACTGTTAACATAACATTGTCAAACACATTTCCATCTTTTTTATTACTTCATTTGTAGCCTTTTGGAAGAAATGATTTAACCCACTTTTTTTTTTTTTTTTACAGCTCTTAATACTCAAGACTAGACTGCAGAAGTGAGCAAATTAAGTACATATTTGCCCAGTGAAAAAGAATGACATCCCAATTTATAATTTATAATAATAAAAGTTTATACACATACCTTAACCAAAGGTTTATCAACAGGAATCTCGTCTCTGCTGTTTCAAAAGAACAACATCTAAACAGAGGAGGCGGGTTATCAGTGGTAGTGGTTGATATAGTCTTCATGTGAGGGGCGTTGCCAAACAGTGTGAAAAAAAACAACAGTATTTCTGGAGTTAGTTAAAAACCAACAGCTGTCATGAGGAAAAGGAGGACATCTAGTGGCCAAGGAACACCTAAAGACAACCTAACTACGACAAGCCTTAGGGTACTGTTTAGACACATTCACCATGTTGTTGCTCTTTTGCTGTTTGTTTGTTTGTTGTTCATAAACTGCTCTGGGAAACATATTGTAAACTAATGAATATTACTCATTATTACTCATAATACTCATTAATCTGCAGAGCCAGGTTAAATTATTCATCCCTGATTACAGTTTCCTATAACTTAACAATGTCTTACTTTGTCTAACTGAGTCTATCATCTGAAAAGCTCAGTATCAGAACCATCTGAATGCTGACAACTGACTAACCAGCAGGAAATTGCATATACTCTGAGATGGACACACACAACCCCAGCTCTCCAAAAGCTCTTCCCTTAACTAATGTATGCAGCACTCATTTAACTGCTCTTATTGTGACACATATAGATAAGATGGCGTTTCCCATGCCGACTGATATCACCACATCAGTTGATTGAACACCTACCCTGAGGTTTTTTATTTTTTTTGTTTGTTTTTTGAGCGTTTTTTTTTTTTTGTCTTGATGATAGAGACAGTAAACAGGGACGAGAATTATGATATAATATAATATATGACCAATTGTGATTTGGCAGCACCCATGAGTATCATTGCAACAGTAGGCGTGGTCTTTTATTACAAATGAACAACTGGTTACAACTGGTGTTTCTATTTACAATGCATGTAAATAAACCCACACTGCTGTAATTAAAATATCAGTTTATCAGAAAGTAACAGCTCACAAGCATTCATAGTTGAATGTTCAAGTTTAAGTTAAATTCTAATTCTCACAAGTTTCTCCAACTTTCTCCAAGTTCTCCAAGTCTCCACGCTTATTATCATCTTAACAGTATAACAAGAAAGATACATGTCTATTAAAGATCTAGAAAACAGTGAAACAGTAAAACAACAGCATCCAGGTGGCAGTTTTATGAAGACATGCATGAGGTGTTGGGAGCCAGGCCATGCATGGACCCTCCTGTTGTAGTTGTGTCATTTGGTCCTGATGCTGATCCAGTCACACTTCTTATGGTAAAGATAGCCACATCATGGATTGTTATTGATTATTGATCTTTTGATATGAAAATGGTATGATATTGTTGATTATACCTGTCTTTGGAAGAAATATATTTATCATGTATTGTAAATACATATATGGCCATATCACCTTATTCTGGAATATAATACTTTCTTATTTGTTTTGTTCTTTCAGGATATTGTCAACCCCACCAATTCAGACTTGACCTCAGACACAGCTCCTTCCATGGCAGCCAGTACCTCTGCTGCTGCTCCTGTGGCTATGCCAAGTCCCCCAAACCCTTCCCAAAGAAAAGGAAAAGAAAGTCCAACCACATTGTGGATTTCCTGGTGCAGGAAATAAGCGACTGGAGCAGAAGCGACACGAGGAAAGTAAGGGGAAAACAGAGCGCTTTTTTAGAGCTAATAATTTTTAGGGTTTTTTAGGATAAATTGTAATTTTAAAAATTGCAAAATTTTTTTGTGCAATATTTCTCCCCTTGTATCACACAAGTCCTTGTGTGTTTGTGTGATGAGTGTTATTGCACTGTTCAGATGTCTACCTCAGAAGCAGAGGGGGGCAGTTTAAAATAATGTGTAATATTTTCCTGTGTGTGTGATAACCTGTTTACATTATTCCAGTTTTTTTTAGCTCTACATTACTGCACTATTTAAATGTCTACCACAGAAGCACAGCTGACTGTTATCTGATGTCTAAAGTTGTTGGAGAAATTGTATAACTATACTGTTATTCTACTCTTTCTTATATTCTTACATTATTATCATAAACTGTTACTGGTGCATATTGTATGTGTGTGTGTGTGTTTTAACTATGATTGCAGGCAAAGGAGAACAAGATGCTCTCTCAGCAACAACCTTGACCGTGACATAACTGACTAAATGTATCAGCAACTGATATGAGCTTGGGAGTCAAGCCTCCCTTGTAGATAGCATATGAAAGATTTAACAATCACTCTTTGATTACAAAGTTTGTTTTTAAATACCAGGTCTCAACTGAAATAGCTAATCACCCCCTTTCCCTGTAGCAGTTGAGACCTCATGTAACCAGGGCGTTCCTAAATAAAAGGCAAGGGGAGCAGAGACTGCCTCAGAGTGAGTTTGGAGAATTGTAACTGAGCAATCTCTGATCACTCTCCTTGCAAGTAAAACTTTAACAATTCTCTGTGTCTTCTTTGTGTGCAGATTTACTACAAGTGTTGGGGATCTAAACCTAACATTTAATTGGTCCTTCGAGCCGGATTCCAAGATACCCGATGATCCCAGCGTGTGAGCGAGATCCAGGCAAGTCTGTGGCCACAGCATTAAAACCCTTTCCGGGACTGGTCCCTCCCTCACGGGCAACAACTGGGTTTGAGCAACAAACCCAGTGTTAGAATACAGCAGGTATTAAGAACCACTGGGTCCAAATTTAGTTCAAAATGGGAAAGGGGTGTAGTAAAACAAAGCAAAAACTCCTTGAGGATCTTCCTTGTAAAGACTGGAAAGTCATCCAAAAAGAGGATCCCTCAGCGGTAGAACCCCTAAATTATTGGATTAAACAATATCAGTTTAACGGAAAACTATCCACGATTGGCGTTAGAAACTTACAGCAAAAAATAAGGGAAAAATGTAAAACTAAAGATAATAAAATGAAAAAGGAAGGTTATGAACAGACAAAGGTCTGGATGAAAGTAGCGGGACAGCGAGAAGAAGGTGAAAAAAGGGCAAGACAGGAAAAAAGAGAAAAACAAAGACAGGAAACAGAAAAGGGACAGAAAGATAAAGAAAATAAAACAGATGAAAAACCCGTGATGTTCCATAAAAAAGAAGACAATGAGTATTCAGGCCCCTATAATATACTAAGACAACAACTAGTGCAGCCGGTAGAGGCTTCGGCACCAGAAGAAGAGGAACTACCTCCACAGTATACCCCTTCAGTCGATGAAACTCCAAAAAAAAAAATCATTCACACGATCTCAGGGAGGGGTAGGAGAGTGGTCTAAAACTTTAATATCAGAATTAGGAAAACTACTATCACCAACTCTACCGGGTTATCCAAGAAAGCTTTGTTCTGGACTGTAACAGTCAAATCAGGGGTACACTTAGCAAAAACACAAAAATGACAAATTTTCTTTTCTGAAGAACAGGAGGAATTACTTAAACAAATTCCTATAGAACTATGGTCTCAGGGACCAACAGATGTAGGTCTAGTGAAAAATGCACCACCTGTAATAATAAGGCCTAAGACCGAACATCGTCCTAGAATAAAACAGTACCCTTTAAAACCAGATGCAATGGAGGGAATAGAACCTGTAATAGAAGACTTAAAGAAAGCAGGAGTATTAGTGGAATGTGCCAAATCTCCTGTTAACACTCCAATATTTCCTGTTAAAAAGGCACCTCTCTCAACAGGATGGAGGATGGTTCAAGACTTAGTAGCGGTAAATAATGCAGTTATCCAAAGATCCCCATGTGTGGCGGACCCTCATACGCTACTAAACTCTCTTAATCCAAAAGCCAAATACTTTACGGTAGTGGACATAAGTAATGCCTTCTTTTCAGTACCAGTACATAAGGATAGTCAATACTGGTTTGCATTTACGTTTAAAGGCAAAAGATATACCTACACTAGACTGCCCCAAGGCTACTGTGAGAGTCCAACCATCTACTCCCAAGTGATCACATCAAGTTTGTCTACTTTCGAGCCTCCAAATAAAAGCCAGTTACTTGTTTATGTAGATGACATATTAGTAGCATCAGAAACTAAAATAGGATGCGAAATGGATACAATAGCATTGTTAAAGCACCTGGCAAAAGAAGGCCACAAAGTAAGCAAAAACAAACTGCAATTTTGCCAAGAAAAGGTAAAATACCTAGGTCACCAGTTAAGTGCAGGAGGAAGAACTATCTTAGAAGAAAGAAAAAATGCCATACTACAGGCACCTAAACCATTAACAAAGAAGCAAATGATGTCCTTTTTAGGCCTCACAAACTACTGTAGGAGCTGGATACCCAATTATGCAGAACTAACAGCGCCATTGCAGTCTCTCATGTACAAAGAAGAACTGAAAATGTCCGATAATTTAAAATGGACGCCAGCAACTGAAGAAGCCTTATGCAAACTAAAACAATCTATGGTTAGCAGCTGCACGCTAGCCTTACCAGATTACAAGAAAGAGTTTGTACAGATGGTAGACTGCAAAGGACACTTTATGACCTCAGTCTTAACACAAATGCACGGGAATAAACTCAGACCGGTAGCCTATTATTCGACTAAACTGGATGCTGTTGCATGTGCATTACCACATTGTGTAAGAGCAGTAATTGCTGCATCATTAGCAGTAACGTCAAGCGCAGATATAGTACTCTTCCATCCTTTAGTACTAAAAGTTCCCCATGCTGTGTCAGCTTTGCTTTTACAAACAAAAATGAGTTTCCTATCGCCAGCAAGACATTTGTCTTGCATGTCGATACTATTGTCACAGCCTCACCTAAAAATAGAACGGTGTACGGTACTTAATCCAGCGACACTAGTTCCAACAGAGGAAGAAGGTGAAACTCATGATTGTGAATCATTAGCAGAGCAGACAGCTAAAAGCAGAGCAGACCTAAGAGACACTCCATTAACAGAAGGAGAAACTCTGTTTGTAGATGGCTCCTCTAAAAAAGATGACATAGGAAAAACAAGAACAGGCTATGCTGTAGTAACACATGATAAAATTTTAAAAGCAGAAGCACTGCCTCAACATTTTTCAGCGCAAGCTGCAGAGTTAGTGGCACTCACTGAAGCCTGCAAGCTTATGAAAGACAAAATAGTAACTATATATACAGACAGTCAGAATGCCTATGTGACGACACATACGTTTGCACAACATTGGAAAAATAGAGGTATGATAACATCAACAGGAAAACCAGTAACGCATGCAAAACTATTAACAGAGCTGTTGCAAGCAGTACAGCTGCCAAAACAGTTAGCTATATGTAAATGTACAGCCCATATGACGGGAACTGACCCAGTTTCAAGGGGAAACGCATTTGCAGACAAAATAGCAAAAGAGGCTGCGCACGGACAAATAAAAATACTGACCCTAACAGAAAACGCTCTAAATGCTAAAATATTACAAGATATGCAACAACAATCACCCAAACCAGAACAAGACCAGTGGAAAAGAAAAGGGGCACAACTAAAAGATGGAATCTATACCTGATTAGAAAACAAACCAATCCTACCAAAAAATCTCTATAAATGGGCAGCAATATTGAGCCATGGTAAGACGCATGTCTCAACAGGAGGGATGGTGGGATTAATAAACCAAAAATATACAACCTATGGATTCACCTCCTATTACAATAGTCAAATATGAATAAATAATCGCCTCCATCATAAGTGTACGCCGCAACCATTTATCAATTATGCCATAAAAACTAACGTCGTGGTACCTACTGTAACACTGTCACTCTTTAAAAACCTCCAGAGAAAGTCCGGCTACAAAGGGGGCTGTAATTTTAGTTTACAGTCGTCTCAAACCCGGTGAAGACAGTCCACAACTCTGAGGGTATTAGAAAGAGTTTCATGTCTATAAGTCGGATGATTACACCAATGCATAAGAAAATGGTGGCGGTAGGCGGATTAATTGGAACAATAATGGTAATACTGTTATGGGAAAAGAGTCTTAGTGTACAGAAAAGGAGAATGGGTTACTATAACCCTAATAGATCCCAAATTCAACATAGACACTTAACAAATCCCTGCAATACTACTGATGGAGATAAAACTAAAACAACAGAATTGTACTTTTGCTACCAAAATAACAAGACGCAAGCCATATTTATTTTTGATAAATCTTTAAAGGTAGGAGGCTATGATACCAATAGTTGGAAGGGATACGATTGGTATCTGGATAGTAGTGGCATGAAACAAGTAGGACACAATTGGGGAAATGTTTTTACTACTACTGGCTCATGGTCTGGCAGCTCTTATGGAACTTACCAACGGGCCAATATATGGAAACAACAGGTTTCCCTAACCAAAACAAAAAATAACCTAATGTTAAATGTTAATACAACAAAAAAACCTTTTGGACAACCACAAGGCTTTGGTGAACATCAGAACCCACCATGCCATGGGTTAGCCCTGTGTGTTTGGAGACCACATGCTACAGATCCTTGCGTGACACTCCTTTTATGTCCAAATGTCACTATTACAAACATTGTATCCCACATGACAGAAGCAGACATTACACCAGGACCAAAATCAAACTCTCCAGTGAAGGCAAAAATCTATGTGAAACCTGACACAGATGATTGGTTCAAAATTACCACAGGTATTTCAAAAATAGATAATAATTGGCTCTTAATGATAGAACAAGCTGCCCAAGTGGCTAAAACAGATTGCGTAGTGTGTATGGGTGCTAGACCAGTCTTACTAATAGTACCTTCAGCTTTAGATCTACAATGCCTTATAGAAGTAATGAACAATACCACGCCTTCTAATAATTGTTCATCCTGGGACAAAATCTATCCTTTAACCCCTGCTGAAAAGAAAAAATCTATATTTTCTAATAAAATAGCAGCAGGAAATTTCTCTTGGATAAATAGAACCGGTAATGGGAGTGACATTAGTAAATTTAATAGTACACAATGTTACTTAATATTGACTGTGAATATAACTTTCAGACTTCAGTCTCGTAGTGATATCTGGTGGTGGTGTGGAGACGACAGATTATATGACAGATTGCCATACAATACTACAGGAGTCTGTGCTTCAGTATCACTGATCCTGCCTGTATCTATATTTCCATCTTCTGTTTCTCAAATCTTTGCCTTAGAAAACAGTATCCTTCCACATACTTGGACAAATAAAAATAAGAGATCAACATTGGATTTGACTGACAATGATCCCACCTATATAGATAGTATAGGGGTCCCAAGAGGAGTACCTGATGAATACAAGTTGGTAAATCAAGTGGCAGCTGGTTTCGAATCTCTTGTATGCTGGTGGTGCACTATAAACAAAAATGTGGACAGGATCAACTACATCCACTATAATGTGCAGAGATTAGGCAATAGCACTGAAAAAGGATTCTCAGCCATCCACGAACAGTTGTCAGCTACCTCCCTTATGGCTTTCCAGAATAGAATTGCTGTTGATATGCTTTTGGCCGAGAAAGGTGGCGTCTGTGCTATCTTTGGTGATCAGTGCTGTACCTTCATCCCTAACAATACGGCAGCTGATGGTAGTCTTACCAAGGCCTTAGAGGGTCTTAGATCCCTTAACAGCAAAATGAAAGACCATTCTGGGGTTGACACATCAATGTGGGATGGTTTTGCAGATATGTTTGGCAAATATAAACAACTAGTACTTTCTATGCTGATGTCTCTTGCTGTGTTTGCAGCTATCCTCACTTTATGTGGATGTTGTTGTATTCCCTGCATCAGAGCACTGTGCACCAGAATGATAACCACTGCTATACAGCCGGTTAAGACAGAGGTATCAGAAATGTATGCCCTTCTTAACCTAAATGGTGAACCCCAGAAAGACAGTGATGACGATGAAGTATCTTTTCATTTTCCAGACTTATTCCTAGATCCAGGTGACCACACCGACCTGGAAAATGATGCCATTGCCCTCTGAGTGTACCATTTGTACTATGCCATGATTCTGTGACCGAAAATCAAAATGAAGAGGTCAATAGATGATAAAAGAATATAGTACAAAGTGAATAAACAGGAGGGAAATGTTGGAGAAATTGTATATACAGTTATTCTACTCTTTCTTATATTCTTACATTATTATCATAAACTGTTACTGGTGCATATTGTATGTGTGTGTGTGTGTTTTAACTATGATTGCAGGCAAAGGAGAACAAGATGCTCTCTCAGCAACAACCTTGACCGTGACATAACTGACTAAATGTATCAGCAACTGATATGAGCTTGGGAGTCAAGCCTCCCTTGTAGATAGCATATGAAAGATTTAACAATCACTCTTTGATTACAAAGTTTGTTTTTAAATACCAGGTCTCAACTGAAATAGCTAATCACCCCCTTTCCCTGTAGCAGTTGAGACCTCATGTAACCAGGGCGTTCCTAAATAAAAGGCAAGGGGAGCAGAGACTGCCTCAGAGTGAGTTTGGAGAATTGTAACTGAGCAATCTCTGATCACTCTCCTTGCAAGTAAAACTTTAACAATTCTCTGTGTCTTCTTTGTGTGCAGATTTACTACAAGTGTTGGGGATCTAAACCTAACAAAAGTGATGAGAATCTGACTAGATTACTTCTTAAATGTTTTTAAGGCTACGGGAATGTGAAATTTAAATGTGATGCCAGTGGCCTAATAAAGAGTAATTTTGTTTCTGACAACTTTGTGAGCATGAATGTCACATGAACTAAACATTCACAACATCACAACAGATACTAGCAGAACAGAAACAGATACTAGTATGACAACTTTCATTATAAAAAAAAACTTCACACATCCCTGAGGTAAGCTATAAGCAGGATCTGTGTTTTACAAATGAAAACAAAATTCCAAACAATGTTTCAACATTTCCAACTAGTCTTGCTAGCAAAAATATATACACATCCAGCCTGCACATTGCCTGACACTACTGCAGCCAGTCTGTCCTTTGTCACTTTCCCAGACCTCTCATTATGTGCTAAGGGCTCTCAGGAGGTTGGGGATCTAGCATGTCCTGTGTAACATCTTCATCTGGCTCCAGCATGTCCCCATTGTCCAGACACACATTGTGAAGAAAGGCACAGGACGCAATGACCTGAGGTGCAAATGCTGGTTTTACCTCCAAGGGTTTGAAAAGGGTACCTCCACCTGGTCTTCATCATTCCAAAAGCCCTCTCAATTATGCTGCGGCTCTTGGCATGATGATAACACTGGGTCACAAAAAAAAAAAAAAAAAAAAAAATGTAAGTTGTCTATGTTTTTTCAACTGAATAAAGACCATTTTGCACTGCTGCTTGCAAATGTACCAGAATACGTCAGGCTTATATTTGCAAGATCTTCTAGTCAAAGCCATTTCATTCACTTGTTATATACAAAAAAAACAATTAGTCATAAGTTGGCACATGCAAATTATTCATAGTGTTTGTTGCAAGAAATATAAAATAATTTTGCATCATATTACATGAAAATACCCATACATGTAAACAAAAATGTCAAAAAACAAATATGTAGTTTAGCTCAGAAAGTTGACCTGATTGAGTAAAACCAATGTGATTTTTGGATTCAGCACATCAAAATTATCCTAAATCAGCTAATAAAACTTAAACAATAAATTTGGTATTGACCCGTGTAATTGAAGCGCGCCTGTATTGGTCCATTGACTTTCTCGTGGTACAGTGTGATTAGGCAGACTGGTGTATCCAAATATGGATAGCCACTGTCTCCTAGAAGAATGTAGCCTGTGAGAGGGTATGCTTTGTAAAAGCTGCTGTTCTTCATAATTCATGTGTCATGAACTGACCCCGGATAACCAACAAAAATCTTCCACTGGAATTGCCTGCGTGTTTATTGAATAAAATCCCTTGTAATTTAAATAGTCTATTCTCTGCTGTGCTGGTGGTTTGATCCTAATATGGCTTCCGTCTATTGCACCCACAACATTGTTGAATGGGCCAATCCTTGGCCAACTGCATGAAGCTCTCCTATCTAGGGGAAAGAGATGGCACGTTTCAGGTTGAACCATATAAGGTTTGCTACTTTGCGAACAATGCAGTAGACTGTGGATTTTGGCATGTTAAAAACACAAGATACAACTCGATAAGATAGTACATGAGCCAGCCAGTAAACATAGATGAGGACTTCTAGGTGGCTCCATGGTCCTTTTCTCTTTGCAGCAGCCTCTGCAGACTATCCATGGCTCATCTGCTGAGGCGGAAGTCCTGCTGCAACTCTGCCTCTATGTTAAACCACAAACAGAGGATGGGCACATTGTGGTTCAGTTTGCAGTATGTTGTAGGGTGACCAGCCTGGAAAAGAAAATATGTTCATATCATTAGTCTGAATTTAAATGATTTAACTAGTTCTGGGGGACATTTTGCTTTTCTCCTTCCCCCAAACCTAATGCAGTAATAGCATCTACAATACAGTCATGATGCGTATTTATTGTATTTTATCTTATCAGATCTGCACATAGATCAGTAACATTATTGTTTGCAAGCTAGCATTACCATGCATTACCAACCATTAACATGATAACAACTGTGTGCAAGACAGCAGCTGTTAGCGTGTAAAGGCAGATTTCAAACAGCTGTCAAAAATTCAGTTAGTAAGACAAAAATACACAAACTGCAACTAGACAGCATGGACATGTTGGTAATTTGTTTTAAAAAATGATTTATTGGCTCCATAAGTGAAAAGCTGATGTTGATGAACACTGACTCCAATTGTTTGCATGAGAGTGAAATTCAAAATGATAGAATGATGATGATATGATGCGGAAAAAAATCATATGATATTATAAAATGATAAAAGATAAAATTCTGATATTTTTTCCAAACATCGTCTATCATGACAAAATTTTGTCTTATTTTGTCATTTAAAAATAAACATTTAAAGTGTATTTAGCAGTAATTTGCAAGTATGTTTAAAACACAGTCAAACATTTTGATGAACAGTAGGCCCAGTTTTCAATATATCAAAAATCTGTGTGGATCCCTTGTCTGGTGGTCAAACCTTACCTGGCTGTCAAAGATGATTCCAAGGTTGCAGATTTGGGGATGAGGGAGAATGGTTATTAAAGGTGAGGCAGAAGTTGTGGGTGGCTTTGGTGCAGGATGCGGGGTCAATGATACAGTGATATATAATGAGACAGTTGGGGAGGTTGGGGTGGGTGGTGTTGGTGATTGCTTTGGTGGAGATGTATAGTTGGATGTCATCGGCGTAGCAGGGAAACTGGAGGCTATGTCAACAGATGATCTTAACAAGGGGGAGCATGTAGAGGATGAAAAGGAGGGGACCAAGCACCGATCCCTGGGGGACACCTTGTGATAGGGGAGCAGTATGGGAGGTGCAGTTGTTTATGGTGATGAACTGGTGTTGGTTGGTGAGGTTGGAGTGAATCCAGGAGAGTGCTGTGCTGGTGATGTTGAGAGTGGATTCCAGGATGGAGTGGTTGATGGTATCGAAAGCTGCTGTCAGGTTGAGGAGGATGAGGATGTTGAGGTGTTGGGAGCCTAAGGAGAGGAGGTCATAGTGGCAGATTGACTGGCAGACAAAGAAACCAGAATGAGAAAATTATTTCCAGCAATCACATAATGCCTGAGTAGAAGCTGCATGCTCCTTCTCATGTAAAACCTGGCAAATTGAGAAACTAGAATAATTAAAATAGCTTTTTAAATTTGTCCCGCAAGGGGAAATTTATCTGTTTAACAGGGCTCTCAGTGAGATGAGCATATATCAGCCTGTTTACACAACCCATCAAAGCATGTCGTTCACACACCTTGATTTCTTACACAAAGACCCTACTATGACAGCACTGGCCAAGTTTTACCTCAGCCAATAAATTATCATGACTGGCACAGCTGTGGTACAAAAGGCTGTGGTTATTGTAGTAAGGAGGAGGCATAGACAGAACCAAAGGCGTTAAATAAACATTTTTCATGCTGTTGGTCAGCTTTGCATAGGCTACTATGTCAAACAGAGTCTGCATCAGTGCTGACATAGAAACAGGAAAAGTAGTTGTCAATTATTGGGTTATTTTTTAAACCAGTTATCATTTTTATTTCATCAGACATCATGGTTGTGCGGGTGTGCACATTTTTAACAAAGTCTAATCAGTGACCAGAGTGTGAACAAGTCTGTGGAACTCATGTACTTTGCACTATGCCAGATCTGAATCCCCTTCTGCTCCCGTGAGCAATTCAGATTCGACTATGTTTCCAGCTCTAGAGGAGGTTAAATAACTAAGATTTACTGATGAGTATGTGTTCTATGAGCTGCGCTACTGAGTCGACTGACACTAGTCCTGTAGTTTACAAGGAGGATTCAACTCTGCAGGAAGTTCTTAGAATCCCTCATTTGAGGGATCACTCAAACATCCCTTTGTTGTAAGTTTGTATGACATTCATAGCAGCTATACTTGCTAATATGGCTGTATTGATCTTGTAATGAGTTTGAAATGATCATAAAAAGTATGTACATGATGTGGCTTATAGTTTAGTCATGGTGTAGTTAGGACTTGATGGAGTCAGGCAAATGGAGATCTCACATTAGCAACTCATGGGTTATTTAAAGGACCTGGGTCTTCACATGGCTTAGGCATGAATCACCCAGTTCTATAATGCTGTACTTTTAATGTTGCATATTAACAAACAATCTGGCACCTAGGAACAAACACTCACTTCAGCCTTGGTCAAGGGCCATTAGCTTTGAGTATCTAGGATTGACAAAATAAGATAAAATCTTATAAAAAAAAATCTAAATCTTCTCACCTGAACAGATTACACTAGCGTCCTCATCATGAGCACAGTTATGTTTGCCAAATTCATCATGTGCGCAGTCACGTTGAGACCTTTCACTTCCTGAACAGGTCACATCAAGCCAGATGGGACCATTTCCTTGACCAAAGTATTCAGACTGAGGAATATCCAGTGCTGTACCACAGTCCAACTGTGAAAAGCAAATATATCCATCCATCACACATACTCGCATTGACATTTGAAATGCAGGTATTAAATATAAAACAAATAACTACTGGTTTTCTAGAGGGAAAGAAGCATTTGAATGGCTATTACTAAGGAATACTTTTTAGTAAGTTTCATACGACTTAAAGTGCATCAGCTATTAGTGTCTTTCTTTCATGTCACAATCATGTTATGTTAAAGTCATGTTATCATCATGTCATCATATCATGTTAAAGTTTCACAGATAAAATATACAGAAAACTTCAGGAATTCTATGTATAGTACAGTAGACAATAGACTGACCTGCAGATGTAGATGAGGTCAAGAGAATGGAGACTGCATGAGGAAAAATGTCACTATAAAATTGGCAATGGTTTAGATGATCACAACATATTGATTCTCTCACCAAACAACACCCCAGGTAGATGTTTCAACATCTTTGTAACAGGTGGGTTGGGTGACAACAATGCTGTTGGAAATTGGATTGGATTGGATGCAGGTTTAAATATGATGGGTACAGGTGGGTACAGATAGTCAAAATTAGACCCGTGCAGGACTCTGGTCCAAAACCAAAGGGTTAACACCAGCTGATTCACGTTACCAAGCTCTGTTGCAATCAGCAATCATAGTGAAATGTATTCCAGTGCTGAGAGCAGAAGATGCCAAATAATATCTGAAACTGCTGGCAAAGAGTAATACTAACACACACACACACACACACACACACACACACACACACACACACACACACACACACACACACACACACAGTCTGGTTTTCTTCAGGAGACATTTCATTGACTTTCCTGGAAACCCTAGAGATCTCAGCTGTTGCTACTACTGGTCTAACCTTTATCAAAACCTGACACTTACTTTAACCAAATCTTAAATCATGTCTTCATCTTCACATTATTTTTTTTTACATTTTACATTTTACATTATGGGACCTGCTTTTTGTCCCCATAAGGAAGACAGGTCCCCATAATGTGAATGTGTAAAGATTGAAGCCCCCCAATACATTACACCCCCTCCCACACCCTCAACACACACACGCCTGTGTGTGTGTGTTTGTTTTTCTATGCCTTGTGGGGACATTTCATTGACTTCCATTCATTTCCTGGAGACTTTTCTGAAAACTCTAGAGATCCCATTGTTGGTACCTCTTAACTTTAAACCTGACCTTAACCTTAACCAAACCTTAAGTCATATCTTCACCATAATTTCTTGTTTTTTAACATCATGGGGACCAGCTTTTTGTCCCCACAAGGGAGACAGGTCCCCACAATGTGAGTGTGTAAACAGGTTTAACTCCCCGCAATGTAGGAAAAACCAGGTACACATCCACACACACACACACACACACACACACACACACACACACAGCCAGCAGCAACAGTATCCTTGGCTTAAGTTAGACTTCAGTTGTGAAGGAGGACATCTAGTGGTCAAAGAATAAAATCAGAATACAACCTAACAACCTCACACATTCCTTTATACTACAACAGACTGTTCTTATTTGTGGTTACATGATGGTGGAACAGGCTTCCAAATGCTATCAGAACAGGGGAGTCCTCTGTATCATCATGAACCTCTCCAATAACATCCCCACTCCTAGCTTTCTAACACTCTAACTCACTTAATCTGGACTGGAAGATGTCTTAGTTAATTTCTTTGCCTTGTTAAACTTATTTGCTTCCATCATGCTCCTTGCGACACTGAAGTTTTGGTGTTGTCACTCATTAGTGAATTGATTTGGATAAAAGCATCTGACAAATGTAAATTTAAATGGAATGTAATAAATGATGTGTAGAGATCAACAGTAAAACTTTCTGTATAAACTTTATTATTAGATCAGCATATTTTGGCTTGTGGCCATCGTGGTTATACAACACATAATAAAGAATATTATATAATATTCTTTACCCAGAAATATTATCCAGAAATATTCTCTAAAGTTTGAGACAGCATGTAATATGTAATTATATGCAAATGTAATTATGTAATGTAATAATATGCAAAATGCATCGTTTCAGTAATTAGTATGAACAATAGTATGAAGAAACAAAAACGTTTTTATTTCCCAATAAATTTATTATTAAAATAATTAAATTAATAATTTAAATTAATAATTAAATTTATTAGTTTGTTGTATGTATGCTTGGACTTTAATTTTTCATTTCAAGTTCAGTACAATACATATATTATGTATGTTTAAATAGTATGTTTAAATTATTATTATTATTTTATTTTCTGGAGCACTTTTATGACTCTTGTGTCCATCAACAGCACACTGAAAAATCAGCTTAATCCGGTAACTGTAGTATAGCATGGATTTTGGACAGGTTATAATGTATGCTTCCTCTTGTTAGGAGAAAATGGACACAGAAAAAAATATTTACAATGGGTCAGTTTTTCCCTACAAGTTTGAAATATTTTGATAGATTTCTTCTTGTTCTCCATAAATGTCGATGTCATATTCTGGTGTTCTGGTCACAGGCTGGTCTACATTTATATAGTCATCATCACTATCACTGGTTTCTTCCCCTTGAACTACTTCATTTACATCAACATTGTCGGCATACACCTCTTCCTCTCTATTGTCCTCTACAGTAGAATAGATCTCCTGGCTCCCTGCATGGCCTTCAGCGTTCTCCCGTCCCTCAAAATCATGATCTTCACCCCAGTGTTTCACCATCATTTCACTTGTTTGCGTCCCCTGCATCTTCTCATACTGCGGAGGTTCAAAGTTCACATAGTGGTCTTCCTCCTCTTCGTCAGAATCTTCATAATTATTCATGACAGCCACTGTAATACAAGTGCAGAAACAGAATTTGTTGTGAATATGAGGATCAAGTGATCAAGAAAGTTACTTGCACACTTTAAAACACAAAAACTTAGATATACAACATAATGTAATATAACATGTGTCTTAGTGAGTACAGACTTTGAGTAATAATGGCTGTGGGCTCATTGGCTTGTTGTCTTCTCCTGTGAATCAGATAAATCATCACCAAGACCAGCAGGAGCAGCATCAGGCCTCCAGAAGCTACTGAGGAGGACACCAGCAACAGAGGAACTAGGAGAGAAAACACTAAACAAGTTATTATTTGTACTGAACATGTCCGATTCTCTAGTAGAGTGTATTTTTCTAATCAAAACCAAAACAGTTAAAGATTCTCAAAAGTGCCAGTAATTACTTTCCGAACAACTATCTTTTGAAACATGACACAGATTGATATGGTGAGAGATGTATGCATGGATTCAGGTAACAGTAGACATTTCAGTGGCACCAATGTTAAGGTGCCACTGAAATGTTCCTATCAATATTTTTCTTAAACTTAGACCATCTTAGTTAGAGACATCTAACTCTAATCTCTAATTACATCTCTACAATTTAAAACACCATAGAGAAGCAGCAGAACTCAGAGAGTTAATTGCTGCCAAAATGGCAGGTGGGGTAGGAGGAAGGAGGTCACTTGAGGATTTGAGAGTAACTCCTACCCCCACATCAGAGGCACTGACTTGACAATAAACTGTTACTTGGGATCTTGGGGAGGATCTGGATGAATGCACAGATAAATCAACACTTGAAGACCAGGAAAGCCTGTTCAGTGATCTCTTGGGTTATGTGCTACTCAGTGATAGTGCTGAAAATGGTCCATTTTATAGCCAGCTGAAACAATGAGGGTGACTTTATGGATTTCTGCTTCTATGTATTGATAAACAACTAGTTCTCTAATGGAGATGAAGAGGTCATAGAGGAATGCATTAAACAGGGAGGGAGCATGGTCCAGAACTTGACCAGTTACCAGCCTCCTCCCTGATTAAGTTGAGGGAGATTCCTCCTTTGTTGTAGCCCTTGTTTGGATCTTTCCCACAGGGTTAGGAAAAAAATGGGGTTCACTATTTTGGATATTTGCACAAGTAAACTGAAGGAATTGTGAACCACCAAGCTTCAGAGGATAATCCTCTCCACCTTGAGAGCTTAAGCTGCCCACCTTCTTTTCTGATAGTTGGATATTAAGATATTTAATACATGATACATACAGTATACTCATTTATAGTCATAACCATAAAAATTCTACTAAAAAAGAGAATATGTGTATAAGGTCTTATCTTTAAGCTACTTACATTTGATAATGAGCTGAAGTGATGTTGACTCCACAGAACTGAACTTCCTCGATGACAGTGTTACTTCATACAAGCAGCTGTAGTTGCCCTGGTGTTCATACCCAGCTACAGGAAACTCAAACAAAGCTGAGTGGTTGACGGCAGATTTGGTGTCAGTCTTGTTGGACCCAGAGAAGACGAGAGAGAAAACACCCCCAGGATAATGAGAAGAACTTGAACAGGTCATGATAAAGCTGTAACCCTTTGTGATCTCTGCAGCTTCAGGACTCCAGACCAGTCCTCCATCAGGAGATGACATGGAGACGTTAGGCTGCTGCAGTGGTACTGGTTACAAAGGGAGGGAAGAGGGGATCCAAAATGATTTTCTTGATTCATAAAGGTAGCTGACATAAACAATAATAAAATAATAAACAATAATAAACAATAATAAACATTTTCCATATATATTTTTAATGCAATGAATTTCAGATGTCAGAATCCTTCTTTGACATGTTATCCCATAACAATTGTACTATGTACTTTTAAACCTTAAATTTCCTTTGATAATTTATGTATAATAATGTATAATCCATATTCTGGCATTCAGGATATGGATTTACTTGTCTTACCAATAATTGAGAGTCTGACAGAGTCACTCAGAGGTGAACTGAAGTCTCGACTGGAAACCCTTGTCTGATACTGACATTGGTATGATCCCTCATTGTCAAAGGTCACGTGAGGGATGCTAAAGGTAGCCGAGTTGGTACTTGATGACTTGGTCTGTCTGAATGAGCCTGAGGTCTTCTGAAGAGTGAATGTTCCACCTAAATGCCGAGTTGAGACTGAACAAACAATGTCAACATTCTGACCCCAGGAAGCTGCACCAGAGAGATCCATGGAGATGCTGGGCTTTGGGAGGATCACTGAAAAAGAAACCATAATGTTAGATTGGTAAATGAATGGCCTTTGATCTGAGCTCATTCTTCCTTTTTTAACATGCCAGTTTACTCAATGAATAGATTACTTATATAATTAAAAAAATAGTTTTAAAATTTTCATATGTTTTTATTTACCAGTGACTGAAAGTTTGACAGAATCACTCAGAGGTGAACTGAAGTCTCGACTGGAAACCCTTGTCTGATACTGACATTGGTATGATCCCTCATTGTCAAAGGTCACGTGAGGGATGCTAAAGGTAGCCGAGTTGGTACTTGATGACTTGGTCTGTCTGAATGAGCCTGAGGTCTTCTGAAGAGTGAATGTTCCACCTAAATGCCGAGTTGAGACTGAACAAACAATGTCAACATTCTGACCCCAGGAAGCTGCACCAGAGGGATCCATGGAGATGCTGGGCTTTGGGAGGATCACTGAAAAAGAAACCATAATATTAGACTGGTAAATGCATTGCCTTTGATCTGAGCTCATTCTTCCTTATTTTAACATGCCAGTTTACTCAATGAATAGATTACTTATATAATTAGAAAAAGAGTTTTAAAATTTTCATATGTTTTTATATACCAGTGACTGAGAGTTTGACAGAATCACTCAGAGGTGAACTGAAGTCTCGATTGGAAACCCTTATCTGATATTGACACTGGTATGATCCCTCATTGTCAAAGGTCACGTGAGGGATGCTAAAGGTAGCCGAGTTGGTACTTGATGACTTGGTCTGTCTGAATGAGCCTGAGGTCTTTTGAAGAGCGAAGGTTCCCCCATGTACAGCTGAGACTGAACAAGTGATACCAATGTCCTGACCCCAGGTAACCACACCAGCAGGATTCATGGAAATGCTGGGCTTTTGAAGGCCTGTTAAGAAAATGACACAATATTAGAGTTTTAAATGTTTTCATTTTTTCCCTATTGTCCCCTTAACCTAATCCTAATCCTAACTCTGGTCTCTTTCTCTCCCTCATCTGTGTAAGTATTCATCTGTTTAAGTGTGGTCTTACACTATAAATAAATACTGTTAGAAACAATCATTGAGCAGCAACAAAACAAACCCAAGGTAACTGAAGGTAAGGAGCTAGGTTAGATAGACTAAAAAGATCCCTCAAGATTCAGATCGCTCATGTCAGCACCAATCAACCAATCATGACTCTGCCCCTGACTAGTTAAGGCTTCATGCCTCAATAGGCAATGAGTACTTAATGCACCTGGCAGCACAGAAGACCTAATAACCTTTTTCCAATAGTTAACTGTATCCATGTTAGAGCCATGTAAGATTGTAGATTGTAGATTGTATAATAAGTCTTTCCTTAACAATGGCCTGCTTATTAGTCATGAATTACATCTCATATTACTGAGTACTGAAGTTTAGCATGATTTGGAAGCTGGAGTAATTACAACTGGAATGTAATTTCACAGAGGTTATTTCAGTTTAGGGTTTAGTTTAACTTTCCATTATTAGAATATATTACTGCTGGGTTTCCTGCTAATTTACTTGTGATTAGATTACAGACCCTCAACACATTCTGGTAGTCTCTTTGACTCTCTCGACTTCTGTCCCTACTCTAAAAGGAAAATAGTCTATTTCATGAAAACACTAAGTCATATTGACAACCCCAATTATGATAATGCTAGAGAACTCAATAATTTGTTGAACATCTTTGAAGTGACTCAACATGTCTCTCAGTCCACCCAAACAAGGCCATAACTTAGGTTCAGTTGTCAGGGGCATCTTAAAGGTGCAGTTGGCAAGTCTACAGAATTTCGCGACTTCAAAACCTTCTGAGTCGGAAAATTCAAAATCATACAACTTTCAAGTCCCTGCCCTAACCTCTACTAAGTTTCAAAACCGTCTCCCAAACCACTCCCCCTCTATATGAGGTAGTGCACATGCAGTAAAGGGGGTGCAGGATTTTTGCCAACACAATTATAGGCTTTAGAGGAGCTAGAGAATTTAAGGTTTTTCCTTTCTATTTCCTTGTCATGTATGTAAAAAATGTTGCCAACTGCACCTTTAAGTAACCTTTGTTATGGATACTGGTGTTGCTCTGAATGATCATTTCTACGACTGCTTAAAATACCTTGAAATTACTTAATGATTACACTCAAAAGAGCTACACAATCCATGTCATTAATGAAAATAGTAATAATGTACACACTTCATTTGCCTGTTGTTTGCATCATCATCTCACACCAAAAACATGCTCCGTTGACACCCTTCCATCAAACTTCCCCAAAATTGTTTATAGCCACTTGCAGCCCTGTTCTAGCAGATAATAAGACAGAACCCTTCTGAGTGCCTGAATAGCTGAATGGTTTGGGTGCATCATATTGGCATATATTCTATGTTGCTGGTTCAAATCCCAACCAAGATGAACTTTCCTGCATGTCTTTCCCCCACACCTGTTTCCTGTCTCTCTTCACTGTATCTATCATTAAAAGCAGATATAATAAAAAAAGACAGAATCATTAAAAATTGTAGATATTATGCCTTTACTAAAAATATGGCCTGGGTGTCTCAGTAATGTGTATTATAGACCCATATCATTTTTTAAATCAGCAACTTTACAACTTGTTAACTTGAATTTGCTTTTTACACCCCATTGCAGTATCTAAACTGCTGTTTATAAAGTTCTTAATGATATGAACAGTGATTCAGACAAAAATTCAATCACAGTTGATTGAATTTAAAGTACCGTGTATCTCAGTGTTGTTTTTCTGCTTTTGAATTTCTGTTCCTACAACCAGTTTCTACCAAATCAGTCTATTATGATCTTAAGAAACTGAGAGAAAAAATTAGAGGATACTTGTTTTACAAGTTTCATACAAAGTAATTCATGCTTTTTACTGGTTAGACTATTTCTTCTCCTCATGGAAAACACAGTCAGACAGTTACAGCTCATTGACAAAGCTGCTAACAAAGGCCAAAAAATACTTATGGCTGGCTAAAAAAACAAAGGTGGTTTAAATAATAAAACCATCCTACCTGAACAGATGACACCAGCATCCTCACTGTGACTACAGTCATGTGACCCAAAACCTCTGTGTTGACAATCACTCAGAACCCTTTCATTTCCAGAACAGGCCACATCATCAAGCCAGATGGAGCCACTTCCTTGACCAAAGTGGGCAGACTGAGGAGCATCCAGTGCTGTACCACAGCTCAACTGTCTGCAAACCACATTAGCGTCATTTAGGTCCCAGCTGTCATCACAGACAGTTCCCCAGGAGTTGCTGTAATAGATTTCAACTCTTCCAGAGCAACGAGTAGATCCAGCCAACCTGATTTGAACACCTGAGGCAGAGAATACATTGTTTATAAATGGAGCAGTTTGTATCCTGTTGTCTTGTGCCCATCATACAAAGTAGACATGTCATGTACATGACAACTCTTATAATTAATTTAGTGTGTAACCAAACAAGCTGGTAGAAAAAATACACAATCTATGGGAATTCTATGTATAGAACAGTAGAACAGACTCACCTGCACATGAAGACGAGGTCAAGAGAAAGTAGACTGAAAGACAAAAAAGGCTTATCATTATTGAGCAGAAATGTCTTCAAGCAAATTCTCTTTACATAAAAATCTACAAATTCGCTCTGGGCATTTATAAAGATCACAACATGTTAACTTTCCCTGTCTCAGAATTCACATGTGTTTCTCACCAAAATATAGCCCAGGTAGATGTTTCAACATCCTGGTAATCAAAAGTAATTCAAAAGTGCCCAAGCTTGGAACTGTAGACATGGAGAGGCTGCACAGAACTGCAGTGGCAGTGGTGTCAGTATCTAACTTAAACTATATTACACAATTAAAGAGGAACTGGCAAACCAGCTTTTCACACCTCTACTTCAGTGCCACTGACTGTCACAGGTTCCTGCTCTCTTGATGGTGGTGTTTGGGTGGATCAAGGTTTCTGTCTTTGACTATTTCTCTAACTGTGTGAGTCAAAGCCAGTCAACTTAAAACATGTTAAAAGATTCCACATTTTTAACAAACTCGTATACTTACCAACAGGAAACCAATCAGGACATGTTCTTTTCTGTCTGCTGGATTTAACTGATCAGGAACAAAAGTCTTCATTTTAGTCTTCATTTTTGATACATGTTGCGCTGCACACTGTGGGTGTGAGTAGGTGTGTGAATCAAGTCGCATAAATTCCTCTTCTTTTTTCACAACAGGCTGTTCTTGCATCACTATTTGTGCATGAAGGCTCAAGCATTACTGTAAGCACGCTCTGCCTGAGGACTGAGTGCTACCCGCAAGTTTTATTTTTGACAGTTTCGCAAAGTACCCGCGACTATATGCATCACCACATTTGGACCTTAGTCTGTGAGTATCAAGGGGATACAGATGTAAGTAGGAGTCCAAGTGCGTCAAAAAATTCAATTGAATTAGAGAGTCAGTCATTTAAAATCAAAGATAAAGCTTGTATCATATTTGATACATGAGTTTCGGAGACCTCCTTCTTATCAAAATAATCAGCATGTATCAAATAAAAAGTGTAATTAAATAAACAAAAAAACATAGAAAAAATAATGAGACAAATAAATATATTTTTGTTATTTATTAGAAGGTTCAATAAAAACATCTCAGATTGAAAAAAAAGAATATTCTGGCAGTTGCTGGAAAAACAATGGTCCTGAAGTTTTTATTTATTTATCTATTTATTCCCACTTCCGTGTGTGTATGTGCGTGTGTGTATGTGTGTATATATATATATGTATATATATATATATGTGTGTGTGTGTGTGTGTGTACACATATGAGTATATATGTACACACACAATCAAATATTGCATCTAAGATAAATGACAACTGAATAACTGGGAAAGAAGATAGCCAGCAGTTAGATGCCTATTGCCAATAACATAATTACATAAAGCAAGTGTCACATGACTCATTTTTGAAGTGCATCAACTTTAAGTGTCTTTCGGTCATGTAACGTGTCAGGTTAAAGTTTCACAGCTAAAAAAAAAAAAAAAAACACACAAAAACTTTAGGATTTATGTGTATAGTACAGTTGAATAGACTGACCTGATGAAGATGAGGTAAAGGGAAAAGCTGCATAAGAAAAAAAGACATTATATGAGCAGAAAATGCTTTTTGGCAATGATTTACATGACTCTGCAAAACTAATATAATAGACATAAAGATCTTCTGTCTTTAGGCAAATTTTCTTTACATGATAAGATAGCAAATGCTAATCATTGCTTTTTGGATACCAGAGTGCAAAAATACCTCAGGTCTTTATACTACTGTAAAGAACAAGACATGCTGATACTTTCTGTCACACATGGCACATATTATTCACCAAAAAACAGCCCAGGTAGATGTTTCAACATCCTGGTAATCACAGGTGACATAAATGTCCAGGCTCAGAAGTGTTGGTGTAGACATGTAGAGGCCACACAGAGTTGCAGTGGCACTGGTATTATTTAAATGGTAATGGTAAATTACATACATATATATAAAGCATATATATATATAAAGCAAAGAAAGGAGAATTAGTAGAGTAGTAGCGTAATAGACCTCAGCGCTATTGCTCTGGATCTACAAATTCCTGCTTTGTCATTGTTATGTTGTGCAGTAGTTGGGTTTTAAAATGAGTCAGCTAGAAAAGTTAAGACGTTAGCAAGATTCTGTTTTTTTTTTTTTTAACCAACCCATGGACTTAACAATAACTTAATTAGCTAGCCAGGTACAGCAAATAGAATCAGTTCTCATTTCAGGTGTCAAAAAAAGAAAAGAAATAAAGAGAATGAAAATATTTCAGTTTACACTCATATCAATATCTGATCCTGATTCCAGTGTACGCTGCATATATTGTATAGAGAACCCTAAAAAAGCATTGGAATTTACATTTATTTATCTATAGTTGCAAACTAAAATAAAGGGGAAATAGCACACCAGCTGTTCACACCTCTATGAATGTACATTACTCCTTTTATTCCTTTTTTGTTTGTTTTCTCGTGTTACAACAGACCACTTACATTTGTGTGCAAGCACAGGATGAGAGGGGGGGAAATGTTTGTTTTGAACGTTATGTTTAGTGTTGGAAAAATTAATTAATTAATTTATAGCGGCCTATGTTGAGTGAATTCTGTGGCATCGTTAAACGTGAAACCCTGCGATCTTTTGTGACAGTTTCAACTGTGTTGCTTCATTCACTTCTACGGTGCTGTTTATAGAAACTATTTATTGATACACTTCTGCCACTGGTTTTTAAAAATGGCGCTTCTTTTTTGATTGTGTCATGTACCATCTTGAGTTACAACCAGTCACTACCGAGTCAACCTAAAGCCCTGCCCGCTGGGGGGGTCAATATGATATAATATTTGTTTATCAAAATCGACCCCTTTTGTGTCATGCTCAGGGTCTTGTGTTGTATGTCTTAAACAAACCAATCAATTTGTTTGTTTCTTAAAAACCATTTATCTCGAATTATTTTTTGATTAATAAATTTATATTTTTCCGTTTTTCTTCTTAATATTCCTATTATTTATCTGTTCATGTACAAGATGTAGGTGGCTACATTTGCATCAAATATGTGTTTACAGATGGATTTCTTCGGTAGTGTTCTTACCAGTGTTTATTTTTCTTTACTTCCAATAAGACCTTGAAGGAGCAGCAGCAACGCACAAACAGTGAGTTATTAATGAAATATGTCACACATTAGTTAACAGGACAGCAAGATGTAACAACTTGCAATGGCAAATATATTTAATTCAATTCAACTCAGTTTTATTTATATAGCGCCAGATCATAAAAACATTTATCTCAAGGCACTTTACATAGAGAAACTCAACATTTCCACAATGAACAAGCGCTTGGCGACAATGTAGAGGAAAAACTCCCTTTTAACAGGAAGAAACCTCCATCAGAACCAGAGTCAGAGTGGACGGTCTGATCTGCCTCGACCGGCTGCAGCTGGGGTGAGATGAAAACAGAGAAAAGAGAAAGAGAAGAGACAAAGGAAAGGGAGGGGAGGAGGACAGGGGAGGAAGGAGGAAGAAAAGGGGGGAGACCAGGCAGAGACAATAGAGACTAAATGTTTGCAAGTAGTTGTTAAAACAACATATATATATATATATATATGTATATATATAAAATTAACAGCAAGCAGAGTTTGGGAGCCCTCGAGTTTGCACTTCCGCTGAGTGTGCCCACACGGAAGCTTAGGGTATATAAACATATATATATATATTTGTTTGTTATTTGTTGTTATTCATAAACTATGTTGGGAACATGGAAACAATACTAAACTAAGATAAAACACTTGACTAACCAACAGGAAATCAAACACATAACTATTCAATCTTGCAGCTCAAATTCTGTCATGTTTGTCCTTAACATTTATACTACAACAGACTGTTCTTATTTGTGGTTACATGATGGTAGAAATGCTATCAGAGCAAGGGAGTTCTCTGTATCACAATGAACCTCCTTCAATAACATCTCCACTCCACGTCTTAGTTAAGTTCTTTGCCTTGTCAAACTTATTTACTTCCATCATGCTCCTTATGACCCTGAAGTTTTGGTGTTGTCACTTATTAGTGAATTGATTCAGATAAAAGCATCTGACAAATGTAAATTTAAATGTAATGTAATAAATGATGTGTAGCGATCAACAGTAAAACTTTCTGTATAAACTTTACTATTAGATCAGCATATTTTGGCTTGTGGCACAACAGACTGGTTTGAGCATAATCTATAATTATATACAATATTCATTGTTTCAGTAATTAGTATGAAGAATACTATGAAGAAACAAAAAATAGTTTTTATTTCCCAATAAATTTATACTACTAATGTTTGTTGTATGTATGCTTGGACTTGAAAGTTTATTTCAAATCCAATAAAATATTTATTATGTTTAAATGATTTTTGATGATTTTTTTTCTTTCTTTTTTTCCATCAACAGCACACTCAAAGATGGTAACTGTAGTATAGCATAGATTTTGGACAGGTTATAATGTATGCTTTCTCTTGTTAGGAGAAAGTGCACACGCAAAAAAATGTCTACAAATTTGAAATGTTTTGGAAAATATTGACTTTGTGAGGAGGGAAGTGGCAGGTTCGTGTTAGTAATAGATCAACGCAGCGGGTTGTTGGTCAGAACAATGCACAGAAACAGAGGGTCCAGTTCAAGTTCATTTTATTGGTTTAAGTTGGTTTACAACTGGAGAAAAAAGAGAAGTAAATGAAACAAATATTAATCCACACAGCTCAAACTTAAAGGATCGATTAACAGATAAACAGAAAGGATTTATTCTAAACAAAACACAACTTAACTTTGTAAAGGTTAAACTTAGCATATATATTATTGAATTAAATATTGAATATACTAAACATTCTAAGAGTGTGTAGATAAAAGGATAACTCACATCAAATACACAGCTCAAACAGTTGTGATGGGGAGGATGAGGCCAACTAGGTCCTTTGTTCTCAGGAAGGGAGAAAAGGGAGTCACACAGGTGACCTGGCTGCCTAAATAGATTCCAGGGATCTACCCTCTATTGATGGGAGGGGAAAGATGGTGGGGATTTTATGCAGTTTTGATAGATAATGTTTTGTTCGCCATAAATGTCGATGTCATATTCTGGTGTACTGCTGGCTGGCTGGTCTACATTTAGGCAGTTGTCATCACTATCACTGTTTTCTTCCCCTTGAACTACTTCATATACATCAACATTGTCGACATACACCTCTTCCTCTCTGTTGTCCTCTACAGTAGAATAGATCTCCTGGCTCCCTGCATAACCATGGCCTTCAACATTTTCCTGTCCCTCAAAATCATGATCTTCACCCCAGTGTTTCACCATCATTTCACTTGTTTGCGTCCCCTGCATCTTCTCATACTGCGGAGGTTCAAAGTTCACATAGGGGTCTTCCTCCTCTTCTTCAGAATCTTCATAATTATTCATGACAGCCACTGTAATACAAGTGCAGAAACAGAATTTGTTGTGAATATGAGGATCAAGTGATCAAGAAAGTTACTTGTGCACTTTAAAACACAAACACTTTGATATACAATGTAATGTAATATAACATGTGTCTTAGTGAGTACAGACTTTGAGTAATGATGGCTGTGGGCTCATTGGCTTGTTGTCTTCTCCTGTGAACCAGATAGATCATCACCAAGACCAGCAGGAGCAGCATCAGGCTTCCAGAAGCTACTGAGGAGGACACCAGCAACAGAGGAACTAGGAGAGAAAACATTAACAAGTTATTATTTGTACTGAACATGTCCGATTCTCTAGTAGAGTGTATTTTTCTAATCAAAACCAAAACAGTCAATGACTCTCAAAAGCAGTAGTTAATACTTCTAAAACAACTATCTTTTGAAACATGACACAGATTGATAAGGTGAGAGATGTATGCATGGATTCAGGTGAGAGAGCAGACATATGAGTCATGACCAATGTTAGAATGCCACTGAAATGTTTCTACCAATATTTTTCCTAAACTAAGATCATTTTAATTAGAGACATCAGTGAACTCTACAATTATAAACCATTGTAGAGAAGCAGCAGAACTCAGAAATGGCAGGTGGGGTAGGAGGAGGAAGGTCACTCGAGGATTTGAGAGTAACTCCTACTCCCACATCAGAGGCAGTGACTTGACAATAAAACTGCTGCTTGGGATCTTGGGGAGGATCTGGATGAATGCAAAGATAAATCAACCCTTGAGGGCCAGGAAAGCCAGTTCAGTGAACTCTTGGGTTATGTGCTACTCAGTGATAGTGCTGACCATGGTCCATTTTATAGCCAGCTGAAACAATGAGGTTAATTGATAAACAACTAGTTCTTTAATGGAGTTGAAGAGGTCATAGAGGAATGCATTAAACAGGGAGAGAGCAAGGTCCAGAATATTTTCTTAAATGTTGTCTACTTACATTTAATAATGAGCTGAACTGATGTTGACTCCACAGAACTGAACTTTCTCGATGACAATGTTACTTCATACAAGCAGCTGTAGTTGCCCTGGTGTTCATACCCAGCTACAGGAAACTCAAATATTGCTGAGTCATTGACTGTAGGTTTGGTGTCAGTGTTGTTGGACCCAGAAAAGATCAGAGAGAAAACACCTCCAGGATAATGAAAAGAACTTTTGCAGGTGATGACAAAGCTGTAACCCTTTGTGATCTCTGCAGCTTCAGGACTCCAGACCAGCCCTCCATCAGGAGATGACAGGGAGATGTTAGGCTGCTGCAGTGGTACTGGTTACAAAGGAAAGGAAGAGGGGATCAAAAAGATTTTCTTGATTCAAAAAGGTAGCTGATATAATATAAGTATTAAAAATGTCCATATATATATATATATATATATATATATATATATATATATATATATATATATAAAACGCAATAAATTTCAGATGTCAGAATGCTTCTTTGACATATGTTACTTTATAACAATTGTACTCCAAAACTTTCTGCTGTAAATTTCCAAGGATACATTATATGTCTACATGAACAAGTTCAAGATGTGAGTGTACTTATCTTACCAATAACTGAAAGTCTGACAGACTCACTGAGGGGAGACCTGAAATTTCGATTGGAAACTGTTGTCTGGTACTGACACTGGTATGATCTCTCATTGTCAAAGGTCACTTGATGGATGTTGAAGGTAACAGAACTGGTACTTGATGACTTGGTCTGTCTGAATGAGCCTGAGGTCTTCTGAAGAGTGAATGTTCCACCTAAATGCCGAGTTGAGACTGAACAAACAATGTCAACATTCTGACCCCAGATAACTGGACCCGAGGGATTCATGGAGATGCTGGGCTTTGGGAGGATCACTGAAAAAGAAACCATAACGTTAGGGTGGTAAATATATTGTCTTGATGCTGATATCATTCTTCCTCATTTTAACTTGTTGCTTTTCTCAGTTTATACATCATTTCTATCAGTAAAAACAAAAGAAAGTTAAGGAATTTCACATGTTTTATTTACCAGTGACAGACAGACTGACATAGTCACTTAAGGGGGAGGTGAAGACTTGAGATGAGCCCCTTATTTGAAATAGACATTGGTATGATCCCTCATCATCAAAAGTAACTTGATGGACACTGAAGGTAGCAGAGTTGGTACTTGTTGTCTGGGTCTGTCTGAATGAGCCTGACGTCTTTTGAAGTATGAATGTTGCACCGTGTTCAACTGCAATTGAACAGGTGATGCCAATGTCCTGACCCCAGGTAACCACACCAGCAGCATTTATGGAAATGCTGGGCTTTGGAAGGCCTGTTAAAAAATGGCAAAATAATAGAATTTTAAATGTATAAAATTTTTGTCTTTTGTCCCCTAAAGCTAATCCTAATCCTGGTTTCTCTCTCTCCCTCATCTGTGTATAAGTATAGTCTTACGCTATAAATAAATACTGTTGGAAACAATCATTAAGCAGTTACTTGACCAAAAATACAACAAACAAACCCCAGGTAACTCAATGTAGATCCCTCAAAATTTAAATCCAATCACCAATCACTCATAAAACATGATTCTTTCCATGACTATTTAAGGCTTCCTGTCTCAATAAGCAATGAGTGCCGAAAGAAAACTTGTAGACTCGTAGTGTGAGTGGTATCAGAGTGGAACTGGAGCGAGACGGAGCCATCGCTCTAAACTTTGGATTAAAACAAGCACCATGCCCCAGTTATATTTTGCATGCCCCGCTATGCTCACATGCTCTGGTCTGGGTGTGGGGGAGTTAGAATGAGATAACTTCAACGACAAGGAGAAAATCAGACCTGGCCTTTATTTGAGACAGACATTTGTTACCCAAATGTGTTGTTGCCCCCAGGTAATGAAAGAGACAAGCATCTGTTTGCTACTCTACTATTAATTGCAGCTTTAAGGAACTCAATGCACCTGACAGTACATCAGATATACTAACTTTTTCCCAACAGCCTACTGTGTCCATGTTCTCTTGTTCTGATATAAAAGCTGCACTGCTAAATATAAGACTGTAGGTTGTACATTGTATCATAAGTTTTTCCTTATCAATGACCTGATTATTGGTCATGAATTACATCTCATATTACTGAAAACTGAAGCTTAGCATGATTTGAAAGCTGGAGTATTTGCAACTGGAATGTAATTTTGAAAAGGCTATTTCAGGTTAGGGTATAATTTGACTTTGCATCATTTGAATATATTTCTGCTGGCTTTCGTAATATTTTAATTGTGATAAGATACAAAACAACAAGCCAATTCTGGTAATCTTTTTGATTAACTCGATCATCTTCTGTCCCTACTCTAAAAGGAAAATAGTCTATTTCATGAAAACACTAAGTCATATTGACAACCCCAACGATGATAATGCTAGAGAACTCAATAATTTGTTGAACATCTTTGAAGTGACTCAACATGTCTCTCAGTCCACCCATGAACAAGTCCATACCTTAGTTTCAGTTATCAGGGTATCTTCAAAGGGAAATTTGGTGTAAAATGAACTTTGCGTATGTTAAAACATGATAACAAGTTGATTCAAAAAGGTAGCTGATATAATATAAGTATTAAAAGTTTTCAATACTTTTAACACAATAAATTTCAGATGTCAGAATGCTTCTTTGACATATGTTACTTTATAATAATTGTACTCTGTAACTTTAAGCCTTGAATTTCCATCGATAAATTATATGTGTACATGAACAAGTTCAAGATGTGAGTGTACTTGTCTTACCAATAACTGAGAGTCTGACAGACCCACTGAGGGGAGACCTGAAATTTCGATTGGAAACTGTTGTCTGGTACTGACACTGGTATGATCCCTCATTGTCAAAGGTCACTTGATGGATGTTGAAGGTAACAGAACTGGTACTTGATGACTTGGTCTGTCTGAATGAGCCTGAGGTCTTCTGAAGAGTGAATGTTCCACCTAAATGCCGAGTTGAGACTGAACAAACAATGTCAACATTCTGACCCCAGATAACTGGACCCGAGGGATTCATGGAGATGCTGGGCTTTGGGAGGATCACTGAAAAAGAAACCATAACGTTAGGGTGGTAAATATATTGTCTTGATGCTGATATCATTCTTCCTCATTTTAACTTGTTGCTTTTCTCAGTTTATACATCATTTCTATCATTTTGAAAGTAAGAATATCACATGTTTTATTTACCAGTGACAGACAGACTGACAAGTCACTGAACAGGAGGTGAAGACTTGAGATGAGCCAATTTGAAATAGACATTGGTATGATCCCTCATCATCAAAAGTAACCTGATGGACACTGAAGGTAGCAGCAGTACTTGTTGTATGGGTCTGTCTGAATGCTGGGCTTTTGAAGTATGAATGTTGCACCGGTTCAACTAAAATGCCAATGTCCTGACCCAAGGTAACCACACCAGCAGCATTTATGGCAAAAAAATGGCAAAATAATAGAATTTTAAATGTATTAAATTTTTGTCTTTTGTCCCCTAAAGCTAATCCTAATCCTGGACTTTCTCTCTCCCTCATCTGTGTATAAGTATAGTCTTACGCTATAAATAAATACTGTTGGAAACAATCATTGAGCAGTTACTTGACCAAAAATACAACAAATAAACCCTAGGTAACTCAATGTAGATCCCTCAAAATTCAAATCCAATCACCAATCACTCATAAAACATGATTCTTTCCATGACTATTTAAGGCTTCCTGTCTCAATAAGCAATAAGTGTCGAAAGAAAACTTGTAGACTCGTAGTGTGAGTGGTATCAGAGCCGAACTGGAGCGAGACGGAGCCATCGCTCGAAACTTTGAATTAAAACAAGCACCATGCCCCAGTTATATTTTGCATGCCCCGCTATGCTCACATGCTCTGGTCTGGGTGTGGGGGAGTTAGAATGAGATAACTTCAACAACAAGGAGAAAATCACACCTGGCCTTTATTTGAGACAGACATTTGTTACCCAAATGTGTTGCTGCACCCGGGTAATGAAAGAGACAAGCGTCTGTTTTCCACTCTACTATTATTTGCAGCATTAAGGAACTCAATGCACCTGACAGTACATCAGACATACTAACTTTTTCCCAACAGCCTACTGTGTCCATGTTCTCTTGTTCTGATATAAAAGCTGCACTGCTAAATGTAAGACTGTAGGTTGTACATTGTATCATAAGTTTTTCCTTATCAATGACCTGATTATTGGTCATGAATTACATCTCATATTACTAAAAACTGAAGCTTAGCATGATTTGAAAGCTGGAGTATTTGCAACTGGAATGTAATTTTGAAAAGGCTATTTCAGGTTAGGGTATAATTTGACTTTGCATCATTTGAATATATTTCTGCTGGCTTTCGTAATATTTTAATTGTGATAAGATACAAAACAACAAGCCAATTCTGGTAGACTCTTTGATTAACTTGATCATCTTCTATCCCTACTCTAAAAGGAAAATAGTCTATTTCATGAAAACACTAAGTCATATTGACAACCCCAACGATGATAATGCTAGAGAACTCAATAATTTGTTGAACATCTTTGAAGTGACTCAACATGTCTCTCAGTCCACCCATGAACAAGTCCATACCTTAGTTTCAGTTATCAGGGTATCTTCAAAGGGAAATTCGGTGTAAAATGAACTTTGCGTATGTTAAAACATGATAACAAGTTGATTCAAAAAGGTAGCTGATATAATATAAGTATTAAAAGTTTTCAATACTTTTAACACAATAAATTTCAGATGTCAGAATGCTTCTTTGACATATGTTACTTTATAATAATTGTACTCTGTAACTTTAAGCCTTGAATTTCCATCGATAAATTATATGTGTACATGAACAAGTTCAAGATGTGAGTGTACTTGTCTTACCAATAACTGAGAGTCTGACAGACCCACTGAGGGGAGACCTGAAATTTCGATTGGAAACTGTTGTCTGGTACTGACACTGGTATGATCCCTCATTGTCAAAGGTCACTTGATGGATGTTGAAGGTAACAGAACTGGTACTTGATGACTTGGTCTGTCTGAATGAGCCTGAGGTCTTCTGAAGAGTGAATGTTCCACCTAAATGCCGAGTTGAGACTGAACAAACAATGTCAACATTCTGACCCCAGATAACTGGACCCGAGGGATTCATGGAGATGCTGGGCTTTGGGAGGATCACTGAAAAAGAAACCATAACGTTAGGGTGGTAAATATATTGTCTTGATGCTGATATCATTCTTCCTCATTTTAACTTGTTGCTTTTCTCAGTTTATACATCATTTCTATCAGTAAAAACAAAAGAAAGTTAAGGAATATCACATGTTTTATTTACCAGTGACAGACAGACTGACAGAGTCACTTAAGGGGGAGGTGAAGACTTGAGATGAGCCCCTTATTTGAAATAGACATTGGTATGATCCCTCATCATCAAAAGTAACCTGATGGACACTGAAGGTAGCAGAGTTGGTACTTGTTGTCTGGGTCTGTCTGAATGAGCCTGACGTCTTTTGAAGTATGAATGTTGCACCGTGTTTAACTGCAATTGAACAGGTGATGCCAATGTCCTGACCCCAGGTAACCACACCAGCAGCATTTATGGAAATGCTGGGCTTTGGAAGGCCTGTTAAAAAAAATGGCAAAATAATAGAATTTTAAATGTATTAAATTTTTGTCTTTTGTCCCCTAAGGCTAATCCTAATCCTGGACTTTCTCTCTCCCTCATCTGTGTATAAGTATAGTCTTACGCTATAAATAAATACTGTTGGAAACAATCATTAAGCAGTTACTTGACCAAAAATACAACAAACAAACCCCAGGTAACTCAATGTAGATCCCTCAAAATTTAAATCCAATCACCAATCACTCATAAAACATGATTCTTTCCATGACTATTTAAGGCTTCCTGTCTCAATAAGCAATGAGTGCCGAAAGAAAACTTGTAGACTCGTAGTGTGAGTGGTATCAGAGTGGAACTGGAGCGAGACAGAGCCATCGCTCTAAACTTTGGATTAAAACAAGCACCATGCCCCAGTTATATTTTGCATGCCCCGCTATGCTCACATGCTCTGGTCTGGGTGTGGGGGAGTTAGAATGAGATAACTTCAACAACAAGGAGAAAATCACACCTGGCCTTTATTTGAGACAGACATTTGTTACCCAAATGTGTTGTTGCCCCCAGGTAATGAAAGAGACAAGCATCTGTTTTCCACTCTACTATTAATTGCAGCTTTAAGGAACTCAATGCACCTGACAGTACATCAGACATACTAACTTTTTCCCAACAGCCTACTGTGTCCATGTTCTCTTGTTCTGATATAAAAGCTGCACTGCTAAATGTAAGACTGTAGGTTGTGCATTGTATCATAAGTTTTTCCTTATCAATGACCTGATTATTGGTCATGAATTACATCTCATATTACTGAAAACTGAAGCTTAGCATGATTTGAAAGCTGGAGTATTTGCAACTGGAATGTAATTTTGAAAAGGCTATTACAGTTTAGGGTATAATTTGACTTTGCATCATTTGAATATATTTCTGCTGACTTTCATAATATTTTACTTGTGATAAGATACAAACCACCAACACATTCTGGTAATCTCTTTGATTAACTCGATCATCTTCTGTCCCTACTCTAAAAGGAAAATAGTCTATTTCATGAAAACATTAAGTCATATTGACAACCCCAACGATGATAATGCTAGAGAACTCAATAATTTGTTGAACATCTTTGAAGTGACTCAACATGTCTCTCAGTCCACCCATGAACAAGTCCATACCTTAGTTTCAGTTATCAGGGTATCTTCAAAGGGAAATTCGGTGTAAAATGAACTTTGCGTATGTTAAAACATGATAACAAGTTGATTCAAAAAGGTAGCTGATATAATATAAGTATTAAAAGTTTTCAATACTTTTAACACAATAAATTTCAGATGTCAGAATGCTTCTTTGACATATGTTACTTTATAATAATTGTACTCTGTAACTTTAAGCCTTGAATTTCCACCGATAAATTATATGTGTACATGAACAAGTTCAAGATGTGAGTGTACTTGTCTTACCAATAACTGAGAGTCTGACAGACCCACTGAGGGGAGACCTGAAATTTCGATTGGAAACTGTTGTCTGGTACTGACACTGGTATGATCCCTCATTGTCAAAGGTCACTTGATGGATGTTGAAGGTAACAGAACTGGTACTTGATGACTTGGTCTGTCTGAATGAGCCTGAGGTCTTCTGAAGAGTGAATGTTCCACCTAAATGCCGAGTTGAGACTGAACAAACAATGTCAACATTCTGACCCCAGATAACTGGACCCGAGGGATTCATGGAGATGCTGGGCTTTGGGAGGATCACTGAAAAAGAAACCATAACGTTAGGGTGGTAAATATATTGTCTTGATGCTGATATCATTCTTCCTCATTTTAACTTGTTGCTTTTCTCAGTTTATACATCATTTCTATCAAAAACAAAAGAAAGTTAAGGAATATCACATGTTTTATTTACCAGTGACAGACAGACTGACAGAGTCACTTAAGGGGGAGGTGAAGACTTGAGATGAGCCCCTTATTTGAAATAGACATTGGTATGATCCCTCATCATCAAAAGTAACCTGATGGACACTGAAGGTAGCAGAGTTGGTACTTGTTGTCTGGGTCTGTCTGAATGAGCCTGAAGTATGAATGTTGCACCGTGTTCAACTGCAATTGAACAGGTGATGCCAATGTCCTGACCCCAGGTAACCACACCAGCAGCATTTATGGAAATGCTGGGCTTTGGAAGGCCTGTTAAAAAAAATGGCAAAATAATAGAATTTTAAATGTATTAAATTTTTGTCTTTTGTCCCCTAAAGCTAATCCTAATCCTGGACTTTCTCTCTCCCTCATCTGTGTATAAGTATAGTCTTACGCTATAAATAAATACTGTTGGAAACAATCATTAAGCAGTTACTTGACCAAAAATACAACAAACAAATCCCAGGTAACTCAATGTAGATCCCTCAAAATTTAAATCCAATCACCAATCACTCATAAAACATGATTCTTTCCATGACTATTTAAGGCTTCCTGTCTCAATAAGCAATGAGTGCCGAAAGAAAACTTGTAGACTCGTCAGAGTGTGAGTGGTATCAGAGTGGAACTGGAGCGAGTGGCGGAGCCATCGCTCTAAACTTTGAATTAAAACAAGCACCATGCCCCAGTTATATTTTGCATGCCCCGCTATGCTCACATGCTCTGGTCTGGGTGTGGGGGAGTTAGAATGAGATAACTTCAACGACAAGGAGAAAATCACACCTGGCCTTTATTTGAGACAGACATTTGTTACCCAAATGTGTTGTTGCACCCAGGTAATGAAAGAGACAAGCATCTGTTTTCCACTCTACTATTAATTGCAGCTTTAAGGAACTCAATGCACCTGACAGTACATCAGACATACTAACTTTTTCCCAACAGCCTACTGTGTCCATGTTCTCTTGTTCTGATATAAAAGCTGCACTGCTAAATGTAAGACTGTAGGTTGTACATTGTATCATAAGTTTTTCCTTATCAATGACCTGATTATTGGTCATGAATTACATCTCATATTACTAAAAACTGAAGCTTAGCATGATTTGAAAGCTGGAGTATTTGCAACTGGAATGTAATTTTGAAAAGGCTATTTCAGGTTAGGGTATAATTTGACTTTGCATCATTTGAATATATTTCTGCTGACTTTCATAATATTTTAATTGTGATAAGATACAAAACAACAACACATTCTGGTAGACTCTTTGATTAACTTGATCATCTTCTATCCCTACTCTAAAAGGAAAATAGTCTATTTCATGAAAACACTAAGTCATATTGACAACCCCAACGATGATAATGCTAGAGAACTCAATAATTTGTTGAACATCTTTGAAGTGACTCAACATGTCTCTCAGTCCACCCATGAACAAGTCCATACCTTAGTTTCAGTTATCAGGGTATCTTCAAAGGGAAATTCGGTGTAAAATGAACTTTGCGTATGTTAAAACATGATAACAAGTTGATTCAAAAAGGTAGCTGATATAATATAAGTATTAAAAGTTTTCAATACTTTTAACACAATAAATTTCAGATGTCAGAATGCTTCTTTGACATATGTTACTTTATAATAATTGTACTCTGTAACTTTAAGCCTTGAATTTCCACCGATAAATTATATGTGTACATGAACAAGTTCAAGATGTGAGTGTACTTGTCTTACCAATAACTGAGAGTCTGACAGACCCACTGAGGGGAGACCTGAAATTTCGATTGGAAACTGTTGTCTGGTACTGACACTGGTATGATCCCTCATTGTCAAAGGTCACTTGATGGATGTTGAAGGTAACAGAACTGGTACTTGATGACTTGGTCTGTCTGAATGAGCCTGAGGTCTTCTGAAGAGTGAATGTTCCACCTAAATGCCGAGTTGAGACTGAACAAACAATGTCAACATTCTGACCCCAGATAACTGGACCCGAGGGATTCATGGAGATGCTGGGCTTTGGGAGGATCACTGAAAAAGAAACCATAACGTTAGGGTGGTAAATATATTGTCTTGATGCTGATATCATTCTTCCTCATTTTAACTTGTTGCTTTTCTCAGTTTATACATCATTTCTATCAGTAAAAACAAAAGAAAGTTAAGGAATATCACATGTTTTATTTACCAGTGACAGACAGACTGACAGAGTCACTTAAGGGGGAGGTGAAGACTTGAGATGAGCCCCTTATTTGAAATAGACATTGGTATGATCCCTCATCATCAAAAGTAACCTGATGGACACTGAAGGTAGCAGAGTTGGTACTTGTTGTCTGGGTCTGTCTGAATGAGCCTGATGTCTTTTGAAGTATGAATGTTGCACCGTGTTCAACTGCAATTGAACAGGTGATGCCAATGTCCTGACCCAAGGTAACCACACCAGCAGCATTTATGGAAATGCTGGGCTTTGGAAGGCCTGTTAAAAAAAATGGCAAAATAATAGAATTTTAAATGTATTAAATTTTTGTCTTTTGTCCCCTAAAGCTAATCCTAATCCTGGACTTTCTCTCTCCCTCATCTGTGTATAAGTATAGTCTTACGCTATAAATAAATACTGTTGGAAACAATCATTGAGCAGTTACTTGACCAAAAATACAACAAATAAACCCTAGGTAACTCAATGTAGATCCCTCAAAATTCAAATCCAATCACCAATCACTCATAAAATATGATTCTTTCCATGACTATTTAAGGCTTCCTGTCTCAATAAGCAATAAGTGTCGAAAGAAAACTTGTAGACTCGTAGTGTGAGTGGTATCAGAGCCGAACTGGAGCGAGACGGAGCCATCGCTCGAAACTTTGAATTAAAACAAGCACCATGCCCCAGTTATATTTTGCATGCCCCGCTATGCTCACATGCTCTGGTCTGGGTGTGGGGGAGTTAGAATGAGATAACTTCAACAACAAGGAGAAAATCACACCTGGCCTTTATTTGAGACAGACATTTGTTACCCAAATGTGTTGCTGCACCTGGGTAATGAAAGAGACAAGCGTCTGTTTTCCACTCTACTATTATTTGCAGCTTTAAGGAACTCAATGCACCTGACAGTACATCAGACATACTAACTTTTTCCCAACAGCCTACTGTGTCCATGTTCTCTTGTTCTGATATAAAAGCTGCACTGCTAAATGTAAGACTGTAGGTTGTACATTGTATCATAAGTTTTTCCTTATCAATGACCTGATTATTGGTCATGAATTACATCTCATATTACTGAAAACTGAAGCTTAGCATGATTTGAAAGCTGGAGTATTTGCAACTGGAATGTAATTTTGAAAAGGCTATTACAGTTTAGGGTATAATTTGACTTTGCATCATTTGAATATATTTCTGCTGACTTTCATAATATTTTACTTGTGATAAGATACAAACCACCAACACATTCTGGTAATCTCTTTGATTAACTCGATCATCTTCTGTCCCTACTCTAAAAGGAAAATAGTCTATTTCATGAAAACACTAAGTCATATTGACAACCCCAACGATGATAATGCTAGAGAACTCAATAATTTGTTGAACATCTTTGAAGTGACTCAACATGTCTCTCAGTCCACCCATGAACAAGTCCATACCTTAGTTTCAGTTATCAGGGTATCTTCAAAGGGAAATTCGGTGTAAAATGAACTTTGCGTATGTTAAAACATGATAACAAGTTGATTCAAAAAGGTAGCTGATATAATATAAGTATTAAAAGTTTTCAATACTTTTAACACAATAAATTTCAGATGTCAGAATGCTTCTTTGACATATGTTACTTCATAACAATTGTACTCTGTAACTTTAAGCCTTGAATTTCCATCGATAAATTATATGTGTACATGAACAAGTTCAAGATGTGAGTGTACTTATCTTACCAATAACTGAAAGTCTGACAGACTCACTGAGGGGAGACCTGAAATTTCGATTGGAAACTGTTGTCTGGTACTGACACTGGTATGATCCCTCATTGTCAAAGGTCACTTGATGGATGTTGAAGGTAACAGAACTGGTACTTGATGACTTGGTCTGTCTGAATGAGCCTGAGGTCTTCTGAAGAGTGAATGTTCCACCTAAATGCCGAGTTGAGACTGAACAAACAATGTCAACATTCTGACCCCAGATAACTGGACCCGAGGGATTCATGGAGATGCTGGGCTTTGGGAGGATCACTGAAAAAGAAACCATAACGTTAGGGTGGTAAATATATTGTCTTGATGCTGATATCATTCTTCCTCATTTTAACTTGTTGCTTTTCTCAGTTTATACATCATTTCTATCAGTAAAAACAAAAGAAAGTTAAGGAATATCACATGTTTTATTTACCAGTGACAGACAGACTGACAGAGTCACTTAAGGGGGAGGTGAAGACTTGAGATGAGCCCCCTTATTTGAAATAGACATTGGTATGATCCCTCATCATCAAAAGTAACCTGATGGACACTGAAGGTAGCAGAGTTGGTACTTGTTGTCTGGGTCTGTCTGAATGAGCCTGACATCTTTTGAAGTATGAATGTTGCACCGTGTTTAACTGCAATTGAACAGGTGATGCCAATGTCCTGACCCCAGGTAACCACACCAGCAGCATTTATGGAAATGCTGGGCTTTGGAAGGCCTGTTAAAAAAAATGGCAAAATAATAGAATTTTAAATGTATTAAATTTTTGTCTTTTGTCCCCTAAAGCTAATCCTAATCCTGGTTTCTCTCTCTCCCTCATCTGTGTATAAGTATAGTCTTACGCTACAAATAAATACTGTTGGAAACAATCATTAAGCAGTTACTTGACCAAAAATACAACAAATAAACCCTAGGTAACTCAATGTAGATGTCTCAAAATTCAAATCCAATCACCAATCACTCATAAAATATGATTCTTTCCATGACTATTTAAGGCTTCCTGTCTCAGTAAGCAATAAGTGCTGAAAGAAAACTTGTAGACTCGTAGTGTGAGTGGTATCAGAGTGGAACTGGAGCGAGACGGAGCCATCGCTCGAAACTTTGAATCAAAACAAGCACCATGCCCCAGTTATATTTTGCATGCCCAGCTCTGCTCATATGCTCTGGTCTGGGTGTGGGGGAGTTAGAATGAGATAACTTCAACGACGAGGAGAAAATCACACCTGGCCTTTATTTGAGACAGACATTTGTTACCCAAATGTGTTGCTGCACCCAGGTAATGAAAGAGACAAGCGTCTGTTTTCCACTCTACTATTATTGCAGTCTTGTTCTGATATAAAAGCTGCACTGCTAAATGTGGGTAAGATTGTAGGTTGTTACATTGTATCATAAGTTTTTTCCTTATCAATGACTCTGGTTATTGGTCATGAATTACATCTCATATTACTGAAAACTGAAGCTTAGCATGATTTGAAAGCTGAGTATTTGCAACTGGAATGTAATTTGAAAGGCTATTTCAGTTTAGGGGTATAATTTGACTCCCCATCATTTGAATATATTTCTGCTGACTTTCATAATAATTTACTTTTGTGATAAGATACAAATCACCAACACATTCTGGTAATCTCTTTGAGTAACTCGATCATCTTCTGTCCCTACTCTAAAAGGAAAATAGTCTATTTCTTATTAAAACACTAAGTCATATTGACAGCCCCTAACGATGATAATGCTAGAGAACCCAACAATTTGTTGAATATCTTTTGAAGTGACTCAACATGTCTCTCAGTCCAACGCATGAACAAGTCCATACCTTAGTTTCAGCATATCAGGGTATCTTCAAAGGGAAATTCGCGTAAAAATGAACTTTATGTATGTTAAAAAACATGATAACAAGTTGATCTCAAAAGGTAGCTGATATATAATATAAGTATTAAAAGTTTTCAATACTTTTAACACTAATAAATTTTCAGATGTCAGAATGCTTCTTTGACATATGTTACTTTTATAATACCTTGTACTCTGTAACTTTTAAGCCTTGAATTTCCATCGTAGCAATTATATGTGTACATGAACAAGTTCAAGATGTGAGTGTACTTTATTCTGCCAATAACTGAAAGTCTCGACAGACCCACTGAGGGGAGAGACCTGAAATTCTTTGATTGAAAACTGTTGTCTGGTACTGACACCGGTATGATCCTCATTGTCAAAGGTCACTTGATGGATGTTGAAGGTAACAGAACTGGTACTTGATGACTTGGTCTGTCTGAATTGAGCCTGAAGGAAAGTTCACTAAATCAGTTGGTTAAAACAATGTCACATTTGACAATATTCTGTGACCCAAATTCTGAATCTGGGCTTTAGATACGAGAAACCATACTTAGCTGTAAATAATTGTCTATGAACATCTTCTCATTTAATGTGCTTTTACAGTATAAATACTATCAGTAAACAAGGTAAAATACTAATGCTTTTTTTACATCAACACATCACTAGTGAGAACTTAATGATTATCTTGTTCCTATATAACTGTCCGTACACTAAAGTAAGCTGAGTTGTGCTTGTATCATAGGGTCTGCTTGAATGAGCCTGATCTATTGTTCATGAATATGAGTTATCATTTATGCTTGAAAAGTGAATGTCCTGGTACAATGATTTAGAAATGAGCTGAAACTGTTACAAAAGATGAAAATAATGAATTTCATTTAAGTTAATTTGCTTTGCCCCAATGAATAATTTCTCTGTTTCTCTATCTTTTAATTGAGTTACAAACTAAATACTTGAAACAATCATTGCAATACTTTGATCAAAATACCTAGTACTGTATGTCTCATTTCAATAAATCACTCTAAATAGATTATTTCCATGATATAATCTGTCTCTAACATGTCTAAAAATTGTATGAGTGAGTGGTATCAGAGCCGAACTGGGCCAGGCGGAGCACGTCGCTAAAACCTTTGAATTAAGAAAACAAGCACCATGCCCCAGTTATATTTTTGCATGCCCTTTATGCTCACATGCTCTGGGTCTGGGTGGCAGGGGTTAGAATGGAGATAACTTCAACAACAAGGGAGAAAATCACACCTGGCCTTTGGCTTTGATAAGATTGTCCCTAAACATAAGATAACATAGTTATTTCATACAGTAATTGCCTGATATAATGCAAAGTATGTAAGGTAATTTTCAATTTTATACACAATGACCAATATTCAATGACAAGATAGCTTATTTGAATATATGGTATTTATCATAATAATTTATAATACTTGAATATAATTCATGACTAAAATTAGTAGTCTCAATAACTATCTGAAACCTTTGAGAATTTAACTTACATTAACTCATTTCAGTGTAAATGTATAACAAATGTGTACTTGTGATCAAATTGCTGATCTTTGAAGTGAATGTTCCACCTAAATAGTGATGAACAAATCAAATGTACTGCAGATAACTGAATTGACAGGCATTGTAGAAGACTTAAATATTTTAGTTTTGAAACATGTTTCTGATGCTACTGCTTCCTATTGTAACTTTTGGCAGTCTTATGTTACATACATTCACTACAAAAAGAATTAGTTCAAGTAAGTCACTGATGAGTTGAAGTGAATGGTACTTGATGACTAGTTGTAACATGAATGATCCTGAGTCTCTGAAAGTGAATGTCACTAGCAGTTGACTGAACTAAAAATGACTCTGACCAGATATTGACAGGTTCTGAACTAGGCTTTGAGGATCACTGAAAAGAAACCATCATAAATATAGCTTAGCTGTCATTTTCCCTTAACTGTTTCCTCAGTGTGTTATCTTTTAATAAAGTACAATCATGGGATAAGCTGAAATTGCATGAATGACTATCAATCTTATATTTGATGATGCTCCCAAAAATGTCATACTGCAATGTGATGCCATTCTACCAGGTATAAGTATAAGCTTATGATGTATATTTATGTAAATTTTATTTTGTATGCATCTAATCTTTTCTGAAAGTAATCGTAAATTGTGGAAACATAAGCAGATGACTACCATAAAGTGGTTGAAACAAATGAGTACTACAAACTAAAATGATTAACTATTCATGCTGATTTATCCTGTTAAAATAAAGAAATAAATTGAATTTTCAAAATTTGATATTTGAACTATTATCATTTAATAAACATTTCACCAGTTAAATGTGTTGTATTTGTTTCTTTAATGTCCATCCAGTCTTCATAGCTCTTCCTGAAGTAGTTAAAAAACAACAAAGGAGAAAAGAATTCCCAAATGACATTCTAGAATTTGACACTTTCTGTACCTATAAACTCAACTCTTCTGTTTTCCAGATATTACTGAATGTGACAAATGATTTAAAAGGAAAAATGACCGGTGCCAAACTGCATACAACTGTTTTCAAGCTAAATGGTTTATTGTGTGTAAAAGAAACTTGGCATGACTAATAACTGTATTGGATGTATCATCAAGTTTACCAATTAGGGGTCAAACTGATCACTTTATCAGATGATTACATCACAAATGAAATAGAGTACGCAAACTGCTTAATGAAGAGTGGAGTAGGGGCTGAAAATTATTTGCAGCTTTAAGGAACTCAATGCACCTGACAGTACATCAGACATACTAACTTTTTCCCAACAGCCTACTGTGTCCATGTTCTCTTGTTCTGATATAAAAGCTGCACTGCTAAATGTAAGACTGTAGGTTGTACATTGTATCATAAGTTTTTCCTTATCAATGACCTGATTATTGGTCATGAATTACATCTCATATTACTGAAAACTGAAGCTTAGCATGATTTGAAAGCTGGAGTATTTGCAACTGGAATGTAATTTTGAAAAGGCTATTACAGTTTAGGGTATAATTTGACTTTGCATCATTTGAATATATTTCTGCTGACTTTCATAATATTTTACTTGTGATAAGATACAAACCACCAACACATTCTGGTAATCTCTTTGATTAACTCGATCATCTTCTGTCCCTACTCTAAAAGGAAAATAGTCTATTTCATGAAAACACTAAGTCATATTGACAGCCCCAACGATGATAATGCTAGAGAACTCAATAATTTGTTGAACATCTTTGAAGTGACTCAACATGTCTCTCAGTCCACCCATGAACAAGTCCATACCTTAGTTTCAGTTATCAGGGTATCTTCAAAGGGAAATTCGGTGTAAAATGAACTTTGCGTATGTTAAAACATGATAACAAGTTGATTCAAAAGGTAGCTGATATAATATAAGTATTAAAAGTTTTCAATACTTTTAACACAATAAATTTCAGATGTCAGAATGCTTCTTTGACATATGTTACTTTATAATAATTGTACTCTGTAACTTTAAGCCTTGAATTTCCATCGATAAATTATATGTGTACATGAACAAGTTCAAGATGTGAGTGTACTTATCTTACCAATAACTGAAAGTCTGACAGACTCACTGAGGGGAGACCTGAAATTTCGATTGGAAACTGTTGTCTGGTACTGACACTGGTATGATCCCTCATTGTCAAAGGTCACTTGATGGATGTTGAAGGTAACAGAACTGGTACTTGATGACTTGGTCTGTCTGAATGAGCCTGAGGTCTTCTGAAGAGTGAATGTTCCACCTAAATGCCGAGTTGAGACTGAACAAACAATGTCAACATTCTGACCCCAGATAACTGGACCCGAGGGATTCATGGAGATGCTGGGCTTTGGGAGGATCACTGAAAAAGAAACCATAACGTTAGGGTGGTAAATATATTGTCTTGATGCTGATATCATTCTTCCTCATTTTAACTTGTTGCTTTTCTCAGTTTATACATCATTTCTATCAGTAAAAACAAAAGAAAGTTAAGGAATTTCACATGTTTTATTTACCAGTGACAGACAGACTGACAGAGTCACTTAAGGCGGAGGTGAAGACTTGAGATGAGCCCCTTATTTGAAATAGACATTGGTATGATCCCTCATCATCAAAAGTAACTTGATGGACACTGAAGGTAGCAGAGTTGGTACTTGTTGTCTGGGTCTGTCTGAATGAGCCTGTATTATAGTATATATTATAGTATAGTCTTACGCTATAAATAAATACTGTTGGAAACAATCATTAAGCAGTTACTTGACCAAAAATACAACAAACAAATCCTAGGTAACTCAATGTAAGGAGGTAGGTTAAGTAGACTAAAAAGATCCCTCAAGATTCAAATCCAATCACCAGTCACTCATAAAACATGACTCTTTCCATGACTATTTAAGGCTTCCTGTCTAAATAGGCAATGAGTACTGTAAAGCCCCAAATAACAGCCCCAGCGTTTATTTTCCCAAATGACTCAACAGTCCCTGTGTTTATTTGGGACAAGCATCTGAATGACTGGTGTTTAATTTTTTAAGGCAAAGTACCGAAGTGCCGCGGTGCTCAGATACGGTTACATTAAGTCTTTCATTGTCGTTCATCAATGGAAACTTGTAGCTGCTTGAAGTAACAGGAAGCTCATTTTAAGTGGCTGGACTAACAGAATGAGTTACTAACAAAGCTGAAATAGTGATTTGAATCCTATTCATCTGATTTCATCACTGTTAAAATAAAGAAATTAAATTTGAAATTTTCCCCAAAAATTTTTGATATTTGAACTATTTATTCATTTATTTATTTGAAACTATTTTCACCAAGGTTAAATGTGGGTTAGGTTAATTGTTTACTTTAAATTGTCCACAATCCCACAGTCAACTTCCCTCGAGGCATTGAGCTTGACTTCCCTGAACAGGGTAAACGGTACAAAAAAAGAGGATCAATTGCAAAAGGAGGATCTACTAAATATTGGTGGAATTTTTCTGTTGGGGTGCCCAAATTTACGCACCTGCCTACTTTTTTTTTTAAAGTAATTATTGCACACTTTCTGTAAATCCTATAAACTTCATTTCACTTCTCAAATACCACTGTGTTCGTCTGCTATATGATATATTTAACTGAAATTGCTGATCCGAATAACCATTGATTTATAAAGGAAAATCTTGAAAATGATCAGGGGTGCCCAAACTTTTGCATACAACTGTATTTGCAGCTAAATGGTTGTATTATAGTGGTGTAAAAAGTCAAACTTCAGAGGCATGTTATCAATAACTGTTATTGGAATGTAAATGTACATCCAAGTTTAGCTGCAGGAATCTGAGGAAAACGGATGTAAGATACAAAACTGGATGGCACGATTTATCAGGATAGGTATTTCTTGTTTTTTTTTTTTTGTTTTTTTAACAATAACAAGGCAGAATGAAATAGGAGTAACGATATTATTTTTATAATTTAAGGAGTAGAAAGTACAGATAACTGCTTAAAATGTAAGGAGGGGGAGTAAAAAGTGGGATGAAAAAAATTACTCCAGTAAAGTATAGATAACCAAATTTCTTCTTAAGTAAGGTAAAGAAGTACTTGTACTTGATTACTTGACTCTTCTGATTATCATAGACTGAATCTATGGTTTTAATGGCCTTGATTTATTTGAATTTAACTGAATTATCTCACCTGAGCAGATGACACCAGCGTCCTCATAATGACCACAATAACTTGTCCCAAAACCACTGTGTTGACACTCGTGTAGAGATGTTTCATTTCCTGAACAGGTCACATTATCAAGCCAGATGGAGCCACTTCCTTGACCAAAGTAGGCAGAGTGAGGAGCATCCAGTGCTGTACCACAGTTCAACTGTCTGCAAACTACTGCAGCATCATTTAAGTCCCAGTTGTCATCACAGACAGTTCCCCAGGAGTTGTTGTGATAGATTTCAACTCTTCCAGAGCAACGAGTAGATCTAGATCCAACCAACCTGATTTGTTCTGGGGCACATAAAACAAATCATATGATATGAGTATCCTGTTGACTTTAAGTGACAATGATGCACGGTGTACATGTCAGACTGTGCAGTCTATAACAGCTCTATGACATTTAACATGGTGCTTAAGAAAAACATAATACTTTTATAGATTGTGATTAGATGTGCTATAAATTTTTGCTTTGCTAATGGCTTATTTATTTCACGTTGCTGTTTGTAATGAAACCACATTTAACATTTTACTACGCCATAATCAAAGCAAAGGCCTTCATGCTGCTTCCTCTGTGCCAAAATTAATCTAAAATGCCAAACGTTTGCCAGACTACAGCTAGAATCATTTCTATCTGGGATTACTTACTAATTATCATCAGAGGTGTCAAAAGTATTTACAGTCATTACTCAAGTAGAAGTAGAGATACCAGGGTTTAAAAAAGATTTCTGTAGAAGTTGAGGTATCAACTCAAGGTTTTTACCCAAGAAAAAGTGTAAAAGTACTGATTTCAAAACTACTTAAAGTATTAAAGTAAAAGTAATGTAAAGGGGGGAAAATGCCATTAAGGACAAAGGCTTAGGCTGCGCCACAGGGGCCTATAGTGCACTACTACCACAGAACTTGAGTGGGACAGAGCGATCGCCCCGAACTTTGGATAAAAATCAGCGCCGCACTCTGACTATATTTCATACGCTCCACTCACATGCTCTGGTCTGGGTGCGGAGGAGTTAGAATGAGCTAAATTCAACCACAAGGAGAAAATCAGGCCTTTATTTGAGACGGACGTTTGTTACTCAAATGCGTTGCTGCCCCTGGCTTACAAAAGAGACAGGTGTCTATTCATCACTCGAGTATTATTTGCAGCTTTATGGTAATAATGTGGTGGTGTAAAAAGTCAACCTTAAGAGGCATGTTATCAATAATAGTTATTGGAACGTAAATGTACAGCCAAGTTTAGCTGCAGGAAGATGTGAGGGAAACGGATGTAAGATAACAAAACTGGATGGCGCTATTTATCTGAATAGGTGTTTTTTTTGTGTTTTTTTTTTTGAACGATGACAAGCCGGAATGAAATAGGAGTAACAAGGCTATTTTTAAAACCTAAGGAGTAGAAAGTACAGATAATTGCGTGAAAATGTAAAGAGTAGAAGTAAAAAATGGGCTGAAAATAAAGCAACAGAAAACTAACATTTCTACTCAAGTTAGGTAACAAAGTATTTGTAGTTCGCTACTTGACACCTCTGATTATCACAGACTGAATCTATGGTTTTAATGGCTTTGATTTATTTGAATTTAACTGAATTATCTCACCTGAGCAGATGACACCAGCATCCTTATAATGACCACAATAATTTGTACCAAAACCACTGTGTTGACACTCGTGTAGAGATGTTTCATTTCCTGAACAGGCCACATGATCAAGCCAGATGGAGCCATTTCCTTGACCAAAGTAGGCAGAGTGAGGAGCATCCAGTGCTGTACCACAGTCCAACTGTCTGCAAACTACTGCAGCATCATTTAAGTCCCAGTTGTCATCACAGACAGTTCCCCAGGAGTTGTTGTGATAGATTTCAACTCTTCCAGAGCAACGAGTAGATCCAACCAATCTGATTTGTTCTGGGGCACATAAAACATATCATATAATATGAGTATCCTGTTGCCTTTAAGTGATAATCATGCACAGTGTACATGTCAGACTGTACAGTCTATAACAGCTTTATGACATTTAACATGGTTTTATAGATTGTGATTAGTGAAAGTGAACGAGTAGATCTAGATCCAACCAGTCTGACTTGGAAACCTGAGGCATATGAGATTTAATCAAATGTAGAAGTTGTATTCAAAGGTGCTGTCTGTAACAAAACTGCATTTGGCAGCAGAGGAAACTTACAAATAGCCCAAATAGGAGGCTCTTATTTGTCTTTTTTATATTTCATTTTTAACAAAATTTTAACAACACTTTACTAAAAAAAGTTTAGCTTTAAACGAGTCATCCCAGATAACAAAATCCAACTATTATTTGCAGCTTTATGGTTGTATTATAGCGGTGTAAAAAGTCAAACTTCAGAGGCATGTTATCAATAACTGTTATTGGTATGTAAATGTACATCCAAGTTTAGCTGCAGGAATCTGTGAGGGAAACGGATGTAAGATAACAAAACTGGATGGTGCTTTTTATCTGAATAGGTGTCCTTTTTTTTTTTTTTTTGAACGATGACAAGCTGGAATGAAATAGGAGTAACAAGGCTATTTTTTAAAACGTAAGGAGTAGAAAGTACAGATAATTGTGCAAAAATGTAAGCAGTAGAAGTAAAAAGTGGGCTGAAAAATAATTACTCCAGTAAAGTATAGATAACCAAAATGTCTACTTAAGTAAGGTAAAAAGAAGTATTTGTACTTGGTTACTTGACACCTCTGATTATCACAGACTGAATCTATGGTTTTAATGGCTTTGATTTATTTGAATTTAACTGAATTATCTCACCTGAGCAGATGACACCAGCATCCTTATAATGACCACAATAACTTGTCCCAAAACCACTGTGTTGACACTTGTGTAGAGATGTTTCATTTCCTGAACAGGCCACATGATCAAGCCAGATGGAGCCATTTCCTTGACCAAAGTAGGCAGAGTGAGGAGCATCCAGTGCTGTACCACAGTCCAACTGTCTGCAAACTACTGCAGCATCATTTAAGTCCCAGTTGTCATCACAGACAGTTCCCCAGGAGTTGTTGTGATAGATTTCAACTCTTCCAGAGCAACGAGTAGATCCAACCAACCTGATTTGTTCTGTGGCACATAAAACATATCATATAATATGAGTATCCTGGTGCCTTTAAGTGATAATCATGCACAGTGTACATGTCAGACTGTACAGTCTATAACAGCTTTATGACATTTAACATGGTTTTATAGATTGTGATTAGTGAAAGTGAATGAGTAGATCTAGATCCAACCAATCTGACTTGGAAACCTGAGGCATATGAGATTTAATCAAATGTAGAAGTTGTATTCAAAGGTGCTGTCTGTAACAAAACTGCATTTGGCAGCAGAGGAAACTTACAAATAGTCCAAATAGGAGGCTCTTATTTGTCTTTTTTATATTTCATTTTTAACAAAATTTTAACAACACTTTACTAAAAAAAGTTTAGCTTTAAACGAGTCATCCCAGATAGCAAAATCCAACTATTATTTGCAGCTTTATGGTTGTATTATAGTGGTGTAAAAAGTCAAACTTCAGAGGCATGTTATCAATAACTGTTATTGGAATGTAAATGTACATCCAAGTTTAGCTGTAGGAATCTGTGAGGGAAACGGATGTAAGATACAAAACTGGATGGCGCTATTTATCTGAATAGGTGTCCTTTTTTTTTTTTTTTTTTTTTTTTTTTTTTTTATACAACAAACAAATCCTAGGTAACTCAATGTAAGGAGGTAGGTTAAGTAGACTAAAAAGATCCCTCAAGATTCAAATCCAATCACCAGTCACTCATAAAACATGACTCTTTCCATGACTATTTAAGGCTTCCTGTCTAAATAGGCAATGAGTACTGTAAAGCCCCAAATAACAGCCCCAGCGTTTATTTTCCCAAATGACTCAACAGTCCCTGTGTTTATTTGGGACAAGCATCTGAATGACTGGTGTTTAATTTTTTAAGGCAAAGTACCGAAGTGCCGTGGTGCTCAGATACGGTTACATTAAGTCTTTCATTGTCGTTCATCAATGGAAACTTGTAGCTGCTTGAAGTAACAGGAAGCTCATTTTAAGTGGCTGGACTAACAGAATGAGTTACTAACAAAGCTGAAATAGTGATTTGAATCCTATTCATCTGATTTCATCACTGTTAAAATAAAGAAATTAAATTTGAAATTTTCCCCAAAATTTTTGATATTTGAACTATTTATTCATTTATTTATTTGAAACTATTTTCACCAAGGTTAAATGTGGGTTAGGTTAATTGTTTACTTTAAATTGTCCACAATCCCACAGTCAACTTCCCTCGAGGCATTGAGCTTGACTTCCCTGAACAGAGTAAACGGTACAAAAAAAGAGGGATCAATTGCAAAAGGAGGATCTACTAAATATTGGTGGAATTTTTCTGTTGGGGTGCCCAAATTTACGCACCTGCCTACTTTTTTTTAAAGTAATTATTGCACACTTTCTGTAAATCCTATAAACTTCATTTCACTTCTCAAATACCACTGTGTTCGTCTGCTATATGATATATTTAACTGAAATTGCTGATCCGAATAACCATTGATTTATAAAGGAAAATCTTGAAAATGATCAGGGGTGCCCAAACTTTTGCATACAACTGTATTTGCAGCTAAATGGTTGTATTATAGTGGTGTAAAAAGTCAAACTTCAGAGGCATGTTATCAATAACTGTTATTGGAATGTAAATGTACATCCAAGTTTAGCTGCAGGAATCTGAGGAAAACGGATGTAAGATACAAAACTGGATGGCACGATTTATCAGGATAGGTATTTCTTGTTTTTTTTTTTTTTGTTTTTTTTAACAATAACAAGGCAGAATGAAATAGGAGTAACGATATTATTTTTATAATTTAAGGAGTAGAAAGTACAGATAACTGCTTAAAAATGTAAGGAGTGGGAGTAAAAAGTGGGATGAAAAAAAATTACTCCAGTAAAGTATAGATAACCAAATTTCTTCTTAAGTAAGGTAAAGAAGTACTTGTACTTGATTACTTGACTCTTCTGATTATCATAGACTGAATCTATGGTTTTAATGGCCTTGATTTATTTGAATTTAACTGAATTATCTCACCTGAGCAGATGACACCAGCGTCCTCATAATGACCACAATAACTTGTCCCAAAACCACTGTGTTGACACTCGTGTAGAGATGTTTCATTTCCTGAACAGGTCACATTATCAAGCCAGATGGAGCCATTTCCTTGACCAAAGTAGGCAGAGTGAGGAGCATCCAGTGCTGTACCACAGTTCAACTGTCTGCAAACTACTGCAGCATCATTTAAGTCCCAGTCGTCATCACAGACAGTTCCCCAGGAGTTGCTGTGATAGATTTCAACTCTTCCAGAGCAACGAGTAGATCTAGATCCAACCAACCTGATTTGTTCTGGGGCACATAAAACATATCATATAATATGAGTATCCTGTTGACTTTAAGTGACAATGATGCACGGTGTACATGTCAGACTGTACAGTCTATAACAGCTCTATGACATTTAACATGGTGCTTAAGAAAAACATAATACTTTTATAGATTGTGATTAGACGTGCTATAAATTTTTGCTTTGCTAATGGCTTATTTATTTCACGTTGCTGTTTGTAATGAAACCACATTTAACAGCAGAGGAAAGTACAAATAGCCCAGTTAGAAGGCTTTTATTTGTCTTTTGTATATTTCATTTGTAACAATATTTTAACATCACATTGCTAAAAAAAAAAAAAGTTTGGATTTAATCAAGCTATCCCAGATAGGTAATCATTATAGGCGAAATGTAGCCAAAGTTTGGCAAAGTTTTGGAAGGAGAAGAAAGAAGGCAAAAGAAAAAAAAAACAAAAAAAAAAGCAAATCTCACCCAAATCAGCTACAGAACTCCAAAACATAGACATAACTGCCCCAAAAAGGTGTCTAACATCCCCACAGTTAAACTAAGAACCTTTACCTTGCTTAACTTTACTTTTTAAATAGTGTGTTAAACCATTACTACACCATAATCAAAGCAAAGGCCTTCATGCTGCTTCCTCTGTGCCAAAATTAATCTAAAATGCCAAACGTTTGCCAGACTACAGCTAGAATCATTTCTATCTGGGATTACTTACTGATTATCATCAGAGGTGTCAAATGTATTTACAGTCATTACTCAAGTAGAAGTAGAGATACCAGGGTTTAGAAAAGATTTCTGTAGAAGTTGAGGTATCAACTCAAGGTTTTTACCCAAGAAAAAGTGTAAAAGTACTGATTTCAAAACTACTTAAAGTATTAAAGTAAAAGTAATGTAAAGGGGGGAAAATGCCATTAAGGACAAAGGCTACAAAGGCCACAGGGGCCTATAGTGCACTACTACCACAGAACTTGAGTGGGACAGAGCGATCGCCCCGAACTTTGGATAAAAATCAGCGCCGCACTCTGACTATATTTCATACGCTCCACTCACATGCTCTGGTCTGGGTGCGGAGGAGTTAGAATGAGCTAAATTCAACCACAAGGAGAAAATCAGGCCTTTATTTGAGACGGACGTTTGTTACTCAAATGCGTTGCTGCCCCTGGCTTACAAAAGAGACAGGTGTCTATTCATCACTCGAGTATTATTTGCAGCTTTATGGTAATAATGTGGTGGTGTAAAAAGTCAACCTTAAGAGGCATGTTATCAATAATAGTTATTGGAACGTAAATGTACAGCCAAGTTTAGCTGCAGGAAGATGTGAGGGAAACGGATGTAAGATAACAAAACTGGATGGCGCTATTTATCTGAATAGGTGTTTTTTTTGTGTTTTTTTTTGAACGATGACAAGCCGGAATGAAATAGGAGTAACAAGGCTATTTTTAAAACCTAAGGAGTAGAAAGTACAGATAATTGCGTGAAAATGTAAAGAGTAGAAGTAAAAAATGGGCTGAAAATAAAGCAACAGAAAACTAACATTTCTACTCAAGTTAGGTAACAAAGTATTTGTAGTTCGCTACTTGACACCTCTGATTATCACAGACTGAATCTATGGTTTTAATGGCTTTGATTTATTTGAATTTAACTTAATTATCTCACCTGAGCAGATGACACCAGCATCCTTATAATGACCACAATAATTTGTCCCAAAACCACTGTGTTGACACTCGTGTAGAGATGTTTCATTTCCTGAACAGGCCACATGATCAAGCCAGATGGAGCCACTTCCTTGACCAAAGTAGGCAGAGTGAGGAGCATCCAGTGCTGTACCACAGTCCAACTGTCTGCAAACTACTGCAGCATCATTTAAGTCCCAGTTGTCATCACAGACAGTTCCCCAGGAGTTGTTGTGATAGATTTCAACTCTTCCAGAGCAACGAGTAGATCCAACCAATCTGATTTGTTCTGGGGCACATAAAACATATCATATAATATGAGTATCCTGTTGCCTTTAAGTGATAATCATGCACAGTGTACATGTCAGACTGTACAGTCTATAACAGCTTTATGACATTTAACATGGTTTTATAGATTGTGATTAGTGAAAGTGAACGAGTAGATCTAGATCCAACCAGTCTGACTTGGAAACCTGAGGCATATGAGATTTAATCAAATGTAGAAGTTGTATTCAAAGGTGCTGTCTGTAACAAAACTGCATTTGGCAGCAGAGGAAACTTACAAATAGCCCAAATAGGAGGCTCTTATTTGTCTTTTTTATATTTCATTTTTAACAAAATTTTAACAACACTTTACTAAAAAAGTTTAGCTTTAAAACGAGTCATCCCAGATAACAAAATCCAACTATTATTTGCAGCTTTATGGTTGTATTATAGCTGTGTAAAAAGTCAAACTTCAGAGGCATGTTATCAATAACTGTTATTGGTATGTAAATGTACATCCAAGTTTAGCTGCAGGAATCTGTGAGGGAAACGGATGTAAGATAACAAAACTGGATGGTGCTTTTTTATCTGAATAGGTGTCCTTTTTTTTTTTTTGAACGATGACAAGCTGGAATGAACTAGGAGTAACAAGGCTATTTTTTAAAACGTAAGGAGTAGAAAGTACAGATAATTGTGCAAAAATGTAAGCAGTAGAAGTAAAAAGTGGGCTGAAAATAATTACTCCAGTAAAGTATAGATAACCAAAATGTCTACTTAAGTAAGGTAAAGAAGTATTTGTACTTGGTTACTTGACACCTCTGATTATCACAGACTGAATCTATGGTTTTAATGGCTTTGATTTATTTGAATTTAACTGAATTATCTCACCTGAGCAGATGACACCAGCATCCTTATAATGACCACAATAACTTGTCCCAAAACCACTGTGTTGACACTTGTGTAGAGATGTTTCATTTCCTGAACAGGCCACATGATCAAGCCAGATGGAGCCATTTCCTTGACCAAAGTAGGCAGAGTGAGGAGCATCCAGTGCTGTACCACAGTCCAACTGTCTGCAAACTACTGCAGCATCATTTAAGTCCCAGTTGTCATCACAGACAGTTCCCCAGGAGTTGTTGTGATAGATTTCAACTCTTCCAGAGCAACGAGTAGATCCAACCAACCTGATTTGTTCTGGGGCACATAAAACATATCATATAATATGAGTATCCTGGTGCCTTTAAGTGATAATCATGCACAGTGTACATGTCAGACTGTACAGTCTATAACAGCTTTATGACATTTAACATGGTTTTATAGATTGTGATTAGTGAAAGTGAACAAGTAGATCTAGATCCAACCAGTCTGACTTGGAAACCTGAGGCATATGAGATTTAATCAAATGTAGAAGTTGTATTCAAAGGTGCTGTCTGTAACAAAACTGCATTTGGCAGCAGAGGAAACTTACAAATAGCCCAAATAGGAGGCTCTTATTTGTCTTTTTTATATTTCATTTTTAACAAAATTTTAACAACACTTTACTAAAAAAAGTTTAGCTTTAAACGAGTCATCCCAGATAGCAAAATCCAACTATTATTTGCAGCTTTATGGTTGTATTATAGTGGTGTAAAAAGTCAAACTTCAGAGGCATGTTATCAATAACTGTTATTGGAATGTAAATGTACATCCAAGTTTAGCTGTAGGAATCTGTGAGGGAAACGGATGTAAGATACAAAACTGGATGGCGCTATTTATCTGAATAGGTGTCCTTTTTTTTTTTTTTTTTTTTTTTTTATACAACAAACAAATCCTAGGTAACTCAATGTAAGGAGGTAGGTTAAGTAGACTAAAAAGATCCCTCAAGATTCAAATCCAATCACCAGTCACTCATAAAACATGACTCTTTCCATGACTATTTAAGGCTTCCTGTCTAAATAGGCAATGAGTACTGTAAAGCCCCAAATAACAGCCCCAGCGTTTATTTTCCCAAATGACTCAACAGTCCCTGTGTTTATTTGGGACAAGCATCTGAATGACTGGTGTTTAATTTTTTAAGGCAAAGTACCGAAGTGCCGCGGTGCTCAGATACGGTTACATTAAGTCTTTCATTGTCGTTCATCAATGGAAACTTGTAGCTGCTTGAAGTAACAGGAAGCTCATTTTAAGTGGCTGGACTAACAGAATGAGTTACTAACAAAGCTGAAATAGTGATTTGAATCCTATTCATCTGATTTCATCACTGTTAAAATAAAGAAATTAAATTTGAAATTTTCCCCAAAAATTTTTGATATTTGAACTATTTATTCATTTATTTATTTGAAACTATTTTCACCAAGGTTAAATGTGGGTTAGGTTAATTGTTTACTTTAAATTGTCCACAATCCCACAGTCAACTTCCCTCGAGGCATTGAGCTTGACTTCCCTGAACAGAGTAAACGGTACAAAAAAAGAGGGATCAATTGCAAAAGGAGGATCTACTAAATATTGGTGGAATTTTTCTGTTGGGGTGCCCAAATTTACGCACCTGCCTACTTTTTTAAAAGTAATTATTGCACACTTTCTGTAAATCCTATAAACTTCATTTCACTTCTCAAATACCACTGTGTTCGTCTGCTATATGATATATTTAACTGAAATTGCTGATCCGAATAACCATTGATTTATAAAGGAAAATCTTGAAAATGATCAGGGGTGCCCAAACTTTTGCATACAACTGTATTTGCAGCTAAATGGTTGTATTATAGTGGTGTAAAAAGTCAAACTTCAGAGGCATGTTATCAATAACTGTTATTGGAATGTAAATGTACATCCAAGTTTAGCTGCAGGAATCTGAGGAAAACGGATGTAAGATACAAAACTGGATGGCACGATTTATCAGGATAGGTATTTCTTGTTTTTTTTTTTTTTTTTTTTAACAATAACAAGGCAGAATGAAATAGGAGTAACGATATTATTTTTATAATTTAAGGAGTAGAAAGTACAGATAACTGCTTAAAAATGTAAGGAGTGGGAGTAAAAAGTGGGCTGAAAAATAATTACTCCAGTAAAGTATAGATAACCAAATTTCTTCTTAAGTAAGGTAAAGAAGTACTTGTACTTGATTACTTGACTCTTCTGATTATCATAGACTGAATCTATGGTTTTAATGGCCTTGATTTATTTGAATTTAACTGAATTATCTCACCTGAGCAGATGACACCAGCGTCCTCATAATGACCACAATAACTTGTCCCAAAACCACTGTGTTGACACTCGTGTAGAGATGTTTCATTTCCTGAACAGGTCACATTATCAAGCCAGATGGAGCCATTTCCTTGACCAAAGTAGGCAGAGTGAGGAGCATCCAGTGCTGTACCACAGTTCAACTGTCTGCAAACTACTGCAGCATCATTTAAGTCCCAGTCGTCATCACAGACAGTTCCCCAGGAGTTGTTGTGATAGATTTCAACTCTTCCAGAGCAACGAGTAGATCTAGATCCAACCAACCTGATTTGTTCTGGGGCACATAAAACATATCATATAATATGAGTATCCTGTTGACTTTAAGTGACAATGATGCACGGTGTACATGTCAGACTGTACAGTCTATAACAGCTCTATGACATTTAACATGGTGCTTAAGAAAAACATAATACTTTTATAGATTGTGATTAGATGTGCTATAAATTTTTGCTTTGCTAATGGCTTATTTATTTCACGTTGCTGTTTGTAATGAAACCACATTTAACAGCAGAGGAAAGTACAAATAGCCCAGTTAGAAGGCTTTTATTTGTCTTTTGTATATTTCATTTGTAACAATATTTTAACATCACATTGCTAAAAAAAAAAAAAAAAAGTTTGGATTTAATCAAGCTATCCCAGATAGGTAATCATTATAGGCGAAATGTAGCCAAAGTTTGGCAAAGTTTTGGAAGGAGAAGAAAGAAGGCAAAAGAAAAAAAAAACAAAAAAAAGCCAAATCTCACCCAAATCAGCTACAGAACTCCAAAACATAGACATAACTGCCCCAAAAAGGTGTCTAACATCCCCACAGTTAAACTAAGAACCTTTACCTTGCTTAACTTTACTTTTTAAATAGTGTGTTAAACCATTACTACACCATAATCAAAGCAAAGGCCTTCATGCTGCTTCCTCTGTGCCAAAATTAATCTAAAATGCCAAACGTTTGCCAGACTACAGCTAGAATCATTTCTATCTGGGATTACTTACTGATTATCATCAGAGGTGTCAAATGTATTTACAGTCATTACTCAAGTAGAAGTAGAGATACCAGGGTTTAGAAAAGATTTCTGTAGAAGTTGAGGTATCAACTCAAGGTTTTTACCCAAGAAAAAGTGTAAAAGTACTGATTTCAAAACTACTTAAAGTATTAAAGTAAAAGTAATGTAAAGTAGGGAAAATGCCATTAAGGACAAAGGCTACAAAGGCCACAGGGGCCTATAGTGCACTACTACCACAGAACTTGAGTGGGACAGAGCGATCGCCCCGAACTTTGGATAAAAATCAGCGCCGCACTCTGACTATATTTCATACGCTCCACTCACATGCTCTGGTCTGGGTGCGGAGGAGTTAGAATGAGCTAAATTCAACCACAAGGAGAAAATCAGGCCTTTATTTGAGACGGACGTTTGTTACTCAAATGCGTTGCTGCCCCTGGCTTACAAAAGAGACAGGTGTCTATTCATCACTCGAGTATTATTTGCAGCTTTATGGTAATAATGTGGTGGTGTAAAAAGTCAACCTTAAGAGGCATGTTATCAATAATAGTTATTGGAACGTAAATGTACAGCCAAGTTTAGCTGCAGGAAGATGTGAGGGAAACGGATGTAAGATAACAAAACTGGATGGCGCTATTTATCTGAATAGGTGTTTTTTTTGTGTTTTTTTTTTGAACGATGACAAGCCGGAATGAAATAGGAGTAACAAGGCTATTTTTAAAACCTAAGGAGTAGAAAGTACAGATAATTGCGTGAAAATGTAAAGAGTAGAAGTAAAAAATGGGCTGAAAATAAAGCAACAGAAAACTAACATTTCTACTCAAGTTAGGTAACAAAGTATTTGTAGTTCGCTACTTGACACCTCTGATTATCACAGACTGAATCTATGGTTTTAATGGCTTTGATTTATTTGAATTTAACTGAATTATCTCACCTGAGCAGATGACACCAGCATCCTTATAATGACCACAATAATTTGTCCCAAAACCACTGTGTTGACACTCGTGTAGAGATGTTTCATTTCCTGAACAGGCCACATGATCAAGCCAGATGGAGCCATTTCCTTGACCAAAGTAGGCAGAGTGAGGAGCATCCAGTGCTGTACCACAGTCCAACTGTCTGCAAACTACTGCAGCATCATTTAAGTCCCAGTTGTCATCACAGACAGTTCCCCAGGAGTTGTTGTGATAGATTTCAACTCTTCCAGAGCAACGAGTAGATCCAACCAATCTGATTTGTTCTGGGGCACATAAAACATATCATATAATATGAGTATCCTGTTGCCTTTAAGTGATAATCATGCACAGTGTACATGTCAGACTGTACAGTCTATAACAGCTTTATGACATTTAACATGGTTTTATAGATTGTGATTAGTGAAAGTGAACGAGTAGATCTAGATCCAACCAGTCTGACTTGGAAACCTGAGGCATATGAGATTTAATCAAATGTAGAAGTTGTATTCAAAGGTGCTGTCTGTAACAAAACTGCAATTGGCAGCAGAGGAAACTTACAAATAGCCCAAATAGGAGGCTCTTATTTGTCTTTTTTATATTTCATTTTTAACAAAATTTTAACAACACTTTACTAAAAAAAAGTTTAGCTTTAAACGAGTCATCCCAGATAACAAAATCCAACTATTATTTGCAGCTTTATGGTTGTATTATAGCGGTGTAAAAAGTCAAACTTCAGAGGCATGTTATCAATAACTGTTATTGGTATGTAAATGTACATCCAAGTTTAGCTGCAGGAAGATGTGAGGGAAACGGATGTAAGATAACACAACTGGATGGTGCTTTTTATCTGAATAGGTGTCCTTTTTTTTTTTTTTTCTTTGATTTATTTGAATTTAACTGAATTATCTCACCTGAGCAGATGACACCAGCATCCTTATAATGACCACAATAACTTGTCCCAAAACCACTGTGTTGACACTCGTGTAGAGATGTTTCATTTCCTGAACAGGCCACATGATCAAGCCAGATGGAGCCATTTCCTTGACCAAAGTAGGCAGAGTGAGGAGCATCCAGTGCTGTACCACAGTCCAACTGTCTGCAAACTACTGCAGCATCATTTAAGTCCCAGTTGTCATCACAGACAGTTCCCCAGGAGTTGTTGTGATAGATTTCAACTCTTCCAGAGCAACGAGTAGATCCAACCAACCTGATTTGTTCTGGGGCACATAAAACATATCATATAATATGAGTATCCTGTTGCCTTTAAGTGATAATCATGCACAGTGTACATGTCAGATTGTACAGTCTATAACAGCTTTATGACATTTAACATGGTTTTATAGATTGTGATTAGTGAAAGTGAACAAGTAGATCTAGATCCAACCAATCTCATTTGGAAACCTGAGGCATATGAGATTTAATCAAATGTAGAAGTTGTATTCAAAGGTGCTGTCTGTAACAAAACTGCAATTGGCAGCAGAGGAAACTTACAAATAGCCCAAATAGGAGGCTCTTATTTGTCTTTTTTATATTTCATTTTTAACAAAATTTTAACAACACTTTACTAAAAAAAGTTTAGCTTTAAACGAGTCATCCCAGATAGCAAAATCCAACTATTATTTGCAGCTTTATGGTTGTATTATAGTGGTGTAAAAAGTCAAACTTCAGAGGCATGTTATCAATAACTGTTATTGGTATGTAAATGTACATCCAAGTTTAGCTGCAGGAAGATGTGAGGGAAACGGATGTAAGATAACAAAACTGGATGGTGCTATTTATCTGAATAGGTGTCCTTTTTTTTTTTTTTTTTGAACGATGACAAGCTGGAATGAAATAGGAGTAACAAGGCTATTTTTTAAAACATAAGGAGTAGAAAGTACAGATAATTGTGCAAAAATGTAAGCAGTAGAAGTAAAAAGTGGGCTGAAAAATAATTACTCCAGTAAAGTATAGATAACCAAAATGTCTACTTAAGTAAGGTAAAGAAGTATTTGTACTTGGTTACTTGACACCTCTGATTATCACAGACTGAATCTATGGTTTTAATGGCTTTGATTTATTTGAATTTAACTGAATTATCTCACCTGAGCAGATGACACCAGCATCCTTATAATGACCACAATAATTTGTCCCAAAACCACTGTGTTGACACTCGTGTAGAGATGTTTCATTTCCTGAACAGGCCACATGATCAAGCCAGATGGAGCCATTTCCTTGACCAAAGTAGGCAGAGTGAGGAGCATCCAGTGCTGTACCACAGTCCAACTGTCTGCAAACTACTGCAGCATCATTTAAGTCCCAGTTGTCATCACAGACAGTTCCCCAGGAGTTGTTGTGATAGATTTCAACTCTTCCAGAGCAACGAGTAGATCCAACCAACCTGATTTGTTCTGGGGCACATAAAACATATCATATAATATGAGTATCCTGTTGCCTTTAAGTGATAATCATGCACAGTGTACATGTCAGACTGTACAGTCTATAACAGCTTTATGACATTTAACATGGTTTTATAGATTGTGATTAGTGAAAGTGAACAAGTAGATCTAGATCCAACCAATCTCATTTGGAAACCTGAGGCATATGAGATTTAATCAAATGTAGAAGTTGTATTCAAAGGTGCTGTCTGTAACAAAACTGCAATTGGCAGCAGAGGAAACTTACAAATAGCCCAAATAGGAGGCTCTTATTTGTCTTTTTATATTTCATTTTTAACAAAATTTTAACAACACTTTACTAAAAAAAGTTTAGCTTTAAACGAGTCATCCCAGATAGCAAAATCCAACTATTATTTGCAGCTTTATGGTTGTATTATAGTGGTGTAAAAAGTCAAACTTCAGAGGCATGTTATCAATAACTGTTATTGGTATGTAAATGTACATCCAAGTTTAGCTGCAGGAAGATGTGAGGGAAACGGATGTAAGATAACAAAACTGGATGGTGCTATTTATCTGAATAGGTGTCCTTTTTTTTTTTTTTTTTTTTGAGCGATGACAAGCTGGAATGAAATAGGAGTAACAAGGCTATTTTTTAAAACATAAGGAGTAGAAAGTACAGATAATTGTGCAAAAATGTAAGCAGTAGAAGTAAAAAGTGGGCTGAAAAATAATTACTCCAGTAAAGTATAGATAACCAAAATGTCTACTTAAGTAAGGTAAAGAAGTATTTGTACTTGGTTACTTGACACCTCTGATTATCACAGACTGAATCTATGGTTTTAATGGCTTTGATTTATTTGAATTTAACTGAATTATCTCACCTGAGCAGATGACACCAGCATCCTTATAATGACCACAATAACTTGTCCCAAAACCACTGTGTTGACACTCGTGTAGAGATGTTTCATTTCCTGAACAGGCCACATGATCAAGCCAGATGGAGCCATTTCCTTGACCAAAGTAGGCAGAGTGAGGAGCATCCAGTGCTGTACCACAGTCCAACTGTCTGCAAACTACTGCAGCATCATTTAAGTCCCAGTTGTCATCACAGACAGTTCCCCAGGAGTTGTTGTGATAGATTTCAACTCTTCCAGAGCAACGAGTAGATCCAACCAACCTGATTTGTTCTGGGGCACATAAAACATATCATATAATATGAGTATCCTGTTGCCTTTAAGTGATAATCATGCACAGTGTACATGTCAGATTGTACAGTCTATAACAGCTTTATGACATTTAACATGGTTTTATAGATTGTGATTAGTGAAAGTGAATGAGTAGATCTAGATCCAACCAATCTCATTTGGAAACCTGAGGCATATGAGATTTAATCAAATGTAGAAGTTGTATTCAAAGGTGCTGTCTGTAACAAAACTGCAATTGGCAGCAGAGGAAACTTACAAATAGCCCAAATAGGAGGCTCTTATTTGTCTTTTTTATATTTCATTTTTAACAAAATTTTAACAACACTTTACTAAAAAAAGTTTAGCTTTAAACGAGAGTCATCCCAGATAGCAAAATCCAACTATTATTTGCAGCTTTATGGTTGTATTATAGTGGTGTAAAAAGTCAAACTTCAGAGGCATGTTATCAATAACTGTTATTGGTATGTAAATGTACATCCAAGTTTAGCTGCAGGAAGATGTGAGGGAAACGGATGTAAGATAACAAAACTGGATGGTGCTATTTATCTGAATAGGTGTCCTTTTTTTTTTTTTTTTTTTTTGAACGATGACAAGCTGGAATGAAATAGGAGTAACAAGGCTATTTTTTAAAACATAAGGAGTAGAAAGTACAGATAATTGTGCAAAAATGTAAGCAGTAGAAGTAAAAAGTGGGCTGAAAAATAATTACTCCAGTAAAGTATAGATAACCAAAATGTCTACTTAAGTAAGGTAAAGAAGTATTTGTACTTGGTTACTTGACACCTCTGATTATCACAGACTGAATCTATGGTTTTAATGGCTTTGATTTATTTGAATTTAACTGAATTATCTCACCTGAGCAGATGACACCAGCATCCTTATAATGACCACAATAACTTTGTCCCAAAACCACTGTGTTGACACTCGTGTAGAGATGTTTCATTTCCTGAACAGGCCACATGATCAAGCCAGATGGAGCCATTTCCTTGACCAAAGTAGGCAGAGTGAGGAGCATCCAGTGCTGTACCACAGTCCAACTGTCTGCAAACTACTGCAGCATCATTTAAGTCCCAGTTGTCATCACAGACAGTTCCCCAGGAGTTGTTGTGATAGATTTCAACTCTTCCAGAGCAACGAGTAGATCCAACCAACCTGATTTGTTCTGGGGCACATAAAACATATCATATAATATGAGTATCCTGTTGCCTTTAAGTGATAATCATGCACAGTGTACATGTCAGACTGTACAGTCTATAACAGCTTTATGACATTTAACATGGTTTTATAGATTGTGATTAGTGAAAGTGAACAAGTAGATCTAGATCCAACCAATCTCATTTGGAAACCTGAGGCATATGAGATTTAATCAAATGTAGAAGTTGTATTCAAAGGTGCTGTCTGTAACAAAACTGCAATTGGCAGCAGAGAAAACTTACAAATAGCCCAAATAGGAGGCTCTTATTTGTCTTTTTTATATTTCATTTTTAACAAAATTTTAACAACACTTTACTAAAAAAAAGTTTAGCTTTAAACGAGTCATCCCAGATAGCAAAATCCAACTATTATTTGCAGCTTTATGGTTGTATTATAGTGGTGTAAAAAGTCAAACTTCAGAGGCATGTTATCAATAACTGTTATTGGTATGTAAATGTACATCCAAGTTTAGCTGCAGGAAGATGTGAGGGAAACGGATGTAAGATAACAAAACTGGATGGTGCTATTTATCTGAATAGGTGTCCTTTTTTTTTTTTTTTTGAACGATGACAAGCTGGAATGAAATAGGAGTAACAAGGCTATTTTTTAAAACATAAGGAGTAGAAAGTACAGATAATTGTGCAAAAATGTAAGCAGTAGAAGTAAAAAGTGGGCTGAAAAATAATTACTCCAGTAAAGTATAGATAACCAAAATGTCTACTTAAGTAAGGTAAAGAAGTATTTGTACTTGGTTACTTGACACCTCTGATTATCACAGACTGAATCTATGGTTTTAATGGCTTTGATTTATTTGAATTTAACTGAATTATCTCACCTGAGCAGATGACACCAGCATCCTTATAATGACCACAATAACTTGTCCCAAAACCACTGTGTTGACACTCGTGTAGAGATGTTTCATTTCCTGAACAGGCCACATGATCAAGCCAGATGGAGCCATTTCCTTGACCAAAGTAGGCAGAGTGAGGAGCATCCAGTGCTGTACCACAGTCCAACTGTCTGCAAACTACTGCAGCATCATTTAAGTCCCAGTTGTCATCACAGACAGTTCCCCAGGAGTTGTTGTGATAGATTTCAACTCTTCCAGAGCAACGAGTAGATCCAACCAACCTGATTTGTTCTGGGGCACATAAAACATATCATATAATATGAGTATCCTGTTGCCTTTAATTGATAATCATGCACAGTGTACATGTCAGATTGTACAGTCTATAACAGCTTTATGACATTTAACATGGTTTTATAGATTGTGATTAGTGAAAGTGAACAAGTAGATCTAGATCCAACCAATCTCATTTGGAAACCTGAGGCATATGAGATTTAATCAAATGTAGAAGTTGTATTCAAAGGTGCTGTCTGTAACAAAACTGCAATTGGCAGCAGAGGAAACTTACAAATAGCCCAAATAGGAGGCTCTTATTTGTCTTTTTTATATATTTCATTTTTAACAAAATTTTAACAACACTTTACTAAAAAAAAAGTTTAGCTTTAAACGAGTCATCCCAGATAGCAAAATCCAACTATTATTTGCAGCTTTATGGTTGTATTATAGTGGTGTAAAAAGTCAAACTTCAGAGGCATGTTATCAATAACTGTTATTGGTATGTAAATGTACATCCAAGTTTAGCTGCAGGAAGATGTGAGGGAAACGGATGTAAGATAACAAAACTGGATGGTGCTATTTATCTGAATAGGTGTCCTTTTTTTTTTTTTTTTGAACGATGACAAGCTGGAATGAAATAGGAGTAACAAGGCTATTTTTTAAAACATAAGGAGTAGAAAGTACAGATAATTGTGCAAAAATGTAAGCAGTAGAAGTAAAAAGTGGGCTGAAAAATAATTACTCCAGTAAAGTATAGATAACCAAAATGTCTACTTAAGTAAGGTAAAGAAGTATTTGTACTTGGTTACTTGACACCTCTGATTATCACAGACTGAATCTATGGTTTTAATGGCTTTGATTTATTTGAATTTAACTGAATTATCTCACCTGAGCAGATGACACCAGCATCCTTATAATGACCACAATAATTTGTCCCAAAACCACTGTGTTGACACTCGTGTAGAGATGTTTCATTTCCTGAACAGGCCACATGATCAAGCCAGATGGAGCCACTTCCTTGACCAAAGTAGGCAGAGTGAGGAGCATCCAGTGCTGTACCACAGTCCAACTGTCTGCAAACTACTGCAGCATCATTTAAGTCCCAGTTGTCATCACAGACAGTTCCCCAGGAGTTGTTGTGATAGATTTCAACTCTTCCAGAGCAACGAGTAGATCCAACCAATCTGATTTGTTCTGGGGCACATAAAACATATCATATAATATGAGTATCCTGTTGCCTTTAATTGATAATCATGCACAGTGTACATGTCAGACTGTACAGTCTATAACAGCTTTATGACATTTAACATGGTTTTATAGATTGTGATTAGTGAAAGTGAACGAGTAGATCTAGATCCAACCAGTCTCACTTTGGAAACCTGAGGCATATGAGATTTAATCAAATGTAGAAGTTGTATTCAAAGGTGCTGTCTGTAACAAAACTGCATTTGGCAGCAGAGGAAACTTACAAATAGCCCAAATAGGAGGCTCTTATTTGTCTTTTTTATATTTCATTTTTAACAAAATTTTAACAACACTTTACTAAAAAAAGTTTAGCTTTAAACAAGTCATCCCAGATAACAAAATCCAACTATTATTTGCAGCTTTATGGTTGTATTATAGCGGTGTAAAAAGTCAAACTTCAGAGGCATGTTATCAATAACTGTTATTGGTATGTAAATGTACATCCAAGTTTAGCTGCAGGAATCTGTGAGGGAAACGGATGTAAGATAACAAAACTGGATGGTGCTATTTATCTGAATAGGTGTCCTTTTTTTTTTTTTTTTGAACGATGACAAGCTGGAATGAAATAGGAGTAACAAGGCTATTTTTTAAAACGTAAGGAGTAGAAAGTACAGATAATTGTGCAAAAATGTAAGCAGTAGAAGTAAAAAGTGGGCTGAAAAATAATTACTCCAGTAAAGTATAGATAACCAAAATGTCTACTTAAGTAAGGTAAAGAAGTATTTGTACTTGGTTACTTGACACCTCTGATTATCACAGACTGAATCTATGGTTTTAATGGCTTTGATTTATTTGAATTTAACTGAATTATCTCACCTGAGCAGATGACACCAGCATCCTTATAATGACCACAATAACTTGTCCCAAAACCACTGTGTTGACACTCGTGTAGAGATGTTTCATTTCCTGAACAGGCCACATGATCAAGCCAGATGGAGCCATTTCCTTGACCAAAGTAGGCAGAGTGAGGAGCATCCAGTGCTGTACCACAGTCCAACTGTCTGCAAACTACTGCAGCATCATTTAAGTCCCAGTTGTCATCACAGACAGTTCCCCAGGAGTTGTTGTGATAGATTTCAACTCTTCCAGAGCAACAAGTAGATCCAACCAATCTGATTTGTTCTGGGTCACATAAAACATATCATATAATATGAGTATCCTGTTGCCTTTAAGTGATAATCATGCACAGTGTACATGTCAGACTGTACAGTCTATAACAGCTTTATGACATTTAACATGGTTTTATAGATTGTGATTAGTGAAAGTGAACGAGTAGATCTAGATCCAACCAGTCTGACTTGGAAACCTGAGGCATATGAGATTTAATCAAATGTAGAAGTTGTATTCAAAGGTGCTGTCTGTAACAAAACTGCAATTGGCAGCAGAGGAAACTTACAAATAGCCCAAATAGGAGGCTCTTATTTGTCTTTTTTATATTTCATTTTTAGCAAAATTTTAACAACACTTTACTAAAAAAAAGTTTAGCTTTAAACGAGTCATCCCAGATAGCAAAATCCAACTATTATTTGCAGCTTTATGGTTGTATTATAGTGGTGTAAAAAGTCAAACTTCAGAGGCATGTTATCAATAACTGTTATTGGTATGTAAATGTACATCCAAGTTTAGCTGCAGGAAGATGTGAGGGAAACGGATGTAAGATAACACAACTGGATGGTGCTATTTATCTGAATAGGTGTCCTTTTTTTTTTTTTTTGAACGATGACAAGCTGGAATGAAATAGGAGTAACAAGGTTATTTTTTAAAACATAAGGAGTAGAAAGTACAGATAATTGTGCAAAAATGTAAGCAGTAGAAGTAAAAAGTGGGCTGAAAAATAATTACTCCAGTAAAGTATAGATAACCAAAATGTCTACTTAAGTAAGGTAAAGAAGTATTTGTACTTGGTTACTTGACACCTCTGATTATCACAGACTGAATCTATGGTTTTAATGGCTTTGATTTATTTGAATTTAACTGAATTATCTCACCTGAGCAGATGACACCAGCATCCTTATAATGACCACAATAACTTGTCCCAAAACCACTGTGTTGACACTCGTGTAGAGATGTTTCATTTCCTGAACAGGCCACATGATCAAGCCAGATGGAGCCATTTCCTTGACCAAAGTAGGCAGAGTGAGGAGCATCCAGTGCTGTACCACAGTCCAACTGTCTGCAAACTACTGCAGCATCATTTAAGTCCCAGTTGTCATCACAGACAGTTCCCCAGGAGTTGTTGTGATAGATTTCAACTCTTCCAGAGCAACGAGTAGATCCAACCAACCTGATTTGTTCTGGGGCACATAAAACATATCATATAATATGAGTATCCTGTTGCCTTTAATTGATAATCATGCACAGTGTACATGTCAGATTGTACAGTCTATAACAGCTTTATGACATTTAACATGGTTTTATAGATTGTGATTAGTGAAAGTGAACAAGTAGATCTAGATCCAACCAATCTCATTTGGAAACCTGAGGCATATGAGATTTAATCAAATGTAGAAGTTGTATTCAAAGGTGCTGTCTGTAACAAAACTGCAATTGGCAGCAGAGGAAACTTACAAATAGCCCAAATAGGAGGCTCTTATTTGTCTTTTATATATTTCATTTTTAACAAAATTTTAACAACACTTTACTAAAAAAAAGTTTAGCTTTAAACGAGTCATCCCAGATAGCAAAATCCAACTATTATTTGCAGCTTTATGGTTGTATTATAGTGGTGTAAAAAGTCAAACTTCAGAGGCATGTTATCAATAACTGTTATTGGTATGTAAATGTACATCCAAGTTTAGCTGCAGGAAGATGTGAGGGAAACGGATGTAAGATAACAAAACTGGATGGTGCTATTTATCTGAATAGGTGTCCTTTTTTTTTTTTTTTGAACGATGACAAGCTGGAATGAAATAGGAGTAACAAGGCTATTTTTTAAAACATAAGGAGTAGAAAGTACAGATAATTGTGCAAAAATGTAAGCAGTAGAAGTAAAAAGTGGGCTGAAAATAATTACTCCAGTAAAGTATAGATAACCAAAATGTCTACTTAAGTAAGGTAAAGAAGTATTTGTACTTGGTTACTTGACACCTCTGATTATCACAGACTGAATCTATGGTTTTAAGGGCTTTGATTTATTTGAATTTAACTGAATTATCTCACCTGAGCAGATGACACCAGCATCCTTATAATGACCACAATAACTTGTCCCAAAACCACTGTGTTGACACTCGTGTAGAGATGTTTCATTTCCTGAACAGGCCACATGATCAAGCCAGATGGAGCCATTTCCTTGACCAAAGTAGGCAGAGTGAGGAGCATCCAGTGCTGTACCACAGTCCAACTGTCTGCAAACTACTGCAGCATCATTTAAGTCCCAGTTGTCATCACAGACAGTTCCCCAGGAGTTGTTGTGATAGATTTCAACTCTTCCAGAGCAACGAGTAGATCCAACCAACCTGATTTGTTCTGGGGCACATAAAACATATCATATAATATGAGTATCCTGTTGCCTTTAATTGATAATCATGCACAGTGTACATGTCAGACTGTACAGTCTATAACAGCTTTATGACATTTAACATGGTTTTATAGATTGTGATTAGTGAAAGTGAACAAGTAGATCTAGATCCAACCAATCTCATTTGGAAACCTGAGGCATATGAGATTTAATCAAATGTAGAAGTTGTATTCAAAGGTGCTGTCTGTAACAAAACTGCAATTGGCAGCAGAGAAAACTTACAAATAGCCCAAATAGGAGGCTCTTATTTGTCTTTTTTATATTTCATTTTTAACAAAATTTTAACAACACTTTACTAAAAAAAGTTTAGCTTTAAACAAGTCATCCCAGATAACAAAATCCAACTATTATTTGCAGCTTTATGGTTGTATTATAGTGGTGTAAAAAGTCAAACTTCAGAGGCATGTTATCAATAACTGTTATTGGTATGTAAATGTACATCCAAGTTTAGCTGCAGGAAGATGTGAGGGAAACGGATGTAAGATAACAAAACTGGATGGTGCTATTTATCTGAATAGGTGTCCTTTTTTTTTTTTTTTTTTTGAACGATGACAAGCTGGAATGAAATAGGAGTAACAAGGCTATTTTTTAAAACATAAGGAGTAGAAAGTACAGATAATTGTGCAAAAATGTAAGCAGTAGAAGTAAAAAGTGGGCTGAAAAATAATTACTCCAGTAAAGTATAGATAACCAAAATGTCTACTTAAGTAAGGTAAAGAAGTATTTGTACTTGGTTACTTGACACCTCTGATTATCACAGACTGAATCTATGGTTTTAATGGCTTTGATTTATTTGAATTTAACTGAATTATCTCACCTGAGCAGATGACACCAGCATCCTTATAATGACCACAATAATTTGTCCCAAAACCACTGTGTTGACACTCGTGTAGAGATGTTTCATTTCCTGAACAGGCCACATGATCAAGCCAGATGGAGCCACTTCCTTGACCAAAGTAGGCAGAGTGAGGAGCATCCAGTGCTGTACCACAGTCCAACTGTCTGCAAACTACTGCAGCATCATTTAAGTCCCAGTTGTCATCACAGACAGTTCCCCAGGAGTTGTTGTGATAGATTTCAACTCTTCCAGAGCAACGAGTAGATCCAACCAACCTGATTTGTTCTGGGGCACATAAAACATATCATATAATATGAGTATCCTGTTGCCTTTAATTGATAATCATGCACAGTGTACATGTCAGACTGTACAGTCTATAACAGCTTTATGACATTTAACATGGTTTTATAGATTGTGATTAGTGAAAGTGAACAAGTAGATCTAGATCCAACCAATCTCATTTGGAAACCTGAGGCATATGAGATTTAATCAAATGTAGAAGTTGTATTCAAAGGTGCTGTCTGTAACAAAACTGCATTTGGCAGCAGAGGAAACTTACAAATAGCCCAAATAGGAGGCTCTTATTTGTCTTTTTATATTTCATTTTTAACAAAATTTTAACAACACTTTACTAAAAAAAGTTTAGCTTTAAACAAGTCATCCCAGATAACAAAATCCAACTATTATTTGCAGCTTTATGGTTGTATTATAGTGGTGTAAAAAGTCAAACTTCAGAGGCATGTTATCAATAACTGTTATTGGAATGTAAATGTACATCCAAGTTTAGCTGCAGGAATCTGTGAGGGAAACGGATGTAAGATAACAAAACTGGATGGTGCTTTTTATCTGAATAGGTGTCCTTTTTTTTTTTTTTTTGATGACAAAGCTGGAATGAAATAGGAGTAACAAGGCTATTTTTTAAAACGTAAGGAGTAGAAAGTACAGATAATTGTGTGAAAATGTAAGCAGTAGAAGTAAAAAGTGGGCTGAAAAATAATTACTCCAGTAAAGTATAGATAACCAAAATGTCTACTTAAGTAAGGTAAAGAAGTATTTGTACTTGGTTACTTGACACCTCTGATTATCACAGACTGAATCTATGGTTTTAATGGCTTTGATTTATTTGAATTTAACTGAATTATCTCACCTGAGCAGATGACACCAGCATCCTTATAATGACCACAATAATTTGTCCCAAAACCACTGTGTTGACACTCGTGTAGAGATGTTTCATTTCCTGAACAGGCCACATGATCAAGCCAGATGGAGCCATTTCCTTGACCAAAGTAGGCAGAGTGAGGAGCATCCAGTGCTGTACCACAGTCCAACTGTCTGCAAACTACTGCAGCATCATTTAAGTCCCAGTTGTCATCACAGACAGTTCCCCAGGAGTTGTTGTGATAGATTTCAACTCTTCCAGAGCAACGAGTAGATCCAACCAACCTGATTTGTTCTGGGGCACATAAAACATATCATATAATATGAGTATCCTGTTGCCTTTAATTGATAATCATGCACAGTGTACATGTCAGACTGTACAGTCTATAACAGCTTTATGACATTTAACATGGTTTTATAGATTGTGATTAGTGAAAGTGAATGAGTAGATCTAGATCCAACCAATCTGACTTGAAAACCTGAGGCATATGAGATTTAATCAAATGTAGAAGTTGTATTCAAAGGTGCTGTCTGTAACAAAACTGCAATTGGCAGCAGAGGAAACTTACAAATAGCCCAAATAGGAGGCTCTTATTTGTCTTTTATATATTTCATTTTTAACAAAATTTTAACAACACTTTACTAAAAAAAAGTTTAGCTTTAAACGAGTCATCCCAGATAACAAAATCCAACTATTATTTGCAGCTTTATGGTTGTATTATAGCGGTGTAAAAAGTCAAACTTCAGAGGCATGTTATCAATAACTGTTATTGGAATGTAAATGTACATCCAAGTTTAGCTGCAGGAATCTGTGAGGGAAACGGATGTAAGATAACAAAACTGGATGGTGCTTTTTATCTGAATAGGTGTCCTTTTTTTTTTTTTTTTTTTTTTTTTATACAACAAACAAATCCTAGGTAACTCAATGTAAGGAGGTAGGTTAAGTAGACTAAAAAGATCCCTCAATATTCAAATCCAATCACCAGTCACTCATAAAACATGACTCTTTCCATGACTATTTAAGGCTTCCTGTCTAAATAGGCAATGAGTACTGTAAAGCCCCAAATAACAGCCCCAGCGTTTATTTTCCCAAATGACTCAAAAGTCCCTGTGTTTATTTGGGACAAGCATCTGAATGACTGGTGTTTAATTTTTTAAGGCAAAGTACCGAAGTGCCGCGGTGCTCAGATACGGTTACATTAAGTCTTTCATTGTCGTTCATCAATGGAAACTTGTAGCTGCTTGAAGTAACAGGAAGCTCATTTTAAGTGGCTGGACTAACAGAATGAGTTACTAACAAAGCTGAAATAGTGATTTGAATCCTATTCATCTGATTTCATCACTGTTAAAATAAAGAAATTAAATTTGAAATTTTCCCCAAAAATTTTTGATATTTGAACTATTTATTCATTTATTTATTTGAAACTATTTTCACCAAGGTTAAATGTGGGTTAGGTTAATTGTTTACTTTAAATTGTCCACAATCCCACAGTCAACTTCCCTCGAGGCATTGAGCTTGACTTCCCTGAACAGGGTAAACGGTACAAAAAAAGAGGGATCAATTGCAAAAGGAGGATCTACTAAATATTGGTGGAATTTTTCTGTTGGGGTGCCCAAATTTACGCACCTGCCTACTTTTTTTAAAGTAATTATTGCACACTTTCTGTAAATCCTATAAACTTCATTTCACTTCTCAAATACCACTGTGTTCGTCTGCTATATGATATATTTAACTGAAATTTCTGATCCGAATAACCATTGATTTATAAAGGAAAATCTTGAAAATGATCAGGGGTGCCCAAACTTTTGCATACAACTGTATTTGCAGCTAAATGGTTGTATTATAGCGGTGTAAAAAGTCAAACTTCAGAGGCATGTTATCAATAACTGTTATTGGAATGTAAATGTACATCCAAGTTTAGCTGCAGGAATCTGAGGAAAACGGATGTAAGATACAAAACTGGATGGCACGATTTATCAGGATAGGTATTTCTTGTTTTTTTGTTTTTTTTTTTTTTTTAACAATAACAAGGCAGAATGAAATAGGAGTAACGATATTATTTTTATAATTTAAGGAGTAGAAAGTACAGATAACTGCTTAAAAATGTAAGGAGTGGGAGTAAAAAGTGGGCTGAAAAATAATTACTCCAGTAAAGTATAGATAACCAAATTTCTTCTTAAGTAAGGTAAAGAAGTACTTGTACTTGATTACTTGACTCTTCTGATTATCATAGACTGAATCTATGGTTTTAATGGCCTTGATTTATTTGAATTTAACTGAATTATCTCACCTGAGCAGATGACACCAGCGTCCTCATAATGACCACAATAACTTGTCCCAAAACCACTGTGTTGACACTCGTGTAGAGATGTTTCATTTCCTGAACAGGTCACATTATCAAGCCAGATGGAGCCACTTCCTTGACCAAAGTAGGCAGAGTGAGGAGCATCCAGTGCTGTACCACAGTTCAAGTGTCTGCAAACTACTGCAGCATCATTTAAGTCCCAGTCGTCATCACAGACAGTTCCCCAGGAGTTGTTGTGATAGATTTCAACTCTTCCAGAGCAACGAGTAGATCTAGATCCAACCAACCTGATTTGTTCTGGGGCACATAAAACAAATCATATGATATGTTTATCCTGTTACCTTTAAGTTTGTAATTAATCAAAACATTACTTGCTAATTATCATTGACCAAATATATGTTTTTAAGGGCCTTGATTAATTTACTTAAACAGACATATCACATGAGCAGATGACACCAGCATCGTCACCATGATTACAGTTGTGTGTCCTAAATCCTCTGTGCTGGAATTCACTCAGAGTCATTTCACTTTCTGACGAACCACTTCGTTAAAGGAAAAATTTAGTCTAAAATCAACTTTGGATATGTTAAAACATGATCATGAGCTGGTATTTTTGCTGAGGAGTAACACTATGCTAGCCTGTTGCATTCTGAACAATGTTATTTTTTTCGTTTCTGTCGAAAAGACTCACCATGCAAGCGATGGACATGCATGCTAGTGTAGTTTTGCTCCTCAGCAAACCTAACAACTCATTACCATGTCTAAAGTTCATTTATCACCAAATTTCTCCTTTCTGTCTTAATAGGCAATGAGTACTCAATGATAGATAAAACACCTGAAAGCACATCAGTCCTAATAACCTTTTCCCAACAGCCAACTGTGTCCATGTTTTATTACACTGAAACCATAAAAGAAGCCCTGCTAAAGCTTAGTGTGATTTGAGAGCTGGAGTATTTGCAACTGGAATGTAATTTTGCAGAAGCTGTTTCAGTTTAGGGTTTAGTTTGACTATCCATCATTTGAATATATTTCTTCTGGGTTTCCTGGTATTTTACTTGTGATAAGATACAAACCACACACAACACATTCTGGTAGTCGCTTTGATTAACTCTCTCAACTTCTGTCTCTACTCTGAAAGGAAAATTTTTTATTTAATTGTGACACTAGGTCATATTGTCATAGATAGAACCCTTTTGGGTGCCTGAATAGCTACAAATCCTGACCAAGTTGAACTCTTCTGCATGTCTTTCCCCCACTCTCCTGCCTGTTTCCTTTCTCTCTCTGCTGTATCTATCATTAAAGGTAAATATAAAAAAAAGACATATTGAGCCTCTACTAAAAATATGCCCTGGGTGTCTCAGTAATTAGCATCATAGACCTGTCGATTTTTTGTAATTAACAACTTTACAACTTTACAACATTATCAAATTTGCTTTTTAGACCCCATTGCAGTATCTAAACTGCTCTTTTAAAAGTTTTTAATAATACAAACAGTGATCAAAATTTCAATCAGTTTTACCGGATCTCAGTGTTGTTTTTCTGATTTTGAATTTCTGTTCCTACAACCAGTTTCTACCAAATCAGTCTATTATGATCTTAAGAAACTGAGAGAAAAAATTAGAGGATACATGTTTTACAAGATTTACACAAAGTAATTCATGCTTTTTACTGGTTAGACTATTTCTTCTCCTCATGGAAAACACAGTCAGGCAGTTACAGCTCATTTATAATGTTTCTAACAAAGACCAAAAAATACTTATGGCTGGCTAAAAAACAAAGGTGGTTTAAATAATGAAATCATCCTACCTGAACAGATGACACCAGCATCCTCACTGTGGTCACAGTTGTGTGACCCAATACCTCTGTGTTGACAATCACTCAGAACCCTTTCATTTCCTGAACAGGCCACATCATCAAGCCAGATGGAGCTATATATATACAGTCGTCCTCAAAATTATTCATACCCTTGCTAAATTGTGTGATTTTTGCATATTGTCATGAAATGAACGATGTTTTCAAATTTATGCATCAGTTATATGTGACCAACAATTGAAAGAATGACAACAATACAAAATTCAAACAAAATATTTATTTCTGGGGTATTGTATTATTGGACTCCCAAAAATGCCACGTTCAAAATTATTCATACCCTAATCCATTGTCTTTATTTAATAGTCAATGGCATAGCCATTATTCTTATGACTGCTTCCAGACGATTCTTGTATGTGTCCACAAGCTTCCTGCATGTCTCCTGTGGGATGTTGGCCCACTCTTCTTTGGCAAATGCCTCAAGCTGAGTCAGGTTAGTTGGTTTCCTCGCCCTCACCCTGATCTTCAAGTAATGCCACAAGTTTTCAATGGGGTTCCGGTCCGGACTCTGACTTGGCCATTCCAGGACATTGACATCATTGTCCTTGAACCATTTCTTCACTATCTTGGCAGTGTGTTTAGGATCATTGTCGTTTTGGTAAATCCAGTTGTGGCCAAGCTGGAGTTTCACAGCAGATTCCTTCACATTTTCATCAAGTATCCTTATGTAATCCTCCTTTTTCATGATGCCTTGGACCTTGACAAGATTCCCTGTGCCACTGGAGGAGAAACATCCCCATAGCATTAAGCTTCCACCACCACACTTGACAGTGGGCACAGTGTTCTTTGGTCTATAGGCTTCTCCTTTCTTCCTCCAGACATATTGAGCATCCATATGGCCAAATAACTCCAACTTTGTCTCATCAGACCACAGGATGGTGGACCAAAAGCTGGGATCTTGTTTCAGATGGCGCGTCTACAAAAGGCCAGGCGAGCTACCAGATGTTTCTTCGTGAGCAACGGTGTTTTCCGAGGTGTACGTCCATGGAGACCTCCTCTATGCAAGACTCGCTCAATGGTGGACCTTGATACCTTTGTCCCTGTCTGGTCAAGCATTTCAACTAGAGCCTTGGTTGTGGTCTGTGGGTTGGTGTTGACCTCTCTGCAGATTTTCCTAGCAAGTTTGGGGAAACCTTACGCTTCCGACCACGCCCACTGAGGTTTTTAACAGTGTTGAACCTCTTGTGCTTGTTGATGATGCTCTGGACAGTTGAAACAGGGACATCATACTGCTTGGAAATGGCCTTGTAACCCTTTCCTTCACTGTGGGTACGAACAAGACGCTGCCGTGGGTCTTCGCTGAGCTCTTTCTTCTTGACCATGATGACCAGGAATTGAGAATGATCTGAACACTTTTCCCCTATTTATACTCTTCTGGAAAGATGTCTTTTTTTTGCTTTAACATTTGGTCAACAATTTTAAATAAAGGGTTTTATTCCACTGTGACATCTTGGACAAAAATTACCACATTTGGCACATTTTTGTTTAAATGTTGTCAGGGGTATGAATAATTTTGAACATGGCATTTTTTGGGATTGCATCAATACAGTACCCCAGACATAAATATTTTTTGCATTTTGTATTGTTGTCATTCTTGCAATTGTTGGTCACATATAACTGATGCATAAATTTGAAAACATGCGTTCATTTCATGACAATATGCAAAAATCACACAATTTAGCAAGGGTATGAATAATTTTGAGGACGACTGTATATATATATGAAAAAAACATTAAAATATCATCATTTACAAATAAATTAATGAAACAGATAAAATTTCATAAAATTGATAAGTGATAATAATATCTGGTAAGCAACACCATGTTTTGCCAAAGAGCACACTTAGGTCTAGTTAAAAGAGGAAAATCATACACCTTTATTGAACTCCCTGTATTTTTTGATACTTTTCAGTGAGTCACCATAAATTAAAAGAGGACAACACAGAAACTGGAGTTACAAAAACTTGTACCTGACAGTGGGCAGTGGCGATGTGAAAAGCATATTATACATTTTCACAGACGGTCAAAACAAAAATACAACTTGTACATTTAGAGACATGTTTTGGCAGCACCGGTCATCAGCCATGATTAATTATGATACCGTCATTAAACTATAAAAGTGCTTTACACCTCTAGTGCCACAGTGGATGAGGAAGGGTGGGGGGTAGACGAGAACACTTGAAGTATGTCACACATTATGGTTTGCTTTGGTAGAAATTCTGCTATTCACAGTTAGTTGAACTCACTCACTGGAGTTGCTGGAGGTGCGTCTGAAAACAGCCCCCGAAGCCGAAGCGATAGAATTACAAGAAATACAATTTGCAATTCTCTTTTTGAGAATGAAGCCTTTATGACTGAATATGAATATATATGAAAATAATTTTTGCTTCAGTTTAAGTCCAACAACTGATTCTTCTCTCACAGCTTTTTTTTATATATATATATATATATATATATACACACACACACACACACACACACACACACACACACACACACACACACACACACACACACACACACACACAGTCCCACAAGTCAGTACACCCCTCACATTTCTGCAGATATTTAATTATATCTTTTCATGGGATGACACTGAGGAAGTGACACTTTGACACAATGAAAAGTAGTCAGTGTACAGCTTATATAACAGTGTAACTTTATTGTTCCCTCAAAATAACTCAATAGACGGCCACTAATGTCTATACCACAAAAGTGAGTACACCTCTGAGTAAAAATGTCCAAATTGAACACAGTTATTCATTTTCCTTCCCCAGTGTCATCTGACTCGTTAGTGTTACAAGGTCTCATGAATAGGGAGCGGGTGTGTTAAATTTGGTATTACAGCTCTCGCAGTCTCTCACACTGGTCACTGAAAGTTCAACATGGCACCTCATGGCAAAGAACTCTCTGATGATCTGAAAAAAAGTTACGTTCTCTAGATACTGTGCATCATTGTGCACTGAGGTTTGTCACTGGATGCAAGAATCTCACCCATCATTGCACTCTGCTCAAAAAATCTAAATGGTCATCCCTGTCTATCAGGATATTTACTCAATGATTGACTTTTATGTCCAAGTTTCCTAACAAGGATTTCACCTTGTTAGGAAACTTGGACATCATACTCTACGATCCACTGGCTTTTTCACCCTGAATGTTCCTTATGTTTTTGCAGAACTGGGGAGAAAGGCATTTCACTATACTGCTCCCTTTGCATGGAAATCCCTGCAAGATGATCTAAAAATGTCAGACCTGATCCCTCTTAAAAGCTTTGTTAAAATTCTTAAAACCTGATGCTACTCATTTAAGCTATCTTAACATTTTATTTATATATTTTATTTTAAATCTCTACTCATCGTAAAAATCTTATTTATGCTACTACTTGCTCTGTAAAATTTTGCTGCCTCTTGGCCAGGTCGCCTTTGAAAAAGACATTCTACGTCTCAACAACCTGCTTAAATAAAGGTTAAATAAATAAAGTAAGAAGACTGCCAACATCCTGAAGCTGAGCTGCAGCACAGTGACCATCCAGCGGTTTAACAGGACACGTTCCACTCAGAACAGGCCTCGCCATGGTCGGCCAAAGAAGTTGAGTGCACATGCTCAGTGTCACATCCAAAGGTTGTCTTTGGAAAATAGACGTATGAGTGCTGCCAGCATTGCTGCAGAGGTTGAAGGGGTGGGGGGTCAGCCTGTCAGTGCTCAGACCATACGCCACACACTGCATCAAATTGGTCTGCATGGCTGTCGTCCCAGAAGGAAGCCTCTTCTGAAGATGATGCACAAGAAAGCCCGCAAACAGTTTGCGGAGGACAAGCAGACTAAGGACATGGATTACTGGAACCACGTCCTGTGGTCTGATGAGACCAAGAAAAACTTATTTTGCAATGCAATGTAAACATGCACTGTGACGTACTGAAGCAGAGCGTGATCCCCTCCCTCTGGAAACTGGGCCGCATGACAGTATTCCAACATGATAATGACCCCAAACACACCTCCAAGATGACCACTGCCTTGCTAAAGAGGCTGAGGGTAAAGGTGATGGACTGGCCAAGCATGTCTCCAGACCTAAACCGAACATCTCTGGGGCATCCTCAAACAGGAGTGGAAGAGGATTCCAGTGGCAATCAGTGAAGCTCTAGTGAATGTGTCTATGTCCAAGAGAGTTAAGGCAGTGCTGGAAAATAATGGTGGCCACACAAAATATTGACACTTTGGGCATTTTCACTTAGTGGTGTTCTCACTTTTGTTGCCAGGGGTTTAGCTGTATTTTGAGTTATTTAGAGGGAGCAATAAATTTACACTGTTATATTATATAAGCTGTACACTGACTACTTTTCATTGTGTCCCATGAAAAGATATCTATATCTAAAAGATATATAAAGAATTAAATATCTGCAGAAATGTGAGGGGTGTACTCACTTTTGTGAGATACTGTATGTATATATATATATATATATATAATAATGAGGACGTGTTTGATATATGAGGAATCCTCTTCATCACTTGTCTGGAGTATATAGATAATCCTTCATTTATCTTCACGCACTTTGCAAATAATGAACATTTCAGCCATTATAAAAAGATTAAAAAAACAAGTGAAATCACATTTGTTTTTGAACGGTGTGTATGAAAGTGATGTCTGAACACAATTCAGTCCTTATGTCATAGTTCACCTGTGTATAAAGATATTTAGCCTCTGTCCCATTCTAACTAGTAGCAAGCAAAGTTCATGGGTTCAGGTGATTTTTGTCCCTCAGATTATCTGTTATCAGCTGCAGTTTTTCCTGCATTTCGGTCTGTGTGTGTGTCCTCAGAGCGGTGCTGAGAGTACGTGGAGAGTTCAGGTGGAGGAGGAGGGAGACGAAGGGGAGCAGGGTAATGGGCTTGGACTGGGAGAAGGGACTGAGTTGGGTGAAAGACTCCGATGGTCCGTCTCATCCTCTTCTCTGCCTCCTCCACCTCCTTTTCCTCCTCCTGCTCTACTTTTTCCACCACCCTTCTCTCCACCGGCTCCGTGTCCCTCCAGACCTTCCGAGTTCTCCAGCATCTCCTGGATGAGAGGAGGCATGGAGCCGGGAATCTCCATTTTCAGCGTGATCACTCGCTCTGCACCTTTAAGACAAAGTGGTGGAGAAGAGTTCAGCCTCCCAGAATAGTCGTAGTACATTGTGGAGTTAATTGTTATGATCGAACATTCAAACTAAGTCGAAACTTGTTCCAATGTTTGCGGCACGAAGAAGATGTTTATTAAGTAAAATGAAGATGATGAGTCTCACCCTTCACACTGATGCTCCTCAGGTCAGTGATCTTCATCAGTATTTTGGGGAACATGCAGGGTTTATCAGGTCTCCTCCTCCTCACATAGATCTACACAGACACAAGAAGACACAAGTCAAGGATTTAATAATTTATATTTAAGAATAAAGCAGATAATAATTATATTTCTTTATTGGTAATAAATCCCACAAGATGTCAAACACACACATTGACCTGCTGTCAGAAATACACTAAACTTTATAATGTGGGTGCTGGGGCAGGGTTACACAGATGGAACATTTCAACACTTTCCCAGATCTTTCTGAAATCGTCTACACTGGTGTAAAGGGCAGAGTTGGAATGTCCCTTAGTGTGTTTGAAGACTTTCAGGAAACATTCAGGATGTTCTGAAACGGTTTAGGGAATTTTTTATCATGAAATGTTCACTCTAGGTTCCTACACTACAATACCAGAAGTTTTAGTGACACTATAGAACCTTTATTAGACCAGGTCACAACGTTCCTCATCACCCATCTCTACACTGAGTTCAGACTGCCTGTAGAACCGTCACAGGAGCTAACATAAAACACAAAGTGGAATTTTGGCTTCAGTATTTTGCCCAATGACATTTCAACATGTGGGCTGGAGGAGCTTGGATTTGAACCAACAATCCTTCGATTAATAGACGCGCTGCTCTGTCAACTGCTGCACAACTGAAAGTTGAAATATAATATATATATATATATATATATATATATATATATATATATATATATATAATAATTAGATGTTGAACCTTCAAGGCTTCTAGCATTGGCTCCTGAAGAACGTCCACCTTTTCTGGTTCCTCCAGATCCTGGCGATCTGCACAAAACACATCATCATCATTACACATTTGCATTATATACATTCACATAATATACACTCACAAGTCAACGGAATATTTCAATATTATTTATACAAGATGAACCACAAGATGGATGAAACGTTGTGAATTTCTTTCCCACCACAGCACAAACATCAAAGTGAAGACTATTTCATACTAATTGAAGCTTGAGTGCAGTACCTCCACAGAGCAAGCAGATGGCGCTGAGCAATCCCGTCTCGGCGTCATCCATCTCCAGCGGGAGCAGCTGGTTGGCGAAGGAGAACACGAGGTCGGTGAGTGGTCCGAACCCGGCGTTGTGCATCTGAGTGCGGTTCAGAGTCAAACCGTCAGAGAAAGTCATTGTGTCCTGGTCCGGAGTGTAGCGGGTGCAGATCCTCAAAATCTAAAAAAAAAAAACCCAACAAACAACATTTAAATCTAAAGAGTTTTTGTACGTAACGTTATGCTGAAAACAACACTGTGAACTCACCAGGATGTCGAGGCAGGCGGCTTTGAGCAGGGTGATCTGATCGGCGATGCTCAGCGTGGTGAAGCCCGGCAGGTGCTTGGCGAACTCCACCGTCTTTATGATGCACTTGGTGGACAGTTCACTGAACTTGTCCCACAGATTCACGTCCAGAGCCACGCGGTGCTCGGAGCTGTTGTTCTGTAAGTTGGAAGGCAGAGACAAGAACTTCAAACGCCAATATTTCACTCTCGGTTCACTCGGCGAAATAATTCTTGTGTTAATAAAACGCAGTGGGCCGAGTGAGTGAGTTAGTACCGTGGTGTATTTTCCCAGCTGACACAAGGAGGGAAATGTGTCCTGATGAGCTCGACGAACTTGTTCGATCATCTGCTCGGTGTCTGCCGACAGAACGTAGACCTCCACCTCCCCCTGTCTCTTCTCCTCCTTCTTCTTCTTCGTTCTGTCGTTTCGCACCACTGATGGTGGAAGTCAAGATTGGGAAGATTTATTTCAATGATTTGCATTTGAGTCAAGGAAGACGTTAAATCAAAGCTGAGCGGGTCTGTGACAACCGTTACATACACAGACCTGGACATGTAACAAGATGTAAACTGGGGAGAAGATTTAATTAACAGCTTTCTCTGTAGGTGCTTTAACATCCTGTCGACTACAGCACCTTTAAAATCAAACATCTTGTGTCCCACAGAAAGCTGCATCTGAATGGATTTGGAGAATCCTTGACCAGTCTGATACTTATGATCTCTGACTAAACATTCATAACTGAAAGTCTGAGTCATGAATCAGCACTAAATAACACAGGCGGGGAGTGTAGATGTATAATATGTAGCCTATAGTGCTTTTGTGATCTAGATTTCAAGTTCTATATCTATATTGTGGAATTCAACAAAAGTAGCTTTTCATAATCCAAAGTTAAAATATTCTCTTTAGCATCTTTGTCAAAGTTTCTGTCCTTTTAAAAAGAGAAAATTAGCTGCGGTGTTCAGATCAATGTGACATCTAAATTATTGTCTCACAAAGAGCATATTTATACGTTTACCTCTCATAATTTGATATTGCGTTCACAATTCATACAAACATCCAACAACGTAACGTTGTGTAAGTAAGAAAAAACAAAGGCAAGCATAAAAGATTTGTTTTAAGATTTGAAAAAGCATCAGGCTGCTGGTTATTTCAAAACAGTGTTGGTAGTTTTAGCATGTAGTACCTAGAAAAGGCCACAAGGTGGACACAAATATCAAGGTTAAAACATCACTGGTGTTCAGCTTAAAGTGCAATGAGGTTTAGAAATCCCTTAGTGTGTTTTGTTTCATTATTGAGCAACCGCAAAGTAATGACAGCAGCAAATTGGTTTCAAACTGTTTGATGTGTCTTCTTTCCTTCCGTTCTGTTAACACCACCGCCACCACCACCACCACCACCACCACCACCACCACCACCACCAACAACAACAACAACAACAACAACAACAACAACAACAACAACAACAACAACAACAAGAGCACTCACACTCCTTGGACATGCCGACATCAAGACATTTCTGCAGCCGACACGACTGACACCGGTTCCTCGTCACCTTGTTGATGACGCAGACTTTGTCTCGGTGGCACGTGTACACCATGTTCTTCTGGATGCTCCTCCGAAAGAAACCCTGACGGGAAGAAACACAGCGATTACAGATGAGGGATTATTAAATCAGTTGCAATGTTAGCTGACACTGTAAAACAAGAGGAGAACCAATGACAAGCCTTCAGTAGGTCACATGATCAATCACTGGAAGAAGAGAAAAGGCAGTGGAGACAGCAGAGGGTACGGTTGTTACAGGCGGAGGTTGACATTAGCACGGACAAAAGTACACGACCGGAGTCATTGAAAGCCTGAGAATGTTTAACATTTAAGCCTTGTTATGCCTGTTCATTTGGTTTGTAAAATGGCAGGAAATTGTGTGTTGTCTGTCAACATGGACACAAATCTGCCAGAATCGGTAATGGATGTGTAGATGATGATAATTAACTAAAATGAGGTCAGTGGAGACGCTGGCGTACAACGTGACGTTGAGGACGTTTTATTTGATGCATGAATCTTTTTATGATGATTTTTATTATTCAGTGACTGTTTAAAGTGAGTCCTTCATTTCTCCATGACAGAAACTTGAGTCATAAATGTATTTATCACTTGCATTTCCTAATAATTGTCAGCACACAGTTACATCACCCAATGTCATTTCGCCTTGTCTGAGATCAGTAGATCATTTTAGATCAGTAGTTGAGTCAACTTATGTTTGTTGTTGTGCTGCTGTACTGACAGTGGGTATTTTTTTTTCTTTTTTGCACCCTTGATAAGCATTTATCACAACTTTTTTATGTGTGAGCTGTTTGAAACAACTTGTTGTTGTTGTTTAAAAACACAAACTTGAAATCGTTTGTCATTACCAAGAGCTCAGTTGCACCGACTTGAGTTGTGGTTTTTCTACATTGTACTGGTGTCGTCTCTGCCTACCTTGCAGCCCTCGCAGGCGCTGACTCCATAGTGGTATCCTGAAGACTTGTCCTGACACACAAAGCAGGGTTTGTAGACGCGGGGTGGGGGTGGCGGTGAGGGGGGGCTGGGGACGAGCAGGTCCTCTCCTGAACTCGTGCTCTCAGTTTCTATAGCTGCAGCAGGACACAGAGGAGGAAAAAAAAAAAAAAACTGTTTTACATCAAGTCATAAGAAATGTTTTCCACGTCTTGCTACACTTTGGCTCGAGTTGTGTAAATATATGGAAAACATTTTTAACTGTGTTTATTAACTAGAAAGGACAGGGTCTTCTCCTGGCAGCGTCAATGCTAACATTTCGCAAACGATGTAAATATGACATGAATATATAAATATATAAGTTTTTAAACACCATCTGCCCTGTTTTTGCTCTCGGCTGAATTGAAATGACGTTCGCTAAAAGGAAGTTTCTTCACATTTTGTAACCTTTAACAGGACAAAGTAACAGCTGTTATCTTCAACTAAACACAGAACCAATTGTTTCAGTAAAAACATGAAACGCGTTGTTGCTCAGTTTAGCACAAAGACTGGAAGCGACGGGAACATTGTGGCAAAATAACACTTAACTTATCACAAATCCACACAGAATGAGACTTTTACATAACCAAGCATGATTTTTTATTACATTTTTTATGTTTGTGTTGTTGTCTATTCACAGTCTTTGTCTGGTAGTGGTGAGGTTACCACTGACTGTGCAGTTAATTGCCCACTAAGCAGATAATGAAGATAACCTTAATCCTTGATCCTTGACCATCCCACGACTTCACACGCCGTTGATTGAGCCTATCAGCATTACATAAATCTCTTTATTTTCTGAAGTTTAGCAGTGCTCTGTGACGAGTGCTTTGTGACACTGTTGTGTGACTTTTTTTTTTTTTATTTCAATCAGCAAAGTTGAATATAAGGGAAACAACCGCAGGCAGGGACCACGTCTGGGAAGAGTCTGAGGTGTAAACAAACATGGCCGACTTCAGTGGATGTCACCTTTTGTGTTCCTGAACAGATTTGCCTTAGTAAATATTTGGACTCTTTTATTAATCTATTCAATTTACTCTGATTTAATAATGAACTATTGTTGTACAATTGTGGAAAATCCTCTGTATTTGACTAGTTATTTGTGTAATTACCTTCAGATTCCAGAAGGTGGAGACAAAAGTTTTTGCACTAGAGGTTTTGTTTTTGTCATTTCTTTTAGATTTATTAGTCTTTGTCCTGAATCCTGAACTGATCCATCCATGTTAGTTTTAGTTATTTTGTCAATTCTATCTTTTTCTCAGTTAACTGTTATTGATTATAACAAAAAAAAAAACATATTATTCATTCAACGGAATATTAAGATATTTTCGTGTTTTTTTTTTTTTGATAAAATAAAATATGAATCCTGATTTAATCAGTTGTTTTTAAATAAGTTTCATTTTATTGACTTTTTTGTTTCTGGTTTCTGGCTAAATGTAATTAACACTGCTCATTATCGTATGATATCTCCGTTGTTTTGTCTGTAAAAGGGTCCAAAGTTTCACACGTGTGAAACTGAACAAAAGTGTCAAAGCATTTCTTAAAGTGTAGGTGAAATCTCGAATATAACCAGCTGGTTTCTTTTAAGGGAGTGAGCAAAGCTGCTAGTGATGAAATACTGTTGGATAATGTGTGATTATTTCCACTGTGTGTTTTTATTGTATTTCTGTCTCACACTAACGTTACCACAGCGTGTTTTATTGTTGAATCACGTTGGCAGATAAAACGTCAGCCAGTGAAGTCAGAAACTTGACGTTTTCAACGGTTCGTAGCGGTTGGTTTTAGAAATCCAAATGCAGCTGTGCTGCTGTCAGCCCGAAGATATCAGAGCGGCCGACAGAACCGAGTCCACCTGCCCGGCTTCTGGAGTCTGGAGCTGTGCGCCGTCTTCCCTCTCCATCAACCTGTCACTTCTTCCATCACGTTTAACTTTGTGGTTTGTGTTGTTTTAAAAACAAGACTCGGTTTGCAAAGTTGACATCCTGCAGCCCCGTCGCTCGTGCGGCTGAAGCAAATGTTATTGGAGCTGGGAATTTGATTTTAATTGACATTAACATTAACTACAGTAACTGGTGTTTGTTTTAAATGTCTGTATAATTCATTTTAAAGAATACCATCCTGCTGCTCGACAGCAGATTTGTAGATGTGTAGCAGGTAAACCACAACATCTCACTGCTGATTCTGTTTCCAGGCTCATTCTGTCAGAGCTGCTGCTTTATTTCTGTTCAGAGACGAACCAAAGACAGACTGTGCTGCTGATCCTTCAGATTAAGAAACTAGGACCATCCACTTCTCCCTCTGTCATTCTGCCCTCTCTAACCTCTAACCTAACACACACGCACACACAAACACACACACACACTTCTCCCCTCCCCCTGCTTTAGTAGCCATACCAGACATTCTTCTGTGGAGGAGATTCAACTCCCCTCTGCTGGTCTGCTCTGTTTACACAGAGAGAGCGAGAGAGAGCGAGGCCGAGAGAAATGAAGAGATCCTCCTCCTCCTCGGCCATCATACCATCCCTCCATCTTTCCCTCTCTTTATCTCTCCTCTATTTGTCTTTGCTCTCTTCTCACTGACACACTAGCCAACAGTGCAGAGTCCTGTGACCTCTTTACAACTAATCTGTTCTTTTCCCTCCTCTCCCACTTCATTTACTACGACGAGTTTCTAACTTTGTTTTCCTCCGGAGTGTTTGTTTGCTTCCTTCTTCTGCTTGAAGCGTGAAGGACACAATGAAGGCGGCACCACGTCCAAACAAAAACCTACCGTTTTTAGCCGTCGATTTCATCTCACTGATGAGATGAGGAGCTTTTTTTTTTTTTTTAAACATAAAGTAAACACGGGGTCTTATGTTTGTAGGTATGTGTGCGTGTCAGGATGGAGAGTGGACCAATTTAAATAAAATAACAGAAACAACTCCGCATCCACCGGTTCGATTGTTACACAGATTTGAACTGAAATGTAGATGATGTATGTATGTATCTAAGTGACTTTTCACACAGCCGCATAAATGATGAAATAACAAGGCAAAAAAGGGTAAAACTAATTTGTTCAGCTGTGTTTTTAAACGTTTTTAAATGACTGAAAACCTTAAAAAGAAGGGAAGGTTGTGGCTAAATCCTGGAGGGACTGATTAATGTTAGAGTGACACAATAGAAATAACAATCTACTCACAACACTCTGCCGCGTTGGGTTTTTTCAGGGAAACAAGAGACACCGCTCCAAACATATCACAGTCAGTGCAAACCAGCTCATGATCAGCCAAAACAGACATGAGACCAAACGAGACGCGTTTCTGTCTCAGTATCGTAACAAATCCCAAAGCTGCCATTAAACAGTTAATATTGTTTCATTACCGTTTCGTTGTCATTTTGAGCAGAGTTGTTTTTTTTTTGTGTTAAATATCCTGAGTCCCTGATACAACGTAGTTGTTTCTATTGATGGGGTTCTCGGCGTACGAAATTGTGTGAAAGAAGTGACAAAGGCTGCATTGTGTGTTTCCAGATCCCCCTTTGAAGACGAAAAAAAAAAAAAAAAAACCTTTAAAAAACTTCAGGTATTCTGGAGCCACACTGTGGCTTCGCCTGGTTTTGTAGAACCTCTTTGCTTTTGTGCTATTTGTATTTACTTACAGTTGGTACAGTTACAGTTAAGGATCTGCATGACAGCATTGTGGTGTTAGTACAGGTACATTAGTATGTTGACTTTAGCTTCCAGCTCAAAGGAACAATGTACACGGGTAGAGGAGAGAACACTGCTGCCTCACCCACTCTTTTTATAATGAACACTCGGTTGTTTACTGTGTGGTTCAGCTGTACGTCAAAAGAAACTCTGACAATGTCAGTTTCCATCATCACTAACAGGTGTATTGTTGCACAGCTATAATTTTTGCAAAGATAGTCTAGATGCCATAAACTCTGTACTATAAACTAGATGTCTATATTTCTGTCATGAGCAGTCAGACCTTCACAAATGTAATAAATTAAAAGTTATAACTGTCATCTCAATTCTTTCAAACTGCAAAGTAATGGGGATACAAGCTTCATCATGTCATTATACAATACAGACCTGCATGATGAAATTAAGCTATAGCAACATGGTGCACTTTAAAACATTACAAAATATGACTTTATACTAAAAGTATGATACTTGCACTTACTTTTGAATAAGTGATGATGCATCTTAATGGCAAAAACACAGGTATAAGAATTAAGTTTAAGTATAAATATGACAAAAGTGATCCATGGTCACATTGTTTTAAAACATGAAATTAATTTGCTTCTTGGAGTTCACCTGAATCAGAGCAGGGTTTTAACCTTTTAAAGTCTGGGTTTAATTTAGTGCAAATCCAATAGCGACAGTTAAATGTTGGCCGGCGCTGGACTAAACCGTTTACTAACTCTGATGTAAAATACATTAATGGCGTCCCCAGGCGGTCCTGGACTCACACCAGCTAGCTTGGACTCTGAATACAGAGCTAAGACAGCGACCACTAATCGCTGCACCGAACCGTTCTACCACAATGTTAATGCAGACTGATTTTCTTGAACATGAACCAGGTTTTATGCAGCATCATGTAAGCACACTGATCATGCATCAGGAACTGTGTGGCAGATCCTGATACATGTTCACATGAAATCCTGAAGTGATACTGATGACTGGAACATGCTGTCTGTATGTGCTGTGGTGTCAGTTCTATCTTTCAGTTACTTTTATGATGAGAAAATGACTTTGTTCCAATGCAGTTACATTCCAATGTCAATATCAATGATTAGCATCAGCTGCAGCTTCTGATTTTAGCTGATGCTCAGTGTCGCTTCCCTTTCTGTGGTTAATGATGAATGTCTGTGGAGGTTCTCATTCATCCAGGTCATAGTATCTGAAATAGTTGAGTCAGAGTCAACTGGACCGTGGTACTTTCTTGAATACGTTTCACCTCTCACCCAAGAGGCTTCTTCAGTTCTGATGAAGAGTGGTGTGTTCCCCAAATTTATCCTCTGTGGGTGGACAACCAGTGATCTAGTGTTCACAGGAGCATTAACGACAGTCGACAGTCTACACACCTGCGAACACTAGATCTCTGGTTGTCCGCCCACAGATGTCTTCACCATCGCCATATCAGTCAATCCCTAGTTAATATTAACTCTGTGCACAACTTGATGAGAGGCTGAAACTACCTTGGCTGTCAGTATTGTTGGGCGTGTGCTACACACTGCTGTCAGTACTGGAAGATAAATAAGTGTTTCTTTAGGTCAAACTCAACAGGGTATTTAATCAATATTTCATTAAGGTAAAGTAACAAAATTAAAACATGATGTTGAACAGTAAAGTTTGTATTGTATTATATATAGGAATCAATATTGAAATCAAGGTATGAGTGGGTGTATCCAAAGTTTTTTTTTTTTTTTTTTTTTTTTGACTCTAGATGGCGGTGCACAGTATCAATTAACATGGAACCTGAAGATGTCCTGTGACCACCACACACACATCGCTAGTGCAACCACTCAAAACAGCTCACTATAGAGCAGCATTTCACTGCCAGCGCCAGTAGAAAATGAGTGTGTCACAAGTGTGAAACAATGATTAACCCTTTATCAGATCTTATCTGAGTCCTTTATCGTTCTCGATAACAGAGAGCAGTGTGCAGGTCATATCAGCTGTTGCTAATTAAAGTTAATTCCATCAGCAATTTGATAAGCGACTGAAATGAAACTTGGGCGTTTCTGAACTCAAAGATCATTTATATAATCCTGTTACATTTTCATTAACTCACATCACATAAATAGTTTTGAATCAAACAAAACATCTGAGCATCTGGTCCAACAATTTGCTTTAAGGCTGAACTAAGTTGAATCATTTTCATTGTCAGTGTGTTTTTAATTAAAAGTGTCTATTAGTTTTAGTCAAATTTTGGCCTTCTGACATACCCGTCATGCATTTTTAAAGTTATGTCTTCCATGCATTTTAAGGCTATGGCAATCATTAATCTATGTCTGGTTACCATGGTTACAGGTGTCTCCCACGACATGTCCTTGTCGTTGACTCTGCCCTGCAGCAACGCAGATGGACTTACCTCATTAAATCTACTTAGCATTTCCAAAATCTGTCTGTTTGAATAGCAACATGTCACTAATCTAATCTGGTTAGGTTGCTCCTGCTAACGTAGCTAACGTAGCATTACTGCAGCGAGTCGCTCACTCAATATACTGTTCATTGTCTGGGTTTAGTTTGAGAGCAGACGTTATATCATTGGGTGAAAATAATACTGATCTTTGTGAGATGGAGCATTTTAAGTTGCTCACTCCTGCTGTCAACAACACTAACTTCTTTATTCAACTAAAAAAATATCCTAACTACTTTTACCTCCTACATGTTTCAAAATTAACTGCTTCAAAATGTTCAACCTATGTATTAATATATATATATATATATATATATATATATATATATATATATATATATATATATATATATATATATATATATCAGACTTAAACAAAATATCAAAATGTCTTGCTGTTTCTAAACACCCTTTGTCACAGGGTCAGATATTCAGAATTTTCTTACCTTGTACAGATATTCCATTATCACACTCTACATGTGCTTTTTTATGACCCTTGCTGAGTTTATAATGTGTGTGTATGGGAGCAGGTCAGAGTGAGTCACATGACCTGTGATGTCACCAACTCTAAACTCTTCAGCTGTTTTCTACATTGTCTTCTACATTTTCTTTTTCTACTTTAGCTCTTGTAGCTGCCACATCTTTCACTTCTCACGAACAGTTTTCTATTTTGGACTATAGAGAAATCTGTGATGCTTCACACTGTGTGACTACTTTATCAATAGGACTTATGGTGTTTAAACTGTCAGTCATTGAACAGCAGGAAACATCCTCAGCTGCACCATAGACTCCAATGTTAACTAACCTCTGACACTGTGGAGCTACAGGAAAGTGGTCACTTTTAAAACTGACACATATCAGACATTTTTTTACTTCATCTACACAGATGACACATAAAGGTTTCCAGCAACATGTCCTGGCACTCAGTGTTAAAAAAAACAAAAAAAAAAACAAACAAACATTGCAAAATCGCAATAGCTTTTGTTTCTTGTTCAGTGCTCTCTTTCAAGTGTCGTGTTCAATGGGTAGGTCACTGATGCTCTCTCTGTATTAACACAGAAATCATTCTGATTGGTAGATTACATTTAAGCATTTGTTTGTCTTCGCTATTGTTTTGTTAAATACTCATGAGACAGTAAAGTAAATGACTCAGCCAATAATTGTGTTTCTTCCAAAAACGCATAATGTCAGATATTTTCACAGACATAATCATTACTTCTGTAAGTGCCTGGTATTAAGCAATATCTCATGTAGCCAAATCATTTTTGTGAAATAATTTGGGCGGTGGATGTTTTATTAATCAGGAATTTACTAGGCAGATTGCTTATTAACGCTTGAGACAAGAAGGTCAACACAAAGACACTGAAACAAATCCTTTGATCTAGGGCTGCATGAGAAATCGTTAAAAAAACATGATCTTGCTTCACACCTACATACGATGTCATTTCTGAATAACGATTCTTCTGTTTTGTTTTGTTTGTTTGTTTTTTGTTTGTTTTTTTTTTTTTGTTGTTGTTCTCCTAGTTCCCAAGCACCTGCAAGCACCACTGTAGTTGCTTTCTCCCTCAACCAATCACAAATCGACCTGTACATCACATGATTTAGCATAGCAGCAACCTGGAGGTAGGAGAACGTTTCAAAAGACAGCAGTGAGCGACCATACACAACGTAATACCATATCCACCAAGCTCCAGTAGATCTCTTACCACCTAGCCAAAGATATGGCCCCTATAAACACAGTACAGCATGACGGATTTTGGAAAATGATGAACATTGTGGACAAATGCTACTCGACGCCTTCCAACTATTGCCAACTATTTTTCAAAGGCTACACTACCTGCTATGTACAACAAGCAGCAGGAAATTGTCAAGGCAGAATTGCAGAAGGTGGATTATTTTTCAGCAACATCTGATTTATGGTCCAGTTGGACCATGGAACGATATGTGAGTCTGACTGTCCAGAAGGTGCCTGCAGACAGCTTTTATTCCCTGGAGATCACCTGGGCGAGGCTCTAGCCCAGGGATTAAAGGAGGCTCTTGCGTCTTGGAGTTTGGAAGAGAAAATGGTGACAATAACAACAGACAGTGGACAAAACATAGTGAAAGCAGTTTCCATCAATTGGACCAGGCTGCAGTGATTTGGTCACAGACAACATCTGGCAATTCGTAAGCATTTTTAAGTAATTCTGCCATGTTGCCTATTTTAAAACAGCAACATGACTAGATTAAAACAGCAACAATAATGACTAGATAGCCTAGTACTACAACACCTAGCCTACTGTAGGCCTACTACTGCTACTAGTAGTAGTAGTTGCAGGTGTTTGCAAAAAGATTGTGGCCTCCTTCAGTCCCAGCTGGAAGCGGAGGAGAGACCTTGCTGAGACCCAAAAGGAACTAAAACTGCCTGTGCATAAACTTAAAACAGAATGCCCAACAAAATGGGGATCGAGGCAAGCGATGGTCCACAGGAAACTTGAACAGCTTCTAGCTATTTCTCATGTCCTCTTCCCTGATCAGAAGGTTAGACATCTGATTCCCACATGGCAAGAAATTGAAGTCCCTGAGGCAATCGGCAATACCCTTACTCCAATGGCTGACTTCAAATATACATGAGCATCTCCTCTATGAAACGTACTGACAAACATACTGAGATAAACTCAGGATCTACTTGATATAGCCACAATGGTCATCGCTAAAGCCTCAAAATGTTAATAAACTTGTGTTCTTTGCAAAGAACCTTTGAGCCAATTAAGCAAGGCCACGTTCCAGCCTATATTCAGGGCCTTGTGCTTCAAATTAAGAAATTTTGGTACTTGGCCAATTTAATAGTCTTTTCTTTTCAGATCCCCCAACCAGTGGTCTGACAATCATGCAAAAAAGCGTGATCTCAATTCTTATCAAGAAAATCGTGATTCATAATTTTTTCAGAATCGTGCAGTCCTACTTTCACCCATATTTCTAATTATCATTTAGTCCTATTTTGCTGTTGTCACACTTCTTCATTTCTATCACAAGGTTCCTTTTTGTTTAATTTTACACTCTTGGTTAATAGATTCACAATTAATAGAGATCAACCTCTCCGCTGTATGTGGTATAATAGAGGAGACTTGTTCTCTCTGCCAAGTCACATGGCAGAAAAATGCCAAGTGCACCAAAGTAATGACATTCTCTGCAGACCTGAGCACAGTTGATTGATGCTGTAATATTAGCACTGTGTGTGCAGACTCAGAATTATAAACTGGTACCACTTACTAGCAGTCAAGGTTAAAAATGTGATTATTGTTATTCTTTTCTTTTCACCCTGCCTTTTAATAAACACTAAATACACGAAGACGTGATGTGTATGAAGAAATACCAGAGTACTGTGTGTAGAATAAAATCCTGAATAACAAGCTTTCCACTCTTTTAGCTTTCATCTGACGGCAGTGTGATCTCACAGACACACACTGAGAAATAAAGACATATAATACAAACACCACCCACCTCCTTCCCTTTTCACACACTAACACTCAGGTCTCACTTGGTCAGTATGCCCTCACATTCCCAAGCAAACTGTGAGTGAGAGTGAAAGAGAGAGAGAGAGTGTGAGAGAGTGTGTGTGTGTGTGTGTGTGTCTCCGACAGACAGAAAGAAAGAGAGGTCATTCAGTGCGGAGAAGTGATGACTGGGCAGCTGACACAGGAAAGAAAGAGGCAGATAGAAGGAGAAATAAAGAGTGGGAGAGATGTAGGTCACTTCCCAATTGTCAGTGAGTCATTGCTCTGGAACACACCTAAACACACACACTCTCTCTCTCACACACACACACAGACAGAGGACCACTATCCCCCTACATGTCACAGGAGCAGTCGCTCAATGTGTGTGCGTGCCTGCATCTGTGTGCAGCCGTTGACCTTTGAACCTGTTTGACACTCTTCATTCCAGTCACACACAAACACACACACACTGAACCTCTCTTCCCCTGTTTCTCACCAGCTGACCACAGTCCTCTTTACCCCCCCTCTCTCTCTCTCCCTTTCCGTGACTTACTTGGTTGTGCAAGAGCAGTGATGTCACCATGTCGTCACCCTGAGGTCACTGTCTGAGTGGATGGCTGCCTCTAGCATGTAACACTGAGGTGGAGCAGCAGGGCTCGCTCTTAAAACTCACAGCACAACCAACCAGTGTGTTTATGTGTATTGTTGGTCTGGCTGATAATCAGACTCAACATTTATCATTTGTCCGATTATGGCAAACATTAGTTTCACTTACAGCCTGTTATCTTGCTCAATATCCTGACACCGCATTACATCATCACATGGTACACACAACTTGACATTTCACCAACAGTAATCAACAGTGCAAAGCGCTAGACTTCAGTTTTAGGAGCTTTTGCAACATCTATCCTATTGACGTTATTTACAGAGTTGAGCAACATAGAAGCAGTTCCCACAATGTATTTTTTGATGATGTCGATTATACTGCGGAACATATTCACACACTGGGTAATTCCTTAATTTTCTGTGGCTGTGACTGAGTCATTGCATCAGTGTGAAGATGAATCCATCGCCAACATCATTCATGGCCCTGCACAATCGAGTACACTAGCATCACTGTAATCACCAGTGTTATTTATTTTATTGTTATTACATTATCTTATTATTTGTTCATGTGAGTTTTTATTTTGTATTTTTTTTTCCCCAATTGCTAACATTTATTATCCTTGACGTTGTAAATGTATGTGGAAGATGTTAGTGTTTACACTATTAAATACATAAAAATAAACAGAGAAGCTCTTAGAATAAACTTTTAAAATGAAGTGCCAACACAAAAATATGCTACATGCGACTACACCCCAACTTTCTTTAGCTACCAACCCACAACTACCACCCATCTTAAGCTATTTGCACACCATGTAGCCGTTTACTGCCATTTAATTTGTCCTATTTATCACAGCATTCGGCAAACAAAAACAAAGGTGACAACTGCTGCAGTTTGTAATCTGCAGTTGCACCAAATGCCCAATTGCTGGCAGAGTGAGACTGTGTATGAAAATGAAGCATGGGACATGGAATGTCCCATGCTTCAAGCAGTTACCAAACAGGTCACCGTAGCAGTCAGAGTCTTGAATCATTGATATGCCTTGATGCTACCAGATGGATTTGAAACAAAGTCCTTCCAGGGTCAAAATGACTATGAAAGAGTTTGATTTTAAAGAATATAAGATGTATGTCTGCTGTGAAGCTAATGTGAGCTAGTTAACACAGGCTAATCTGTGGTTGCTATCAATAGAAGAGGTAGCTAGTAGTTTTCTAGGCAGGTTGGAGCAAGTAAATAAAGAGTTTGTTTGTGTTTCTTGTCAATGTCAACTATCGCTTACATTAATTTTAGCCCTAAGATGTCTGAATTATTTCCAAACAAAAAAGGTTTGGGGAAATGTATTTGTAGGGTTAAGGCATTAAGGCTTCCTCTTTTATAAACAGTTGAAAAAAATAGAGGTTTTATTAATGGTTTTGTTTTGTTGGAGCCAGTTACTGATTGTTATTGTTTCATTGTTTCATTTTCTACTTGCAACCAGGACAATCTGGGCTATAATCACCTAAAAATCAAGTTAAAGTTAAAGAGGCTTTAATTAACAATGATCTACCTTGGTTATAATTATGAGTAATATTGTTTCATTTAGCGGCAGCATTAAACAAACTGTGACTTGCAGAAAATCTTTCTGATTGCAACTACAAGCACGTCTGGTCTACAATTTGTCAGAACGTCAAGAAAAGCTAATCACTCAAAACTTGCTGATAATGCTTTCCGATGAGAATCTAAAAACAAGGTCCTTCGGTGCTATAAACAAATGTTTCAGCTCTTGACCATTCATATTTTTTCGGGATCATAAACACTCGTGTTGACCCAGTGAGAATCACCGAACTGGAGCTCAGGTTTGGCCAGCTTTGGAAAATGAGTACAGGCAGCTGCTGCTGACCTACTGAGGTCATTTAAATTGCTTCAGTCAACATCAACCAAAACTGGACTTGCACAATGGACAGTGGAAATATACTGCTACATTAATGAGTCAATGTGAAACATTAACATTTGCTATAAAAGGTTATTGAATTGAAACAGATGCAAAACAACAGCATCTGTCAAATATAAAAGATATGAAAACAACATATAGGACGACATATGTCCGATAGAAACACAATGCATCAGAAGTAACAAGCTGAAACACACTAACATTGTTCTTCCATGTGTTACAGTGCAGAATAAAGCCAACTGGCATGAAACCTAATATCCAAAATGCTTTGTAGCAGTTTCCTCTGGTGGTTTTAGTCCTTTATCATAAAGTTACAATGTTCTGTTATTCGGTCCAAAGCTTCTGACAGAGCAGTCAATCATATGATTTACATCATGGACAGAGAACACATTTTTGAAAGACAATGTAGGAAAGTGAATGACACTGCATGTTGAGGTGTGTGTGCGTGTGTGTGTGCGCGCGTGTGTGTGGTGGTGGTGGTGGGCACCTGATACTACAAAGAGAGCTGGAATGTGTCCTAGTTTGCACCAACTCTTTCATTTCATTGTCCCAAGGTGACAACAAATACCTTGCATCTCCAAGTCCAGTTTCCAGCAAATAGACACATCTACGCTGGTTAACTGTAGTGCGACTGCAATTATTTTTGTTTACATGTTAAAAATGGTAAATAATTGTATGTGAATGGCACTCACAGTGACATGATCCGCTCCAGTGTCGGCCAGTTAGCAAAGATCCTCCTCCGAAGGGACGCTGGAGTCCTACACCGGACAGTAGTCCCCTCTCCGCCGGCCCGAGCCCCGGGGGTCTGTGATAGTAGTCCATGCTCAGGAAGGACCCGGGGCTGGGGCTGCTGCGGCTGGGGCTCGAACCCACAACATCCACGCTTTCGTACATCCCCGAGACAACAGGGGAGGAGGAGGAGGAGTGGTGGTGGAGAGGTGTTCGCTTTGTAAGTCCCAACAAATAGAGGAGAGAGGAAAAAAAGGAGGATCAATGCGAAGAGAGAAGAAAAAAGGAAAAGGGAGGGAGTTCACATCTTCATATCAGACTGACGGGAGGAGGAGGAGGAGGAGTGAATGACCTGTCCCGGTGACCTTTCAGCCTTTAGAGGAGCTCGGACAGTTTACTGTCAAACTTCGCTGTCGGATTCGCCGACGAATAAGACGCGTTGTCCTTTGTACAGTTCAAATGCTACAAGTGTCACCGACTTTGTTACTGAAACTGAACCGGGGAAGGTATTACTTTTCAGTAACACGGGAGATTAAAAAAAAAAAAAGAAAGAAAAAGAAAAGAAAAGAGGGCAAACCGTGTAACAGTACACTACTACACCGACACTCCTGCGGCGTGTATCATTATGACCTCGTCTTACATTGAGCCCGTGTCCTGCGGTTTTAAACAGCTCATGCGTCGTTAACGTTCGCAGTTTCACGCACTATTTTTTTTATTTATTTTTTTCACAGCTTAAAAATGTCTTATGTAATTATCACACCGCTTGCTAATCACTGAATCCAAGCACACAAACAGTCCGTGTCTCCAACAGCGTCTTTAACGTCAAAGCCGACACGGTTTACCTTAAATCCACACATGCTGTAAATGAATGTAGCTGACAGCGAAAAGTAAAGAGGTCCGGTCGGTGGAAAACGCTGCTCCGGTCTCTCCGGTTCCTGACTCATTAACGTTGTCATGTATGACTTTGAACTTGCAGCTGTATGTCCAATAAGCGCAATATCCGAAAATTACGTTACGTTGCCGGTCGGTTGAGTGAAGAAAGAAGGAGATATGTCCGAGTTTAGGTTCGTCTGCGGCTTGCTGCTATTGTTGAGGTCGAGCAGCGGCGCAGGCAGCAGTGTCCTGTGGTAACCTCCGCTCTGTACCCGACGGCCTCTCTCTCTCTCTCTCTCTCTCTCTCTCTCTCGTGATGACTGACACCAGCTGCGCACGAGCTCCACCTACCTGCTCTGCGCGTGCTTCCAAACTGTAGCTACTGACAACTGTTCACAACTACTAAGTTATATAACTATCTGTGCGTCTGTTTTTATAACGCTTCAACGTAAAAACAAATATCCAACCAAAATATTTCGCATACTATGTATTGCAATGTATTTCATATTTTCTGTTAACATTTTTCTTTCAAGCGTTAATACTTCAACATGCCTTCAGTTAGAGACTTCATTTAAGCTTTAAATAGGTCAAACTGTCTTGTGTAGTTTTTCAGTCATCACAGTCTACGTTTTATGGTTTGATTTATTTTACAGTTTCTGAGTTTATAATGTGTGGGTGCAGGTCAGACTGAGTCACATGACCTATGATGTCATCAACTCTAACTGCTCTGCTGATTTATTTTATGCATTTGTCTCGTAGCTGCCACAACTTCTCATAAACAATGTATACATTGAGTTATAGGGGGATTTTACACCGTGTGACCACTTCATCAATAGGACTTATGGTTTTTAAGCTGTCAGTTGTTGAAGGACTGTTGACAGTTGAAGAAATATCCTCAACACGTCCCATAGACTCCAATGTAATCTGACCTCTAACACTTGAGCAAATACAGGGAAGGTTTGAAGTAATTCATGAATGAATTCTGTGTGTATTATTTCTAATATATCTTGTCTTCACAGCAAGATTGAAAATACTAAGCCAAGATGGAATATTAAAATGTAAGCAGAATTGAAATAGATTTGAATTATCTGGACTTTTTCCCTTTTTGTAGTTATATAACAAATACCTCTGTGACTCCCATATTATTTAGTCAGTTACATTTCTATGCAAATGTATACATGCAAAGGTCACTCCACTTGATAAGAATAGAATCAGACATGAAAACACAGTGTACCTTTTTTCTGAAATGTAGAGAAAAAGACACAGATGCAACCACAATAGAAATGACACATGCTATGGCCATTTATTGGTTTAAAAAAACACTGGTTTGACCTCATTTCTCTCTTGTTGCTCCTATTTTGCCAAATGTATTACAAAACATCTATTGTTTGAATACTCTGTGATAATGACCTGTGTATTTGTAGGCAAAGTCGCTGTGTATACTTTGTAGAAGTTAATACAAAAACACTGACCGATAAAGTAACTCTTAAACTGCATTATGCTGTGTGATCAACCTCCTGCTCCATCATACCATCACTCGTGAACAAGATCAAGACCGAGCCATCCAGTTCTTCTATTGCTACGCAGCCTGCAAGCATCATCAGCTGTTTCCTGCTTAATGCGACATTACTTCTTTACAGAGGCTTACAGAGTGTTATCATGTACAATCCAAATATTGCATGCTTGCATGTATACTTGCGCATGCAGATGTAAAGTCACATTAGAGCCTGTTCATGCATCAATGCATGAATGCATTAGTTGCTAACATATCTAGTAACACGTGTACACCCACGCACTGTTTCAGTGAGTGAGTGTTTGTCCTTGCTGTGAGGCCTCCCTGTATTGATTAGCCACAGTTCAAAATATGAGCGGAGGAAGCACATCACATTCATTGCTCCCTGTTAATTGATACAGGACATTAAATCTATGAAAACCACAGAGTGAAACTGAGTTTGATGCGGTATTGCAGTAGGAGGAGGATGATGATGAAGATTAGATTTTTTTTGTAGTGGCTTGAATGCAAAAGCATCATAAAATTGACAAAGCTAAAGAATGGGTTTAGATAGTACTGAGATTAATCGAATAAAAGAACCAGCAAAACTGTTAAGTGCTAACCAATAACTCAAGACAGTTCCTGTGCAGATATGTATCACTGTAAGCCATAAAGTGGATTCAGTTCAAACTGAATTTGGAGTGACAGCTTGTTGGAGCTGCTCACCAGTGGCGGACATGTGTGAGACGTGAGTATTCCCAGAGACCTTGGTGTTTTCTATGTGTTTCTGTCCTCTCAGGGCTACAGCCATGTTCGCATGGCTGATTCTTTTATACTTTGGCCACAGCAGCAGTGCACTCTACAGATAACTATGTCAGTCAGTCACGTCCACCACTTTGGTCCTGAAATATCACAACTATCAGATGGAATGCCAAGAAATTTGGTATAGCCATTCATTGTTCTCTAGACATTTATACTACAGACTTAGTTTAGCCCGTGACTGTTTTTAAGGTCACAATGGCATTGAGGTTTGAGACTGAAATAGCAATCATATAAAACTTTCAAATACTTGCTGTAAAAGTAATGTAATTCATTTAAGTTCTGAACATATAGATCTATTACTTGATAGCAGCTGTTGGTTATGATTATCATTAAACTAGTGTAGGCTGTTGGGGGGCGAATATTGGCAGATTGAAAACTAATCCAAAAACAGTTCACTGGCAAGTCATGCTTTGCATTGCATTTCACAGCATTTTCATGTTTTTTTTTTTCTAATATGTATTTGCATTCTGGCAAAAACTAGTCAAACACTGAGCTGGTCTGATGACATAGTTAGAGTTTGGGTGGTGTGAATGTGCTGAAATAACATGACCTGAAATCTTAATTCACTTTGACTTGTTGGGACATTGAACGTAACTAGCTGACACTACATAACAAACACAGTTTGCAACTTGTAAGAAAACATATAAACTAGATCTGATTTGTATATACCAACAGGAAAACTAGCTATCAAATATTAGCCAACACTTCCATGGGAAATGCCCCTACAAATATGTCCAAAAGTATGCATCCCTATTATGACAAACTGAAAAAATTTCATTATAGTTTATAATGAAATGTCCACTATAACCACAAAGAACATCTGACAACATAACGTTTTCAAGGATAGAAAACGTTAAATTTGAATAATAGCTTTAAATACTAGGATATTTTTGAAGACACATTACCATGTAGTGCCTAAAAGCTGACACACTGTTTGGTTGGTTGGTTTTGGTCATTTTATTAACTGTAATTTTGTGTGAGATTGAAGGAATTATAGGAACATATGCTACTAAAGTTCACTATCAACTGACATGAAACAAGCCCTAAGACATTCTGTAAAATGTAATTTAAAGACATTTATTAATAAAAATAATATAGAGCTCACATGGTACATCTATTTTAAATAATTGTAGGTAATCAGGAACGAGAATAATAAACTTGGCATACAGGAGGGACTTGCTGAACCTTAGCAGCTCATGCTTTATGCTGAGGCGTCCAAGCAGCTTAATTCAGCTATGTGCCTTCTTCACACCCAGCTTTGGTTATTGCCATTTGGCTCAAACGTGGCAAATCTCAAACTAAATTGATGCATGTGAATATCTGAAATTCATGGCATGATAACACATTTCGACCAGGCATTTGAACATGAAAAGAAATGTCATGTCCAACGTAACACAAATCAACAGGCCTGGGCAGCGCACAGAGAGAATTAAGTCAAGTGCTCAAAGGAACGGAAATCAGGACAAAGCGGGTAACAGCTACTGCAACAATTAGCAGAGAGTGAGCATGAAGGTGAGGAGAATGTGAATGGAGGGATGTGAAGTGTGGAGGAGAGAGAATAAAGTGAAGGGTAAAAAGAGGAAGGGAGGGGAAAGGTTATGTGGAGGTCACAGTCTCACATCTAACTGAAAAGCTCTATTCACGCTGCATTTTCTTTTTACTTATTGTCTGCAAAGCCCTTAGTGGATGTATCTGACTATCAAGTATTGTGTGTGTATCCAAACACACACACACACACACACACACACACACAGACACTGGATGGTGTGCTCCTTTATCACCATTAACACACACACAAAACTCCAGTTTAATATATATATATATATATATACACATATATATATATATATATATATATATATATAATATTTATTTATTTTTGTAGTCAGAAATGTATTTTTCCATCTAAATTTTATAATAAGAGTAAGAAATCTGCACATGTGAATATGTCAAATATATGTCAAAATGCATAAACATTTTGTAAAATATGTATAAAACTGTATGTACAACTGCAAATGTATAATGTATAAAACACAACGGAGCCCATTGACTCAGAGTGTCTGAAACTCCAAAGGAGGTCTGCAAAGTCTGATGACTTCCTGTGGCAAGAGGCTTCGGTCTCAGTGTTCTTAACCCAGTCTAGTTATTGTCAGTGTGCACTTTAATAGTAATGTGATTATACTGTGCCATAAGTAATAGTTATAATAGTTGTATCCTTTTGCTTTTACAAACTGTGAGAAGAAAGTAAAACGGGGGAAATAAGTTAGGTTACCAGAAGGAGGTGAGAGTAAACTTAGGAGAGAAGTTGTGAGGAAAGTCAGGAGGGAAGGGAAGAGGAGCTGAGATCAAAGGCAGGATCCTGCTGATGGAGACACTGATAGTAACTGTCTCTCTTCCATTATTCAACAGACAGCTGTAGTGTAAGTAGGTTAAACTTCTCAGAGAGGCAGAGAGGGAGAAAGACAGAGAGATGAGGTGGAGGAGACAGGGATAGAGACAGACTAGAACTGAAGAATAATGAGGAAAATAAAGAGGAAGAGAATGAGTATTGACAGACAAGAAAACTTGTATGGAGTGACAAAAACAGGATAGAGGGGTGAAAGGCACACAGAGGAGCCAATGACGAGAGAGAGATGGAAGCAGAGGAAAGACAAGTGTAAAAATAGAGATGAAAACTGAAACGGACAGAGGGAAAAAGGCAAACAAACACGATTAGACAAGGCTGTGATTGTGTGAGCCTGGGGTAAAAAAAAGGAAAATGTATGCACACACATGCATGTATAGAGGCTTTCATGGTTGACATCACACATAATTTACAGCAGAGAAATGATCACGCGATGTTGGAAGGAGGCAGAACATTCATAGCTCACATTGACATGCAGTACATGCGCAATGTTTGTGAGTTTTCAGTGTTCTGTTCCATTTATGTTCGATGTCTCCGGGGTCTTGTGTTAGCTGAACCTTGATGTACTGGAAAAAGGTTGAGAACGTCCAAGAGATATGGAAGATGGGGTGACTGGAAGGACATGTTCAAAACAACATGAAAAATAAATGTATTCCCCAATTTCAGCTGCTTTCCGGAAGGAACCACCCATAAATGGCTTATAAATGTTATCAGCCTTCTTAAACATTGCTTCAGTCCAAACAACCCTGGTCAAGAAGTCTTCATGCTCCGAACAATTAGAGGTCAGGACAGAAAGTTAGGATGTCCACCTCAACGGCTTTGCCGTAGTTAAACTGATCACTGAGTTTACTCAACAAATGATGGTTGGCAACTGCACTGAGATACTAGTTGACCATTAAGATCACCACAAGAAAGATAAGTAGTAGTGCACCCTTTGGTCAGAGATAAGTTGAACGCATGATAAGAACATCTACTGATGACATTCTTGAAAGAATGGAGGATAGAGGTTTACAACACTCTGGCAGCTGTTGGGTCTTCATTCTCTCATGTTGGACTGAGGTTTCATTGGTTGTCACTACAATAGTTCACAATCACTCTTTCAGATACAAGTGGTGTTACAAGGCAAGAGGTGCTAGTGTAGCTGGTAGTAGGTTAAGTTCAGTAGATCTGTAAATATCCATCCAGTAACTAAATTACATATTTATTACACAACAGTTGGTCCATATTTTTAAATCCCCTGTGATGAGAAACCAAACACAAAGCCAGGGGTTTTGTAACTTAGTCTGTAGTACCGTACTGTGTGCATGCATTGTATTTCAAACCATATGAAAATGAATCTGTCAGAACACTGCTAGTGAACAGTTCTACAAATTGTCCTTCCCTTCTTGTCCTTTTTTTGTCCGACTAAATTGAGATTACACATGTTGAGTTAAATCTATATTGGTATAGACCATCTTTTGGAAATACATGTATCATATCTTAATCTCCAACCGATACCTAATCTAGTCCTGTCTGACAAAGTTGTTTGTCTGTATCATCTTGTGGCTTATTGTAGCTGTATGCACTGATGAGACCACTTCATGTATCACTTAAGTTTTTATGGAGAAAAATAAAACACATACAAATCTGCTCAGTTTGGCTGCTGCTGATATCAGCTCCCATACATACCTGCTGCCCTCATGACTTCCTGGATATGCTGAACTGCAACCCGTAGAACACAGAATACCAAAGACATCACTCGGGAGCTTCCATTCTCCCTGGATTCATTCATGTATCTAAGTTTGACAGTGGAATCAGCTTAGTCTGTTATATTATGAATATTATTCCTGATTCCTGCTGCCTGTGGACTTTCAAGAGACTCACAGGGCCTATTCAGGAACTATACATAACAAATACACAGTGGTCCCTCACCCATCATGGGGTTTAGATTCCAGAAACCCCCACGAGAGGTGAAAATCTGTGAAGTAGTAACCATGTATTTATTTTATTTTATTTTTTTAAGCCTTTATAACTCCCTCAACACTCGTATAAACCTTTCTAATGCTTGTTATTTATTTTTTAGTCTAGAAGTTGCTTATTCACTGCAAAAATAATTAAAATCTAAAAAAATAAAAAAATACCCGTAGGCTGCAGAATCCTGCGATATAATGAAGGCTCCTGTGATATAAATTTACATATACTAGCCACAAAAACAAAAAAAGAAGATGTATCAAAGCCGCGACAGGTGAAGTGCGATATTGCGACGGATCACTGTTTTTTAGCTCATATGCATGTTGGATGAGACAATAATGGTGAGAATATTAAAGCAGGATAGTTTAAATTACCAAGATACCAATAATGTTTAAACATCCTGTAAATGAGCTTGAAGATTAGACAATATGTTATTGAGTGTAGCATGGGGAATTTCCAGAAGCAGTATATCAACTGGCAGCAAATATAATTGTTGACAGTCTTGGCTAACATACAACCAGCGAGGCATTACATCCTTGGTGAGACTTGACTACTGCTAGCTCGTTGGGGCAGCTCAATGGAGATAGATACACCTCACTGACACTGGGACACATTTGTGCAAATATATTAATGGTTGAATTGTTTTGCACTGTCATAATTCAATCAGTGCTGTCTTGAATGACTCTCTAATTTTACTTCTTAAGGTAGATCATGGTCTGTTTTATCTTGTTTTAACACACAGCCTAGGTGTCAAGATGAATATTTAACCTTAAAATAGAAATAGAGATGAAAATCCTTCCCGTCACCCTGCTGATTTTTCTTTACAACGGTTGTTTTTTTGTTTTTTTTTCTAAGAGTTGTTATTCATCACATCATGTTGCATTATGCTGAAAGGAAGGTTCTACTGCTGAGCTGCTGCAAACAACAGGAAGGCACACGTCAGGGACACAGCATCGTGTACACACACACACACACACACACACAGAGAGAGAGAGAGAGAGAGAGAGAGAGACAAATACATACATGTGTATGTGTGTGTCTTGTGTCTACGCATTCCTTGTGTATATGGTTACTGCCAGAGAGCTGGTGTGGATTCTTATATATTTATGTATATGTATAAAGCACATGCTGAGTGATAGTGTGTGCAAGCATTTGTGTGTATGTGTGTGTTCTGCTGTCATTATTTATGGGTCAGTGAAAGGTAAGAATCTCAAATGCAAAGAGTGCATCAGATGAGACAGGTCGACATTTGTAAGCGTTGTATGGAACTCTGTCAGGACATGTTTATGTTGACATGTATGTTTTATAGCTTTCTAGCAGATATGAAATCCTGATTTTGATGTATTTAACACAACCTGTTTCGTATACTCTGTTGCTCTTCTTACTACCATGCCATGAAATTCTAAAATATATTTCCAACTGTACCATTACATCCCTTCTTAATACAGAATATAAAGTGTTTAACTCGCTTAAATGAAAAATCAGTAAAAGAAAATATGAATAGTTTTCATGATATTTAGGCTTGAGTAGGCTTTAGCCTCTTGTGGCTGAAAAAATCTCAACAACACATAACACATAAACAACAACAAAAACAAACTTAAAACCATTTCAACTCAGAGCTGCAGTGGCTGCAACTGAGCATTAAAGTTTGAGTACTCATGTTAAATAAAGCATTCTGTGACGTTTTTAAGGTCCTACAATAAATACATTAGACATTTAGGATGGTTATAATGTTCCGTTTATGATGGATTCAACTGTATAATCATCAAGGAGGCTGTAGTTTTAATAACAATTAAATATTGTAACCTTGTTGTCCATGTCAGACTTTATTAGCTTTAGCTTGTTGTAACAAAATGACGGAGCAGATGGACAGGATATATTGTATACATACATATCCAATTAAACAACATAAATCACAAAAACTATTCAATTGTTTAAGAAAACTTTAATATCAGTTACCATTTGTATCAAATGTAAGTCTTAGCTGAGAAGAAATTCAATGGAAAGGTTTGTTTAAATTCCTTCCTAAATTCAGCTTCAGGGAAAAAAGAAGAAGTGAAAAATCACAATGGAAAAAAATCTCTAGAAATATATATCATTTCCAAATAAGAAGGAATGAATAAAATACAGTCACTAGTGTTTAAATGTCAGTTAGAAAAACGCAGGTCAAGTCAACATTTTCATTAGGGAAGAGTGTATTGAAATATCAGTCAACTTCCAAGTTTGGAATTTTAATTTTGTTCATTATTTTTTATTTTCAAAACATTGCCATCAGAAGAATGCCAAAACATTTCCTCTTGCTATTCATGTCATTTACAATCAACTATAACCAGGTTTATTAATATCATGATTATAATGATTTTCAAACATGCAATCTTATTGATCCAATGTCAGTTACATCAGTTACAGCTGATTTTGTATTTTTGTATGTGATTTGATGTCTTGGCCAGGACATTCTTGCAAAAGATATTTTTAGTGTCATTAAAATTTTATTTCTGGTTGAATAAAGATTATATAATAATAATAAACAGTGGGCAGCAAAGTGGCACAGGGGTTAGTGCTGTTGCCTCACAGCAAGAAAGTCCTGAGTCGGCCTCAGGGGCTTTCTGTGTGGAGTTTTCATGTTCTCCCTGTGTCTGTGTGAGTTTCCTCCCACAGCCAAAAACATGCTTGCATTAGGGGACAGGTGAATTGAGCATACTAAATTGCCCGTAGGTGTTGATATGAGAATGAATGATTGTTTGTGTCTATATGTGGCCCTGTGATGAGCTGGCGACCATCCAGGGTGTACCTTCCTTCCTTCGTCCATGAGCAGCTGGGATAGGCTCCAACCCCCAGGATCTAGGATAATGTGGTACAAAATGGATGGATGGATAATAATAAACCCCAGCAAATTAGCAGGTAAGTAGAGAAAAGAAAGATACTGCAGCTCTGCTCAGGATCAAGAAGAGCAGTTACGCTTTTCGTACATATACAACTTTAACACATCCTTACACACATACACACCACACACCAGTCATAGTCACAGCAGAATAAACAAAATAAATCATAATATGTGTATAATATGTAGACATAGAAACAAGCTTCTCATGCCTCTGTTTTTTTCACTGTGTGTGTGTGTGTGTGTGTGTGTGTGAGTGTGTATGTGTGGGGGAGTGTGGGTGTGTGTGCACATCCCTTGCGTGAGAAGAGTAGAATAACAGATCAAACTGAATTTGAAATTAAAACATGATGAGTATATGAGTTCTCTCTCTCCCTCTTGGTCACACACCCACACAAACATGAATTTTCTATAGTGGGTCTGGGTGTATATGTGTGTGCGTGTGTGTGCGTGTGTGTGCGTGTGTGTGTGTGTGTGTGATGAGCTGGGGGAGCACAGCAGGACACACCACTGGTTTACACTATAGAACATAATGTGTTGTGAAGTGAGATCGAAGTTTATGTAGGATTCTCTGTGCTCGACCATCAGGAGCTGTGACTCTAAAACAACAAGAAGCTCTAGACCCCCTAAGTCTCAACTCAATGGTCTGAGTAAACACAAAATCCAGGTAGAAAATTGCACAATTCAGAAATTTGTTGGGTCAAATAGCATTAGTAGTAGTGGAAATACTCTTTGTTCAGTAGCCACATTTTTATTCAATCAGTGCATCTTGTCATACCCAGACCATGACTCTAAGACCATGATTTTATTCAAGTGCTTTAACAAAGCCATAAAAAAGCTGAACCATGCTTTAGTGAGCAGATAGCTAGTAAGGAGATAATGTATCACCAGAGATAATATTATAGGTCAGTATCTACATTTTGCAACTTGGCAGATATGTGCATAAAAAACAGTTATATTTCTGTCAAAACATACTATGTTTCCTGTTGTAAATTACTATTCTATGCCACCCACCCAGGTCCCAGCCCTGTGGGTGGTGGGACCACAGGGTTCATTTGGAAAGAAGCCTGTTGAGGTTGTTTGGACATCTAATCAGGTTTTCTCCTGAGCACCTCTTGTTGGAGGTGTTGTGGGCATGTCCAGCTGGGAGGAGACCTCAATGTAGAAGCAGAAGATGCTGGAGAAATGATGTATTTCATCTATCCAAGGAAAAACTGGATCGTTTAAGAGGAAAGTGTTGCCAAGGAGAGAGACACCAGGACTATACCTTCCAACCCAAACCTCAAGCAGCAGCTGAAAATGGATGGATATATGTATTCTATAACATGATTTCTAACAGAAAGAGCAAAGGTCAAAGAAAGTTCTTGTGGTATCTCACTTTGTTGACAGTGAATGATGTCCAATGAAAAGTTTGTGCCCTATATGTGCTTACAGCTACAAGCTAGGAGTAAGAAGAAGGGGCTAAGTTAGTTATGATGTTCTAAATATGGACATCATAGCAGAAGTTGCAGAAGGTTGTTGGTGCGCTGGCCATTTGGCGTTTAGGGAAAAATCCTCATGGGCCTTTGCAGCAATTTGTCAGTTGTTAACAGACGTCTCAGTCTCTTTAGTTTGCCTGCCTGTGTGTTCTCTCAGTGTACGCTGATTTCTCCATAAGTGTGCTGCTGATTAGCTCCTAGCATCAACAATTTAGCGCACAGCTGCTGTGGGTTTAGATGTTTCAGTCACTTACAGCAGCCAAAGGCTGACATGACATGAACGGACAGTCTGATTACTGGTTTGTAGTGACATAATGACTTTGTTACTTGAGCAACTGAGTGAGCTGTTCGCTCAACAGATTTAGAATGCGATCCTGTTCGGTAACTACCAGCTTCTACCCACAGAGGTCATTGTAGCTCATAGAAATATAGAAATATAGTGAAATATAGTGCTGTAACAACATTCAGACGACAACTGACCACTTGTTCTTTGTGTTATTTTAGTGTAGTTGGTTTAAACTTGTAGGAGGGAACACAAGACGGCCAACGCAACAGAGTAATTTGCTCGCTAATGCTAATGCATTACCACCTGAAATAATAAGAGGGCAGTGTAGCCAATAGTTGGAACAAGACACAACTGTAGGACACAATGAAAAAAATGTAAACGTTCATTGAGTTGTCAGAAATTTTAAAACTCTTTTTAAAATGCAGTCGCTTTTGTTGTTTTCTTACGACTTTCATCACATTGTCATTATTATTGTCACACGCTTTTGACTCTGATATGCCCTCTAGTATATGTGTTGCTTAACATCAATGCAAAGGACACGTGAAAGTATGTGGGCATCATTTGAAATGGATATATCTATTTTTTTATATATAACACGAACAGAGACGAACCTTTAGTGCTTTTCTATTATGTGCATTTTCAAACTGCATATAAATTTGGGTTCATTCATATTCAGTTTTAGAAAACAAAGCATCCTGACACTAAGGCTAAGATGGAAAAGTTGGTGTGTCAGTGCATTGCAAATAAAACATGATAAAATGCAATGGAAAGCGATGCTACGCCACTGAAGAGACAAAAACAGCGACAAACAAAAACATCAGAGGCCACTTTGTGTGTGTATATGTGTGTGTGTGTCTGTGTGTGTGTGTGGATTTTCAGTAAATTAGGATGAAAGCCATTTTGCACTAGAATAAAAAATCTGAGGGCGACTATAGTGGTAAATAAAAAAAGACACACAGCTGGATAAACCAATTAAAATGAAGGATGGGGTGATAATGGATGGTGGTAGTGATTGGGGCGAGGGGAGAGGGGGGTCTAGTCAGCTGGCAAATATACCTGGAGCTTCATAAAAAAAACATGAAAAAATAAAAGCAAAAACCAACAAACACAGTGGCAGAGCTATCAGCTAAATATCTGTGACCTCATTACTACAGTAGGTGCCTGAGTGTGTGTGTGTGTGTGTGGACATATTTGGGTCTGTTGTGTAAGGTCAGACTGCTCTGTAATGCATAACATCAGCACTCACATGTTCCCTGACCATTTAAAACCACAGCAGCAAAGGTTCTCTGTCTCTTTAATGCAGGGAAAAGATCGTGTCGCTTATTTTCTTTTTGTAGGATTCATGGATGTCCTGTAACAGTGAACCCTCTGTGTACACACACAAACATCGTGTGCCCCTTGGTTCTCATTCCAGCACATGACAAACAGGCTGTTGTCACTGTATCCAAACAGGGGAATGTAGGGGAATCCCATCATATCCCAGCTCCCCCATTGTTTTATTCCCCATCTGCTTCAGGCGTTGAGCTTCCCCTCCATCCACCTCCGCCTCTCTGCTCATTCCCCTTCACTTCCTGTGTCTCCTCCCTCCTCTTACTACCTGTTTCTTCAAGATAAATGACGTTTGTTCAAAGGCCTAAAACGAAATTTATGATTTCCCCTTGGCTGTGCGAATTATGACTTGTATGTCAGCAGCGAAGGCAGAAGTGTTGTGACATTTTTATGTTGCTGCAAAGCCTCTGGGGGAGGTTTTCTGGGTGGAGGGATGGGTCAAAAAATGTGTGACTCTGACAAGGGAGGCTGCTGGTTGTGATGAGACACGATGACAAAAATCTTCCCTTAACTTCATTCAAGTAGTTTTTGGGCCAATACCAAATCAAACATTGACCATTGTGGTATCAGATCATTTATAAATTACAGCTTGGAAAACAATGACAAATGATCTGATTTGTCACAAGTTCCCTGACTTGTTGGATTTTCTTGTCTCTTCATTCCATTTGGCAACAGATCTCTCACACATACAAAGTGGTACAGAATGCAAAAATGGTGCAGCACAATAAATCATTTGTGGGTAGTTCAACTTTTCCTCTCGCCCAGAGTACGACTGTGATGTTAGAAAAAAGACATGCAGCAGAAATACATGAAGAGAAATGAACAATCAAAGACACGTTTGTCATACTAGCTATGTAGCTTTTCATCAAAATGTCTCATCTGTGACAATAATGAAATATATTTCATTGTCAAGGCTGTTTAGAATTATATATTTCCACTTTTATTAAACCAATGTTGGCGTTTTGGCTTTAATTTGTGCTGAAACTATATTAATATATTAATATTCAGTCAGTATAAGACTCACCTTGAAGCTATAATAACAAAACTCAACATGGAAGAAATGACTGTGCAATGTGAAAGCAGCAACTCTCAAAGAATGATCACTCAGATTTTCTTCCCTGATCATATGTGGAACTTTTCAGCATCTTTCCTGTCATTGTAGTGGTTAGTTCAACAGCCTTGTTTCCTGTACGTTTTTGGTGAGAACAGTTTGATAGAAAAGGAAAAACAAAACAACAACAAAAAACAAAAAAACAATGCACGGTGAATCTTCTCAGCTTCAAATAAACTGATAGACTGACAAAATTACTAACTTACTTACTAATTACTAATTACTAACTACTAACTACTACTTGTGAAATTCAAAGCTCTAGTGGAGAATTTAGCCACAGGGGATCCAAGGGAGGAGTTGATGAGGACAATACAAAGTCAAAAAGAATTCCAAATAAATGTTGACATTGGTCTGTGTCTGTTGGATGTATAAATTGGCTGCTTGTTCCCAACACATTTGCCAAATAGTCTTTATAAGGTGAATCTTAAAGATTACTTTCAGTCATAAAACACAACATTTCAGATCAGTTAAAATGTCATACCATCATTTATATTGGTATTCAAATGGACATGACACGACCACCACCAGCTCTTGTGGCAAGTAAAAGGGTACACACTACAAAATCAAGGATTCCACATTTTGAAAACAGATCTTTGAGATTAACCTGACACCATGAATTGTTCATTTGGATAGCCAGTCTGTCTAATCTGTGGGAAGTTGAGGTTGATGTTGTTGGTTAACCACATCTTTGTGAAGACAAAGATGAAGCACTCTCTGAGCCTGAGCGGTTCTCCACAACTGGATGTCATCTTGTTGTCCAAAACAGCCAACGTTTGCTGGTTACTTAGGGACAGTGGGGTTTTCCATTAGTCTAGCTCTAGTACCAAAAAAATCTTGTCCAGACGAGGCTATAGCTGTGTGTATCATGGTGTATCAAGCTTGCTCAGCTGGTTCAGCTCTTGGTTGGTGGTTTCAGTAAAATGATCTGATATCTAACAGAATCAGCTGAGTGTAGACAACCACTGTTTTGTCAGTGTGTGGAGAGTTGCTACATGTTAAATGTGGTGCTTACAGCTTATTCAGGTCCATGTCTATTATAGACATGAACCACTAAAAATAATGTGACCACACAGTTGTAGTAGGTGTCTTTAAAATGAGAAAATGTGTTAAGCTAAATTTTTATACTCTTTATGTAAAGCTAACTTAACCAACTTAACCTAAATAATTATATTTCCCATTGTTTTCAGTATTAATTATTTTTTTTCATAAGGGCTACATCCCTTTTACTTTATTTGTTAGTTCAAGGGCCCAGTTATTGTGTATGCGGGGTCATTGCCTCAGGGAACACAATGTTCCAGATACGCTATTCATTTGTTACACTGTTACATGTGTGCTTTCTCATTTATAATGAGTCCAGTGAGTATCAGCTTGAGAATTAACAAGTTCATCTGAATATGCTTTTCTTTTTTTTTTTTTGGTTCGATCCTGTTATTAAGAAGCCACATGCCCCACTATCCTCATTGTTTTGTTTATGGCATTTCCACATTCATATTTTCATCTTAAAGTGAGGAAATAGAAACTCAGGCTTGTCTCTCATGAGCCTCAGCAGATTGCACTTCCTCTTCTTCCCTAGGCTGACGCCCACAGCAGGATATCCTGTGTCACCAGCTTGCGTATGCGTGAGGTCATCGAAGCATGCGCCACGGGTGCAAACGTCAATCAGCAGTATCACCGACCCTTGTCAGTACCCCTTCTGGGAATAATGCAAATGAATAATAAAAAAAAAAAAAAAAACACACACACACACACAGAAAAATACACCAGCTAATAGCAGCATTGTTCTTCAAAAGCACATGTGTAGGCGCAAGAACATGAAACTGTCCTCAGAAAAAATAAAAATGAAGGAATGTGAACAAGTTATCTGAATTTTGATTATCCCAGCTGAAGGCTCCCTGAGGATAAATAAATTCCACAGCTTGATGTGCGGCTGACTGTCTCTCTTCTTCTGCCAATGTTTGTCTGCCTGACTGCCTCCAAGCTTATCCATTCCTCCACGCGTCTGTCAGTGTGTGAGAGATGGAGGCAGAGAAAGAAAAACAGAGGACTGATTAATTATTGAGGATACCGACACATGTCTTCCCTCTGACCTACATAGTGAACCACCTGATCCTGGCTCTAAAACAAACCTATTGGCATCAAACTTGGTATCTTTCTGTTTTTGTGCGTGCGTGCTTGTGCGTGTACCGCATGGGTGCGTTCACATGTCATTTAATCTCTCTGAGTCAACATGCTCACGAGGAGCGAGAATGAGATGAAAAAAGAAAAAAACACAAAGAGGCAGATGAGAACTAATGGTTTAGTACCCTGATCTTTCTGCTAATGAAACCAACCACCCCCATAAGTACATCAGAGGTTAGCTGCATGTGTGTGAGTGTGTGTGTGTGTGTGTGTGTGTGTGTGTGTGTGTGCACGTGCATAGACACAAGCTAATATACGTTCATGTTCGTCCATGTGAGGCATTAAGCGTCTGTCAGGGGGCCCCAAAGTATTCTGGGATAGAATGGAACATGGGGGCAAAGGGTTAACACACCTCCTTCATTTTTCTCTCCCTTTCTCTTTCTACCCTCCTCCATTTTTTTCCTTCTGCCATCCCCTCTATGTATCCCTCCCTTTCATCTCTCTCTCATCCTTGCTTAAACAGAGGTTCCACTGCCCTCTTTATTATTTTTCCCTTTGTGTGTTTTGGTAATTGGTGAAATGCATTCATTTGACCAAGATTCAAGTATTATTCTATGATGCATAATTTTACAATTTATCTTTAAAGGTCTTTGTACATCAGATGCACCACACAACCACAATAAATGACCAAATATATCATTGGTACATGTTTTTTTAGCAGATCATGAAAAGGTGACAATATGAACAATATTAGAGGGTGGGATCTTAATCACCGTCCCCTGGTTACTGGCAGCAGAGTTGGCTTTGTACACATACTAACATAATGGGGTTGTTTGCAATGTAGCTGAATGAGCTGAAGAGTAGAAGTTCTACTAGAAATAGATAGATATTTATTAGAGCAGATGATATTGTAGCCTAAGTGACATCAAGTTCATGATGCCTGGAGACCAGACCATATTATACAGGACTGCAATATATTAAAGGTCCCATGTTATACCCTTTTTACAACAAGTTAACATAGCTCTATAAGCCCCACTGAACATGTCTCCAAAGTAGTTTGTTGAAAATACCTCTCAGATTAGGCATATTTGCCTGCCTCTTTACCCCTCTGTTCAGGACAGGCTGTTTCTCATTAGAATTCCTACATGCAAATGAGCTGCTACTGCCCACGCCCCATTCAGGAAGAGTCTCTCTGCCAGCACTGGAGTCCAACCCAGAGGAAGGGGAGACACCTTAAGGAACACTGCCACTCTGTATGGAGCAGGATGTTTCCGAATGGTTAGTCTAAAATTAAACTATTAAAAACAATGCTTAATATCACCACTACATACATGTAGCCTATTTATATCCTAGCTTAGCAATTGTAACTAAGAAAAGGACACCTGTCAAGCATTGTGATGTTGGCAACATAGTGAAACGAATGTGCTTACGGCACCTACAAGTCTGACACCAGGTACCCCCAAAGTTTAGAAGGGGTTTTTTCCACCTTTTTTCCACCTTTCCAAAGCCCAAAACCCAAGCCGAAAGATGTCAACAATGGATAAAGCTGTGTGGGAGACCTCACTCACAGCTAAATGTCTTGGAAATTAATAAGTATACATATGTCTACGGGCAGTGTGGTGGCACATGGGGTCAGCGCTGTTGCCTCACAGCAAGAAGGTCCTAGGTACAAAAACTGGGTCAGGCGCAGGGTCTGTGTGGAGTTTGTATGTTCTCCTCGCGTCTACGTGGGTTTCCTTCGGGAGCTCTGATTTCCTCCCACGGCCAAAAACATGCAATGTTGGGAATAGGTGAATTGAGCATACTAAATTGGAGAACTGGAGTACGAATGGTTGTTCGTCTATGAGTGTTGTTTGAGTGTTGAGGCCCTGTGATGAGCTGGTGACCGTCCAAGATGTACCCTGCCTTCGCCTGTAAGCAGCTGAGTTAGGCTCCAGCAAGAAGATGAGCAAGAAACAAAGAAGAAGAGTGAGAGACGAAGAAGACGCAACAGAAATCAATAAAAGGGATCATTATTGGACTGAGACCGGTACACCTTTGCCTGATGATTGTTGTATCCCTGTTATTACTGATTTTTAGATTTTTAACGTATCTCTCCACTGCATATTGCAGCCCTTTTTGTTCTGCCCTGGATGATATTCCTGCTGTATTACTCAGCCATGGCTGTGTTTCTGGTTCTTAAAGCTTGACGGGCATAGTAATTTGTTATTATATGTTATTTTCATCTATACTATCCTTTCTGTTCTTCCGAAGTTAGCATGCCAGCTTTCTAGTCTCAGCCCTTTGGGCTGACTACTTTGTGACAGTCACTGTAATGTCCAACATGATCGGCTATAGAAGAGCTGAATAACTGTTAATGCAACACCTACATATAGCACCTTTACATGAGCCTGAACCTTTCCATTGTATGGACAGAAGAACGTGTTAGTTACACAACAATTCCCGTTTCATTTTTAATCAATTTCAAATCCAGATGTATGTCAAATTGCCAACACTCACAATGAAAAGAAAAACAGCATAATACTTGAAGGATTTATCGCAAAGAAATGACAAAATGCATCAGCTGTCAGCTCTGACAGCTGATGTGTGTGTGCCTCCCTGTATGGTGGCAATCCTGCTGATCAGCGTGAACAGTGGGTGGTCAGCAGTTCCTACATCCCTGGGTGGAGAGGTCAGAGCCTCGGACAGCAATCATAACACTCTTTGCGTATAATGTTATAAACTTTCATCTGTAATGTATAGTCCTGGGAGGACTATACACTGCAGGTTTACTGATATTCTTCAACCTTTCTAAAGTCATTTTAACCTGATCCCGATGTGGGAATTATAAACGTTAGACAACATTTTACAATCCTATAAATGACTCCCAATGCATGCAGGGATAATTCCTGGGCCCTGTGATGTTTAAAACCAAGTACGTACAGGAAATTCCAATTCTTACATTTCAAATTCACTTCACACAGCTTCATTTACCGTAACATCATCATTAAGCAGCAAGGTGTTTGCACAGAAGCCCAATACAGCTGGTAAAGTAAAAACAAAGTAAAAAGAGAGTGGACCTCTCTTTTTGTCATCAGTACTCTTCCAGCAGGTTGGGAGTGAAAAAAAAAAAGACATGATGAACAATTATAATGATCTAGGTCTTCTTTTTCCTTCCTCGTGGTTCATTCTCTTCAGTCTTTCTGTGCTTCTCTTCTTCTCCCACCTTTGCCCTTTTCTTTCCTCCTTCCTCTTCCTCTCCGTCACTCCATCTCCCCATCTCTCCCTTAATGAGTCTTTGTGAGGGACAGTAGCATTTTAGCAGGGAGAGGAGTTAATGGCTTTGCTGATGGCTGCTGCTAATGGATTTGGGCTAATGGTCTTGGCCACCGTTGATGATAACCATGAACTAATAGCATGAATGACAGATATCTTACTGCTTTCAGGCTCCTGCTCTGTATCAAGAACAGATAGATAGTCTCAGTGGAACAACTAGGTAGCCCAAACCCCCTGAATCGAGCAATAATACCCAGAGGACCCATTTTTATTGTGATTAGATATAAAGATGAATATGATGTAAGTGGGCAAAACCTAAAGCCAGATAAGAATCAATCATTTACCATGTGAGTGTCACAAGAATTTCACCAGCAGCCAGTGTGACAAAACATATAGAAAATAGTATGCTTTGTTCAATCACTACGTTTGAAATCATTAAATACACATGATATACAATTAACATGAACATAAACAGCATATCATATATTATTAAAGACAGTCTCCTACACTTAAAGCAGCTGTTAGTTAAAGTTAATTTCATGAGAGGAAAATGTGCCCATAAAAAAGTGAAACAAAAGTAACTCATTCTCATTTCTCCAAAGTAAGAAACTTTGTGCCTGCACTTTTGCATAGTGGTACAATAATAATGTGACTTTAGAAATACATGAATGTGATCTAGTGCTCATGCATATTATATATATTATATATTCATATAGCAGCTTTTCTAGTCTTCTACCAGCCACTCTCAAAGTGTTCTACATGAATACCTTCTATATGCAGCACAACTCTGTCACAGACATTCACACTCAGAGGGAATTCAGGGTTCAGTACCTGCTCAAGGACATTTTGACATAAAGAGACACGAGGGCTGGGAAGAGCCACGAATTGAACCACTGACTTTCCAATTAGTGGATGATTTCCTGTCCCAAGACTGAGTTGTAGTATTTTCACACCTCCACAAACCCAGCCAATCACTGTGTATAATTATACCAAAATTGCATTCTAGCAGATAAACAAAGCTCATATTTAACATGTTCTGCTTTAGCTTCTCCTCACACCCTTTGAACTGAACTAGAATGACACATATAAGCGTTTTGTGATCTAATCTGTACCTTCAAAGCTCAAACAAGAATCACTGTAGAAAATCCTTTTCATGCAGTAAGACTCACTACTCGTGCATGCCTCAGATATTACAGCTTTTCCCCTATTTTACAAAATGCTTCTTTAATAAAAATTCCACTGATACACCTGCTTACATTCAGCAGTCTCACATCTATGCCCTTTCTAGCCAGGAAATCTAAAGCCAGAAACTAAAGTGTGCAATGTATGTCCAACAAAGTTGGAAGATTGAAATATTCAAATAATAATGACAAAATTCTAAATACTGTGGCATGTGGAATAATTGAATATGTATGGGTAAACGTGATATTATGGTGACGACAATTTGAAGTTTTGATTTGGGGAAATTCTGGTGTAGATCATATTTATCTTCCATTAACAAAGATTGTCATCAATCACCAATCTTAAACATTACACAGATATCATACACATTTTTTGTACAAATAAATCAATAAGGCATATTTTATGATGAAAAGAAATTCATTGAATTGTGACATTCACATTGGGGTTGGAAACCAGTGCCTTGAAGGAATAAAAGTTCTTCTTAAATAAACATACTTACTAACTTAAACAGTCCCACACTCCCTTCCCAACAACTGCTATCTGATGCATTCCTAAATTTAATATCCCTTTTCACACATTCAACCACTAGTGATCCAAGACAGGTGCCAGTGGTGTATTACGACGGTGTGACTCTGTCCTCTTGGGTATGTCAGGCCTGCAAAAATGACCCCAATCAAGATCAGGAGTAAGGGGCTGGATCAAATTCTGCTATGCAAGGTGTGAAAATTCATGTCTAGAGCATCACAGAGATGTGAACACATTTACTTTCCAGTGCTGTGGCAGCCTATAAGTCATGTCAGGGTAGGATACCTGGGCAGAATGGTTTTCTGTGTAGGAGGAATTAAATCATTAAAGCAAATGGATCAGACTCTTTGTCTAATTACATGAGACTGTTCATATATTTGGTTGAATCAATCAAAGCAAATGAGGTGAATTGGTTTTAAAGCAAAAGATTAAGATTTATAAAATGTAGGTGTGATGCTGTAGTGAGCATGTGATGAGCCTCTTACAAAAAATGACATTTTCATCTTGAGCTTCTGTTGGAAGGTCATCGAGCAGTGGAATTCAAGGCCAGGAAGTAGCAATGAAGAGCTAAGCGTCCCGCAGAGGCAAAGCCACTTGATAGAGACACACCATTACGGTGACATACGGTCATTAGCCAGCTCAGCTCTTTGCTGCCAGCCCAATATGTGCTCTAGCAGTTAGCATTCAGTTTGTGTTAATGGGGTAATTCCCATTCAGCTGGGATAGCGGCCTTATGAGTGATGTGTCGCATCTATAGTCAGCTAGTGTAGCAGCCATGCAATAATTTCTCCACTCACTGCCGGATTAAATGACACTTAGTCTATGCCAAGAACGCACCTCCCCACTTCTCCATTTTCCTCTCGGCATTAAATCACACCTCGCTGTCACTATTACATACCTCAACCGCTCTCTAAATCACTTTCCCCTCTATGCTCCTTTCTCCTCTACTTCACCACATCTTACCTTTCTCTTGTGTATCATAATACTTTTACAGCTTGTTCTTCTTCATGGTACTTTGAAACAAGCCTTAGTTTGACAACAACATAACACTGAATGCTTGTAGAACAGTTCTTTATTGTGAAGATATCAGAGTGTGGACATGCATTTCAACAAGGATGTTGGTCTGGGCTCCACATGTTGCAGGAAGGGGGAGCACATTGTAGTCTAAGAAGTCTAATGTCAGCTTTTATGAATGAATGTTATATTCCTCATTCATGTAAATAATTCACATTCACACAAGTTTTTGCATCATAAGTCTCTAACTTAGGCAACCTGATATCTTTTCTTGATAGACACCTGGGGCTATGAAGCAGGTTCGATAGCCTCAGGATAACTTTCTGTTATTTTGTGTTTTTATCACAAACCACAATCTTACTGTGAAAAAATATTTGATATGAGTGTATAGGGGGGTAAGACCACATGAAGCAACTTAACAACATGTCATCTAAATAATATGATTCTATGACTAGAATAACATGACAAACAGAGACTCAACTGTACGTCATTATTATGACGTTTCTTAGTTAATGAATGTTTATGTTCTTTCACACACACACACACACACACATAATAGCAGAATGTTTCCGCTGCCAAAGAAGAGAGGAGAGGAGCGAGTTATTTGATGAGGTCAGTGAGGTCGCTGAATGTTTGCTTACAATCATGGGAAATGTTTTATGGTATGTGGATATTTTTTTTTCTGATAAAAGACATTTGAGGATTTTGTTTTTATTTCCAACCATGGTGACAGAGTCTCTTGATGTTCATTTGAGCTGCAGTGATAAGAAAAGAATCTGCAATCAATGAGAACGAAGCTTTATCCACAGTGGTCACATGAAAAACATAAAAGAAAAACAGAATGATTCCACTGATTGACAGTAATATCTACAGTATCTGTGCTTATCATTTGTCAATTTATATTAAACTCTTTTGTTGATGTTAGGGTCCTGTAGAAAGCACTCCGGTTTTCTGATCTAATCGGTCAATGGTTTAGGTTGTTAACAGGTTCTGATCTGATCCTCTGAAGTTAACTTGTGAATCTTTCTCCTACTTTCTTTGTCTGACACTAATCAATATCAGTCTAAATGTTCTCATTGGCGGAACCCTAATGTTGAAACAAGCTCCAATTGCTATCAGACCAAGGAGTCTCTCTCTGTCTTCAGGAATCTCTTAAGGATTCATCTCAGTTGAGAACATCTTCTCTTCTTCTAAATGATTTCCTTGCACTTTGCCTCATCAAGCAACTGCTCCAGCATTTGTTTACTTCCTTAGTGTCTCCTACTGCACTGAAACTTTACTGTTGTTGCTCACTTGTTAATCACTTTGGATGAAAGCTTCTGCATATGCTGCTAGAAACAGATTTAAAAAAAGAAAACATACAGGGGAAATAACCTTTTAGAAAAATAAACGCGTTAGTTTGGACAAGGCCTCTATCTAACTCATTCACTCTTCTATAGATACTGCTGGCTACACAGCATGACAGCTGCCTTGATCCGATTTAATATTCCCAACCAAGCAGTCCAACAGAGTCTGACTCACTAAAAATTGGGAGGAAATGAACTTTTACACAAGGTCATAATATTGCTGTTCAGAATTGAGCTGTTTTCATGACTGTTTTCATTATGAGTATCCTCAGCCAATCAACTTACCATCAATCTAGCTAGTGACATATATTTCATTGTATTTAACTCAGTTAAATGAAAATGTTATTTTGATGGTTGGATGGAGTTAACATAAAACTCACAAAACTTGTGAGTTGCTGGGTTATGGGGCATTATAGGAAAACTGGGACGACACAGTTATGAGCTAATACCTGTTTTGTGGGGACACTTTCTGTGCCAGATCACTTCAATAACACAATGTGCAAGGAGATCAAGAAAGAAGGTCTCCAGTGTTGAGAAATTAGGAGAGATGTTCTCATACTTTATGGAGTTTGAGGGTTTGAAAAGAGAGTGCAATGTTCTGATAGCACTTGGACACTTGGTTCTACCTTTGGGGAACTACAGATAAGAACCACCTGGACTGATCCATCTGTCAATGCCAGAGGATGTTCCTTACAGGAATGCAGCGATTGAGAAGGAGTATAATGAATGTTGGGTGGCATTGTCAGACAAGGTTTGATTTTGATAACATTGCAGAGAGCAAAGTGACATGATCAGGAAACAGATGTGACATCATCTTGTTTAGAATAACTATTTTCAATATTTTCAGCCTAGTTCCGAATACATACAAAGTATCCTCTGAGATTCCGTTTTTAAGGCAATTTAATCCCTTAAAAAGGCCCTAGTGTATACAAGTACAACCACACCAATTTTGCACCAAAGCAGAGTACGTTTTTGTTTCCAATTCAGTCACAGTTCAATTAAATTGACTTTGTAGGTAAGGAAATCCATAATGCTACCCCAAGCACAGCAGAGCAGTATTTATGAAACCATTGCAGTGGAATGTCTCTTTTTTCTTTAGGCACAGATTTGATGGCTATGACTTACCATCTGGTAACCTGTATGTATGTGTTGGCTGCTGTTTTAACACAATATGACAAATGCAAACATCAGTCTGCAGGAGTGAAAACAAAGACAAACTATTATGGTAAAACAATGGTCCCTTTTAACACTAGATCTCACAAATGTTTGAAAATTTACAGTCATTTCATCTTCATTAATCTTTTATTTCTAATTAAAAGAAAAACTAGAAGTGACTTGTGGAATATTTACTTACCCCATGAAAAAAAACAACATTATCTTGGTCAATCTCCCTTGTCCTTCAACAAACACTAATCTGAGAATAGACTCCAATCCTGTGCTGCAGTCATTATCATCTGAGACATTCAATCCAATTCAAAACTCCACAAGGCCTGACAGCAATAGAAAGTTGGACTGTTTGGTCTACTTCTAACGGTAATGCTTGAAGTGACACTAGTAAGTGCATCTTTATAGATTTTTGTTTTTCACACTGCCCTGTCAATGTGGCGGGCAAACAGCTCCTAGTAAACCCAAACACAAGTCCAGCTATTGCACTGGCTAAGGGGAGGATTAGAGAGACACCAAAGAATGCATATCCTTGTTTCTTAGGATTGAGATGAACATCCTAATTCAGGTTATATGCTAATATGATGTCCACTATTTGTTCAGCCCTGTTTTAGTCTTTAAACCTTCAAGCCATGATATTTCACTAAACCTAACCAAATTAGTTAGGATCAGGGTTAGGGTTAAGATTGTGTAGTTTAGTTTGGAGGACCTGCTGTTACAACACAACAGATTTTCTCCAGCCGACATAACATTTGCTATGGTTGGATCAAAACTGACAGGATGGTGTACAGTCTTTAATCAACATGTAAGTGCTGTCCATTTACTTGCAGGCTATCAAAAAACAACCCTAACACGACCTAAGACGACCCCAAAGACTTTTTCCTCCTGATAAAATAAAAACATAACCATTAATGTACCTTAATCAATGACACCACTTTTGGGAATGTAAATCAGTTGTAGTGGCTAATTTAGCCTGAAGCCTTGGAGTTGTAGCGTTATGACAATCACTCTTTTGACTCCATACCCCTACAGTATTTTGTTTTGTCAAAGTTGTGGTTTTCAGTGTGTGGCAAAGGCAGACTTCTTATAGGTGAAGCACTTTTAACATATCTAGTAGCACTTGCCAACACACAGACTGATGCATTAAATGGCTGCAGTTCCTCTTTGAACATCATATTATGAGTCCATTATATATAGTTGACCTATAGGCTCAAAGCTTTTGATATTAAGTTGTTTCTTCTTTTTTCAAGTTTCATAAGTTTAAGGAAATGCAAACAGTTTCTATAGAATTTTGAATGAGTGACTGGGTTTGGTTTGTCCAATAAAGTCAGTCAGACTTTTAGTTGTAAGAACTGTTCCATTTAGTGGTCAATGAGATGGACGCCACTTCTCCTAATCAGAGCTGGTCTTAAAATAAAAAAGTCTAGTTGTCTACAAACTCCACATTTGCTGGACATCACCTCAACAGGCAGTAGTTGATTGATGACATGTCAACAGTGGTCAGATTAGGATGGGGTTTTTATAATTTTTTTTAATATTGGTTATCACTTTTGTTATATCTCAGCAGCAAAATTTTGACATTCTTAATGCTAAAAACCATTGTGCTGGCATCTCCAATAGTTACTCAACTACTGTATTTCTGTCTGATCTGCTTACATGCTGGTTTGGCCCAAACTCACCCTGGTCACCCAACTATTCAACCCCTCTCCTTCTCCACCTCCATTTAATATTTTGGGTTTTCAGCTGCTGTGGACAGAAAGCCCATTTAGACTGTGTGTGTGTATGTGTGTGTGTGTGTGTGTGTGTGTGTGTGTCTGCATGCGTGTGTAAAATGGTCCTTCTGCGTCCATTTTGGGAAGAGAGATGCGTCAGAGCGTGAAGGCTAGCTGTCAGTCCGAATTACATTCAGTCGTTGGGCACTCTGTATGCGTATGAGTGAACGTGAACGTGTGAGTTGGCTACAACACAAAATGTAGGGTCCTCTGTCTTCCTGTACTGTCACTGCTGCCTCTTAATCAGTTTCACAACACACATACAGACTTCATCTTGTGGGTTCTTTGCATTGCACAAGAAACATTTAACCAACCGTTATGTACACTCATGCCTCATTTCCAGCTAAGTACACATATGTACATGCGCACACCAGACACACTTCACTACCATCCTTACACCTCAAATTTCTTCCTGTTTTTCAGTTCCGCTGCTCAGACATGACCCCAAGTAACTTTACAGGTTGCCTCTTTTGTCATGTGGGTATGTATGTATGTGTGGAGATTGATGAAATAAAAAGATGATGAAGACAAGCAGGGTAAAATAAAATCAACTTAATTCCGTTGTATGCTTCACCACTTCACAATTTAATATCAGATTATGGAACATTTGAGAGTGTGTTTGCGTGTCTGTGCATTATATTGCACAAGAACAAATTGCACAAGAACAAAAACAAGCGAAAAATGAAAAATGACATGATAGTGATGAACAAAACAATGGGAAAGAGTTGTATTTCAGTTGGCATATTTTCTGTAGAAATGGAGAAGCCGAAACAAAGTCTGAACTTAGATACCGAAGTGGAAACTGAAAGCAGGTTGAAGTTGGGTTCAGAGGACTGGCGAGCGATTTGAGTATATACCGCAGCCTTATGCTAGGCTGCCACAGGGTTGCGGTGGCAGCATTCTCACACCAGTCACTTCCTCAGCCTTCTCACGCTATGGGGCTCACTATTGCTCTGTGTGCACATTTGAGTATGCAGTAATCACTTTATGAAAGCTTCAAACCTTGCTGGTGTTTTTCTTTTTTCTTTTCTTTTTTTTCTTTTTTTTTTCTTTTTAGATTAACTGGGTTTAAGGTAACTAGCATATGTATGAGACGTTGTCACTGATCTGTGACAAAAAAAAAATGATTTTCATATATTCCAGCATGATTTTAAATAAACTGAAGAACAGGAGAGAATGTATTTCATGACATTATACAAACATAGTGTTGGTATATGAAGCTGATGTCTAGAAAACAGAACAGATAATTCAGGACTGGAAATACCCCCAAATAGCTACAATGCCCTAAAGGTGTGGTTCATACAGCCACTGTGCCTGAAGAAAACATCCTGTTATTGGTAGACTGTAGGTATGGTGTGGTGGCTTTTAAATTTTCAACTAAAACTATATTGTGACCTCTACTGGATGGTACAGGGTTCTGCAGCAGCATGGAGAGGAGAGCATCAAGCCAAACAGTACTCATAACTGTGGCAACATGATATTTATCTGATAACAACATATATTCAAACTACTCAAACCCCAAATTATTAAGGGATTCAAATAATTAAATTCAAATTCAAATATTAGATTTGAATTTAATGATAATTATTAGGTTTTAAAAAGTGACATCCTGTACCAGTGGTTTATGTCTGTGGTTTATGTCTATGAATTATGTGCCCCAAAGAATTAATATTAGTAATACATGTAATAAAACTGATCCCAAATTTGAAGAACACCATACAGGTCACATATAGAGTGACAACTACCAGTGAAACAACTTAGAACTGGAGAATATCAGTAGTTCTGTACTATACATAGGTGATGCAACTTGGACACAAGTTGGATCATTAGTGATGTTTTCTGTGTTTTGGGTTTTGATAATCAGAAACCTGGTAATCTAGTTAAGTCAGGCCTCAGATTGTAGTAGTAACTTGAGCATCTAATGGTGAGACTGGCCTGCAAGCTTCTGAAACAGGCTGACAATACTTATTCTTCTTCCCCACATGGGTTTTCTTGATTCAGTCTAGTGTCAGATGACCTCCCTGAGAGTGATTGTTGTGATGTTCCCTGGGATCTAGGTCAACCTTCAACTACCAGGTTTCTAGTAATCCTGAGTTGGGTTTGGGGTTTTTGCCCTGCTCCAGTTAGGGCTGGGTATTTGATACTGCTGCCAAACTGACACTTTTAAAATGGTGCCAGTTAGGGATACATTACTAATGGGTGCTTGTTCATGATGATATGATACAACATTATTTTATTGTACACCATGCTAATGTTAGACAGTGAAGTGCCTGTTGTGAGACAGTACTTACATGTGAGACAATACTTACATGTGATTTGTGAAAGGTATTGGATGAGTTGGATGTTTTCCATTTATGATGGAGCTGGAACCAGGGGGATCACTAAAAAAAACAATAACATCAGCCCTTCGCTGGCACTAGAGAAAAAAAGACTGAGGTTCACCAGAGTTAAAGAATGTGTCCTGTGGTGAAATAGATCACCACCAGAATGAATATTTATGAAAAAAGCACAAACCTGGCATGATGGCATGAATCATCCTTGAAGTCTCAAGTTCAGGTTTTCTGTTCCTCTATTTAATAATTTTCAAGATATTTGACTGGAAAAAAAAACTTGACAAACTCATCATTGTACACTGACCTATTAGTCACAAAACATTACTAATACTGACCTATGAGTCACTCTAATCAAAGTCAGACATGATGACCTGTGAGTTTATTTCTATTTGGATGTGGGTTAATAACACCGGTTATCCTCTTTCAGCTTGATAACCCATTAACATTAGGGGACGTACAGCGTAGGACGTGCATGACACATGATAACACACACAAATACAAATGGAAACAAAGTTTTCCAGGAAGCCTGAAGTCAGTTATCATCAGGCTTATTGCAGCCTAATTATCACATGTTGTGGCCTAAGAAGTGTCAAGACTTAAAGGGGAAATATATTGCTTGGTTGTCAGTAACTTGTCTCTGCTAAACAAGCCTGTTTACACCAGAACAAAGTGAAATGATGGAAGTTTTTGAGTATTAGTTTCAAACCAAGCAGCCAACTGTGCAAAGCAGTGTCATGTGTGTTTGCTAGATTTAGACCAGTGTGAATTTCCTGCCCAATACCCATGTTGTAATCTTTCATCTGTGCACCAGTAAACAAATGTGTAGTCAGACATGTAGTCAGATGCATCACGGTGTCAAGGCAGAGGAATGCAATTTGTCTTATTGACCAACAAAATTCTCTTTGCTGTTTTGCTGACTTTGCTGTTATTCTAAGTCAGTTTGACAACATAAAAAAACAAACAAGCTTGTTTTTCCCACAGAGCTGTGCAGTCGGTTAATAAGGAAGCACAATATACATATTCTAGTCCTTGAATCTGACACTGCATATTTATCAGCATGTTTTACTTTGTTATTATTGTTGCGTCCTACACGCCCTGAATACAGTAGAACCATGCGCTATAGATGAATAAAAGAGTCCAAAGCCTAGACTCACCAGGGAGCATATGACATATTTTATAAAAATGTTGTCTAACTCATCCTAAACAGGTGCTAAACCACCTCAAAAGCATTTGGCTTTGTACACAAAACACCCCAAACATGGCATCTCAGTCCCATTGAGGTGTGGTGAAATTTGCAATCAAGATAAAATTGACTTGATTTTAACCAGGGGTATTGTACTTTTTCTATCATTCACAACTGCATAGTAATCGAAAAACACCCCACCACCAACAGAAAGACAGAAGTTGACTATTACAGGAAATGACTCTAGCACAGTTCTTCGTTTTCACTTGTGTGACTGATAATGTTTCAGAGCAACTTTCTTTTTGAACCATGAGCAAACAAGAGCAAAACCTTTGCTTTTTGACCTTAGGTAAGACTTCTTTTCAATTTATTAAGAAACAAAGGCAACAAATTCTGACAGCACTTTTCAGCCTTCTGTATGTAATGAGCTGTGTCATTTGTTACTGTTACAGCGTCTTTCCTGTTGACCTCAACAATTGCAGGTCCGTTTGATTTTCTGTGTTGTTCGCATTTTTAGAGCAAAAATATTCAGATATTGTGTGTTGGATATGGATGTGCTCAGTGCTCCTGAAGAGTTTTTTTTTAATCTTTAAATAGATGCCACATCCCATGTTCATAGCTACAACACTGAATGTTGTGTCGCAAACCTAGCTTTTGTCGTGTCATTTTCAGTGAGCAAGACCAACATCTCCATGACTGCTAGTGAGGTTACCTGCGGTCAGGACGTCAGCATCACATGTTCAACCTCAGATGGACACAGAGGAGGAAATTTCTTTCTGATGAAAAATAAACACGTATTCAAGACTAACTCATCATACTCCAACTCAGCTGTATTTAGTATTCCTAAAGTTGACCTAGATAGTGAGGGATCATACCAGTGTCATTATAACATTACTCAAAATCAAAGTATGAAGTTTCCATTAAGTGACCCTTTGAACCTCACTGGTAAGAGAACTTTTTCCTATTTCGCCTTTTCATTCACTGAAGTATAACTGAATTCCAAGGCAAAATAATCAATGATGTAATACTTCATAGACTGACTTTGTGTTTAGAATGCAGCGTTCAATTGGAAGAGGCAAACCTTAAGTCTTTTTTTTTTTTTTTTTTTCGTAAACCAGTAAACCTGCACAGGCCCAACATCTCATCTACTAATGGAGAGCTGGTCTTAAATCATGGAGCTGCAGAGATCACATGGGGTCACAGCTTTATCATCACTTGTTTAACCCACCCCTGCTCTCAAACAAGAGGAAATTTCACTCTTACCTTCCCTAGTCCAAACATTGCCACAAAAGCTGCAGTTAACCATTCAGCAACGTTTGAGTTTCCTCTAGCTATGTATGGACACCAGGGCAACTACAGATGTGTGTATAACTTCACCACAAAGAGTACAGAGAGTACAACACTCAAAATCATCATCAAATGTAAGTAGATCACTATCATTTCATTCATTTACAAGTTACAACCGAATGACTTAGTTCACTAATTTGTCAAAATGAGTCCATTATGAATTTTTTTTTCAACATTTTTAATGTTTCATTTCATGTTTCATTTCAAATCCTATAAACTTCATTTCACTTCTCAAATATCACTGTGTTTGTCTGCTATATGATATATTTAAATAAAACTGCTGATCCGGACAACCATTGATTTATAAAGGAAAATCTTGAAAATGATCAGGGGTGCCCAAACTTTTGCATATGACTGTACATTTTTTTTAATGTATTAAGTTGTAAATGAACTGATGAAGTCTCATGTATAATGGAGTATAGTATGAAATCATAATATTCAAATGAAGCAAAAGTACTGTTAAAATGTATTCAGTTGCATTCATTTCACATGTGGTCAGAACAAAAGTTAGGGTGGGGGACCTTCCTCTTAGGTTTCTAAGAATAAAAGTATTAAAGTATGTCATTTAGACAGAAGCAGGAAACAAGAAACAGCATCTTTTTTTACACCTCTGTGTGCCCTGCTGGTAAGTAAGTGAAAATGATTTTAATGGTTCAGTAAAAACAGGGTTGGAGTAAAGGTCAAAATAAAGAAGGGAAAGAAAAATGAATCTAAGATGTGATCTGATGAGAATTTAAGTAAGCTGGTGATCATAACAGGCAACATGCAACAGGCAGACAGATAGCAGAAGTGTTGGTGAGAGCAGAGATGTTTTGCAGATGGGAGTGGCTGGATCTGAAATTATGTGAGAGTTAGTACATGGCTAAAAAAAGCAGGTAAGGAAGGTGTTAACTAAAAACCTGTAGAGTTGGAGACTGTTGCCCTCTTCTCTTTATAAGTGAACATGAGCGTTATGAACATAATACCAGCAGCGAGAGAGACCCAGAATATGGTTGATGGTGATCCATTTTAAGACCATGAGTGAGCAAACTAAGCAATGCACAAAATGATTGTCTGGGAGAAAGAGTAGTAACACCATGAGAGCAAAACATCAGAACATGAAGAGCAACTTTGGTACACAAACATGTGCATGAACAATGAGATGAATTGAGATTGTAGAGTGTGTTAAAATGAGGATCGAGAATGATCCCTGTTTTACTCCAGTGGAAAGACACTTATTCTAACTATACTACTTTGAATCATCAACCTGTAAGTGCTGTATTGGTGCTGTAGATTTCAAAATCAGTACAATCAAAAGCTGCTAAAAGATGCTGAAAATAAACTAATGATGAATCATCACTTTGTGATGACCCCAAGGGGACATAGAATGCATATTTTTGAATCTTGTAACAAATGCAATAATTATTCTACTTTTGAAATAACTGTAATTTGACTACTCTGGATAGCGTATCCATTCTTTTGTACAGTGCTTTTATGCCTTGCTGTGATACTGTGCTTTCTTTTGTGAAAAGCGCTATACAAGTAAATTTTACTTGGGCTGAAAAAGGCTCAGGATCACTCCTAAACAGCCTAATGCAACCTCATGAAATACCTCTAGAATGAAACAACCAGTTTTCCACTTTTATTTGTAAGATTGTGAATATTTAAAAGAGCTGCGCTCTGATTGGCTAGTTTACAACGGAGGCAAAGAAATTCCATTGTTATCTCTCTCTTGGTCTAACTGCCCATTATGCTAGCAAGGTGCATTCAGGAGCCCTTGGAAAACATTGAGAAGATGAACACAACACAACAATATGTAACAGGTGAAGTTAGCTGTAACAACACTAGTGTTACGAGTGTACTGCATCGCCTCACCCTAGACTAGACACTAGCAGAACTTTGTCCAATCTTTTCTAAGATAAAACAAAACTTTATTCATCCCACAGCAGGGAAACTCAAAGTGCCGGGAGCAGGCTTTGAACCCTAACCTCAAAAAACTGTTGCATACATCTTATGCTTGATTTATGCTTGTCCTTATCTGTTGATACGCAATGATGCAGAGCCCTCTGCATCATACCCCATCCGACCCCCTTTCCGTCAGCTTACGTGCACCTCTCCAACTTTTTAACTACCCGTCGAAATGAAGGAGAACTCACGGAGACTGCATGGCTCTGATTGGTTCCCTAGAATTACCTAATTTCCAGAATCTTGCTTTGCTGGTTGTATTCCTTCCACGACAATAACATCGTAACGCATCTCCTCTTTAGTTCTTGTCTCAGCATTTACAATAAAACGATATGTTGTTCAACTTTGATCAGTTCCAATTCCAGCAAATGTCTTCTCTGTGTCTCCATTCTTTGTTGTGTGTGGAGGAACAAGGCCGGGCCGTAAATAAAATATCAGCAATAGTTGATGATTGTAATGGAAAGAAACATATCGCCCTCTATTATTCTGGCGGTGAATTACTTTATGACACCTGCAGCTGACGGAGAAGGTTATATTAACATTATTTCAAGAAATTGATTGTGGTTCTCTATACTTTTGTAAAAGTGGACTGAGCTATGCATACTTTGGGGGTATATCTGAAGCAATGTCATAAACTATGACATCATAACTGAGTCTTTCCCAGAACAGAGCATTTTACAATGGCTCTTTCTAGTTTTAGAAGTTACATGTAAAGGAGGAGGAGACAGGGTTTGAGGTCCTGGTATTGTCCTTTTCACAAACTAAACTGTCTTTATTCAGCAGTACCAAGGAAAATGTGGTTTTGCATTATATGTCCCCTTTAAATAACAGACAGCTGTACAGTGTCAATAGAATGACCAAGCTTAAAACAAAACTGTCTTGACAGATTAGATTATTTTGAAAGAGGATGCATGTAGCAATCCATTATATTTGGAAAGATTATGTTAAATTATGTTAGATTATGTTATTTTGTTAAAAATAAACAGTGAAATGTTTTCCCTTCCAGTTCCCTTTTTACTGGTTTCTTCAGTAGCGGCTGGGATCCTGGTGCTGCTCTTCCTGGTCGTGTCGGTGGTTTGTCTGGTCTGCAGGAGAAGACAACAAACCAAGGAGGATGGAACCATAACCTTAAGTAAATTAGTTTTTAAATGCACAATTGCATCACTTATTTTGTGTGTATATTAAGCAGGTGGAGTGGGTAGCCCACTTATCAGAAGCTTGATAGTTCAATTCCTTGCTCCTCTACATGTGCCCATGCATGATACTGTTACTAAATTTGACTCATAGCATAAGGCACTTTAAGTGCTTTATGCTATATGCATATATAGATGCTGTCCATTTACAATTTTCCTCTGTTGCTCATGTTTCAGTGGTTGTCACAGCAAATGATGATGCTGAAGATGATGAGGACGATGAAGACTATGTGAATGTTATTTCAGTGGACAAGGACAGTGTGAATATTGATTCAGCAGACGAGGACTATGTGAATATTGATTCAGAGGACAAAATAAAGAAACTCAAAAAGGAAGCGGAGAGTGATGATAATGAAGAGTTAGAAATGATTATGAGGAGCCAGATCAAGATCAGAAAGTGCGTTCGAGTGCAAGTGATGTAAAACTCGATGTGATCCGTGGCAGAGCAGAGGACGAGGAGGAAGAGGAAGATTATGAGGAGCCAGATCATGATTACGAGGACCTAGATCAAGATCAGAAAGTGTGTTTGAATGCAAGTGCTGTAAAACCCAATGAGATCTATGGCAGAGAAGAGGACAAGGAGGAAGAGACAGATCACGAAGAGTCAGATCATGATTACGAGGAGCCAGATCAAAATCAGAAAGTGTGTTACCATGCAAGTGACTTAAAACCCAATTTGATGTGTCACAGAGTGGAGGACAATGAGGAAGATTATGAAGAAATGGAATCTGGTGATGGTGATGATGATGATGATGATGATGATGATGATGATGATGATGATGATGATGATGATGATGATGACGATGATTATGAAAATGACTATGTAAATATAACAGAACGAGTGGTGGATATTTATTGATGAACATCAACAAAAGAACAGATAGCACCACAGATAGAAGACCGGCTTGAAAAATATATTATAGGGCTGTCCAGGGCTGTTCAAGGATATCAAAATGTTATGATTGTACGCCCTTATAATAATAATAATAATAATGATGATGAATTTTATTATGGTATTCATATACCGGTATTTATGGTGTCACCATGATTAATATGAATCCTATGACGCTGAATTGGTCTTTGGAGTGTTGAAATGTAGTTGAATTAAGTTGTTTCTAACTTCTTCATATGTTTTAGTTGTTTGTTTTGTTTTTAGTTTTGTTTGCCAATTTTATATTAATTTATCATTTGCTATAAAAATCTGTGTATTTTTAAAAATAGTTTTGTATATAATTTAACCTGTTGCGTATGAGTGTGCAAATACAATTTTACAATGTGACATTGGGGGAAATGTTTTACAACTTTTTGTCAATATCACAGTTAAATGTTTCAAAGGTAAGTTAAGACAGCAGGCTCTCCCGAAATTTTAATAAACATAGCAGTGTTCAACAACTCACAACTACTAGTAACGTTACTGTGAGACCAATAACGGTATATAAACATAAGCAGCTCTGCTCGCTCGCAGTCTATCCAGACGTGTCCTTAGCAGTTGTAGGTCAGGTAATAGTTCTTGTAGTCAGCATTTGAAATGACTGATAAGGCTTGACCCTGTGTCTAGCTCCATCTTTAGGTCAATGCCAGGCACCTGTAGGGTAACCCAGATAACTTGACTGTCTTTATCCTCAGTCATATTGTTTATCTTTAAACAGGCCAGTTCATTACTGTCAGACTCAGATGTTGATCCATCTTCAATTAGTCACTTTGTGTACATGTTTACCTTTGTATTTAATCTTTTTATCCTTGTGTCCTTTACCTCTTTGTGCGTCTTTGCTGTTGAATTTCTGTCTGCACACTCTCTGTATGTGTCCAGGTCTGTTACACTTTTTGCAGTTTTTGTCCTTAAACCAGCAGTCATTTGCATTGTGAGATGTTCTGCCACCTATAACACCGATGCTCTTGGTTCCTTGCATCTCTAATTGACATTTTATATATGCTGGCTCCTGGCTGCTGTCTCCATTGGCTGCTGTCTCCATTGACACTGTGTTATGCTGCAGAAAATGATGGGCCAACTCATCTCCTGTGCGACATATTTATTTTTGCAGTAACTGCAAAGACAGAAAAATACAGGTCAACAGGTGCATACATGGTGTATGGTCTGTGCACTGTTGCTCCACGTACTCACTGAATTTCTGGTATAGGACCACACTTTTGCCCTCTAGCTTAGCCCTACACCTAGCTTAACTCAGTATTTCCGTACACAGACAATTCCAAACTTGACACATTTACTCCGATTACCATGGGCTTATATATTGTTTACAACCCAGCTTACCTGCACAGACAGAAAAACACAGGTCAACAGGAGCATACACGGTGTGTGGTTTGTGCACTGTCGCTCCACGTACTTCACTGAATTTTTTTCCGCCCGGGTGCCAGCTACTGATGGGTAAGGTACAGTGCCCTGCTGCTGGTGAAACATACTGCACCATTACTGCAAAATAGACATTAACAGTAGTTCTGCCCATAGCAATAAAAATAAATTGGGGGGCAACTATCTTCATGTGTAAATCTATATCATAGTGCCACAACTACAATAGCCACTGCTCTCTCCAGCGTGAGATTCTTCTCTGACAACAGTCTCTTTTGTGTGCTCTGACAATGCGTGCCACAAACCAGTCAAGCAAAGCATCAAAACGTAAAGCATCTGAGAGTCCTGATCCAAATTCACAAAACTGAGTTATTTTGTGCAGTTCAGCAATATATTCAGAAATGCTTTCATTCGTAGACTGATTTCTGTTGTGAAAATGAAATCTCTCAGCTATCACAATGGGTTTTGGGCTCAGATGATTTCTCAACGTCTTAACAGTGTTTTCTAACGTCTGAATGGCAGGTTTTTTGGGAGCTAGCAAGTTTCGAGCAGGCTGTACGTCTTTGCGCCCATTAAACTCAAGATTGTGTGAAAACTTTCTTTTCCTCACTCACGTCTTTTGCTGTGAAGCACAGTTCAACAGTAAACGGTTACTAATCACTACTCAACAATTAATAAAAAAAAATATATAATCCATACACTACAAAAATCATTTTAATTTTGAGCAAAAATATTAAAGTATTGTTTTTTACGTCTTAGGCAGTCAGATAAGATTGGTTGGATCTACTCGTTGCAGTGAAAGAGTTGAAATCTATCACAACAACTACTAGGGAACTGTCTGTGATGACGACTGGTCCTTAAACAATGCTGCAGTGGTTTGCAGACAGTTGTACTGTGGTACAGCCATGGAGACTACCAAATCTGCCCATTTTGGTAAAGGAAATGGCTCCATCTGGCTTGTTTATGTGGGCTGTTCAGGAAACGAAACAGTTCTGAGAGAATTTCAACACGGAGCATTTGGGAGACATGACTGTGATCACGATGAGGACGCTGGTGTCATCTGTTCAGGTGAGAAGGCATCTTTATTCAATAAATTTTGCTTATTTAACTAGTAACTAAACTATATATAGTGTTAACATGATAATAGGGTGTGTAGCAGACAGCTGTAGGGTTTAGTCTTAAGTCTTGGGTGCACCTACGCACACTAATTGGTTCGCATGGTGTTGGTGGCGGAGTGATTTGTAATATCACCTGTTCACTGGCGAGAGGACAGTTATTAGTGAGTGTGTGATAGGGGAAGCCTAATCTTGCTGAACACCTTTGTGATACTTTTAAAGCTATATTGTTTAATTTTTCGGGTTGTCTATTAACAAAAATCTTTTTTTTTTCAATCATAACTATGACCTCATTAATTAGCAATTATCTCCATCAATAAATCAAAGTGGTCTGTTAGGTTTTGAATTTGCCATTTATATATACTTAGAGTTGGTGAGCTCAATGTAGGTCGCCATGTTGCACCGTGATCTTGAGACTACAGGCCCCGACAAGGGACACTAGGTAAATACAGCTCTGCCTTTTACATTTTTACGTTCACTGGCAGCGTGGCCAACTTACAGAGGAAGAGAAACCACTAGTCTACCAGAGAGATCCAGATTTCTCACACACAAGTGTCTGCCAGAGGCTCAAATTTTGTTTTTGTTTACTTATGTAAAATAATCTATGAATTGAGTAAACTGAGAAGGTGGAACATTTAGGTAGAACATTCACTCTTCAGAAGACCTCAGGCTCAAGACATCAAGTACCAATGCTGTTCTCTTCAACATTAATCAAGTGACATTTGATAATGAGGGATCATATCAGTGTCAGTATCAGACAAAGGTTTCCAATCGAGATTTCAGTTCTCCCCTGAGTGACTCTGTCAGTCTCTCAGTTACTGGTAAGATGGATAAATAGAATTCCTGTTTTTTTTCTATTCACACATATATTTTATTAAAGAAAAAAAAATTAAGGTTTTTAGTTTGACTTTTAAAGGTTATGATGTGACACGTTTTAAAGAAGTTTTCAGATTTTTTTCTATTTTTATGCAGATGACAATATAATTTATTGTTGGGCAGCTACTGGTAGGAAGGCATTTGAGTGTCTGCAAACTGCTTTTGACAGTTTTCTTCCTGATCAGGGTAAAAAAAAATCAAGGCAGTTTCACAAATCTTACAAATATTTAGGTTTTTTTGATGAACACATTTCTTTTAAACCTCATATACACGACCTGGTAAAAAAGGTGAAACTGAAGCTATGTTTTTATTTTAGGAGCAGGACAAATTTTTAATTCAGTTAATTCAAACAAAAGGAGTATTTCTTACTGCACTTCAGAGATCAATCAGTGCAATGAGCCCTGTTATTTCCTTCTCCTACAGTTTTTGTTCTGTTGATCTCATCATCTGCCGCAAGTAAGTTTATTCTTCTGTGTTGAACATAATACCTTTTTAATTTTGAGCAAAAAGTATTAAAATGTTTTCATGTCTTAGGTGGTCAGATCAAATTGGTTGGATCTACTCCTTGTTCTGGAAGAGCTGAAATATATCACAACAACTCCTGGGGAACTGTCTGTGATGACAACTGGGACATAAATGATGCCAAGGTGGTTTGTATACAGTTGGACTGTGGTACAACAGTAGATGCCCCTGGATCAGCCAGGTTTGGTCGAGGAGACGGGGAAATCTGGTTGGATAATGTGGACTGTTCAGGAAGAGAAAGGGCTCTAAGTAAATGTCAACACAAAGGATTTGGGAAACACAACTGTGGTCATGGTGAAGATGCTGGTGTTGTTTGTTCAGGTGAGAAGATTTCAAATGCAGCTCTTCAAATATATTATAATGCTTATTATAGTAACCATACTCATGGTTTTGATTTAAAGAAATAGTTACTAATGTAAACTTTTGACTTTTTCATTACATCGCTGATCAGTATCAGCTTTGATAATAACCTGACCAAGCATCAGGTATTGCATCACAGGATCCATCCACATTAAATACAATTTCTTTTTTAGTGACAAAAAGAACTATAGCTTCTGTTTGCTTAGTCACCTACATCTTTTCAGCCAGGATAAGAAACCACATGTTACAGGCCTCCTCTCATTTAATCTATAATTCAGTTAAGTTCTTTTACACTGAAATTCACAGCTGCTGGTATAATATCAGTACTTTATATTTCTAAATTACCTGCAGATATATTAGATTATCTTGCTACAGCATGACAATTTATACATTTGTTTTGTATTAAATACATTTAATATATTAAAGTTATATTAGTGGAATATTATTCATTATGTTGTGTTGGATAGGTGGTCCGATTGGGAACCTGTCTGTGATGACAAATGGTACTTAAATGATGCTGCAATGGTTTGTAGACAATTGAATTGTGATAAAGCAGAGGCTGCACCTCATTCTCACACTTTAGTCAAGGAAGTGATCCCATCTGGCTTGATGATGTGGGCTGTTTAGAAAGCGAAAACTCTCTAAATGAGTGTCAACACAGAGGATTTGGGACACACAACTGTAATCACAATGAGGACGCTAGTGTGCCATCTGTTCAGGTGTGAGGAGTTTTGAACCACTGTTCTGAGAAAATTTACATTCATCAATCATTCATTAAATTTGCACTAAACCTTCCCTAGACTGGACCAATACAGGGATTGTGATTGTTTCCCCCCCAAATACATGTTGAGTTTAATTAATCTTGTCCTATAAAAAGTATTGAAGACTTGTCTCACCAAATCCTGTACTATAAATCACCACAAAAGTGTCAGAACTATCCACCAAGTGAGAAGGTTTGTGGGTTGATCTGCAGTTATGCTTTTAGTGGTCAGAAAGACTAGATAAGCACTATACAAGTTAATTTCATATACATATTCATCATTTAAAGAAAAATGTTTATCTTTCCAGTCAGTAATATCCAACCACAGACAAGATTGGACAACATTACAAGCTTGTAATGTTTTAGTAGATGATTTGATTTTTTGTTTTTTATCCTATGCTTGAAGCTAGAGCTGCTGTTTAGTTTCAACCTGGCTGTTGTTTTGTATTTTCAGTGACAATCCCAAAGCCCAGCATCTCCATGAATCCTGCCAGTGATGTCACCTTGGGTCAAAAAGTGAGCATCGATTGTTCAAATTCAGCTGAGCTTTTGGGAATAATCTTCATTGTTATGAAGACGTTGCAGCCATTCTTTGCTAAATTGCCAGATTCCAGCTCTGCTGTATTTAGAATCCCTAAAGTAGACTTTGATAATGAGGGATCATACAGGTGTCAGTATAAGAGCATTTCAGGTCAAAATTTCAGCTCTGAGTGGAGTGACTCAGTCAACTTAACTGTCACTGGTAAGAAAACATTTTCCTATTTACTGTTTAATCCACTTGTTTGAATATATTAAAGATAATAAACTGAGAAGTGGTCAAGTCTGTCTTGGCGACATTAGCCTGTTTAAATTTCATAGGTTGAGTTCAGATTTCAGAAAAAATCTGAACATCACCTCAAATACGTAGTGGAAAACGTTTCTTTTTTTCCCATTTTTAAATCCAGTAATACTGCAAAGGTCCAACATTTCCATTTCATCTCCTAATGGTGGGATGGTCTTGATTTCTGAAGCTGCAGAGATCACATTGGGGTTACAGCTTTGTCATCACCTGTTCGATTTCCTCCCAGTATCCTGGAGGTGTCTTCTCTCTCATCTTCTCGGGTTCCAACAACACTGACACCAAACCTGCGGTCAACCACTCAGCTTTGTTTGAGTTTCCTGTGGCTGGGTATGAACACCAGGGCAACTACAGCTGCTTGTATGAAGTTATGAAGTCAAGGAAGTTCAGTTCTGAGTCAGCATCACTTACTGTCATCATTAAATGTAAGTAGAACTTTTTTATTTCATACATTTTATGAATAATAGCTGACATAGTCCACTAATTTAACAAGAATCCTAAAAAGCTGCTTACAGCACCAGTTTGTAGGATTTGGTGAAATCAAGTAGTCAGATTACTGATTGCAACCACTACCCCTCATCTCAAAATGCCCTTCCAAGTGTGTAGCAGAACAAACAGTGGCCCTCCAATGTAAATGTCAAGTGCATGACTGTAGGAAAAGGACCTGCTTGTGATATAGTTAGAAAGGTTTCATACTAGAGTAATGAGTTTCAGGTGATCATACATGCAATGACTGCATTGTGATTTCAGTAATAACTTCCTATAAATGAATCACTTAGAGGCTCAGTTGAATCACCTCATTAATTTAAGTTAATTTTGCAAAGGGAATACCTGATTTCTTTCTGGAAAAATATCAACAGCACCCATCTGTATGAAGAAGCCAAAGTTAATAGAAAGTTACTAGATTTATAACCATGTGATATTTGCAAAAAAAAAAAAAAAAAAAAAAGGTTTTGTGTTTGTGATTAATGCCATCATTAAATGTAAGTATAGATTTCTCATTGTATGTATTTTATGAGTCACAGCTTAAGAATACAGCCAGGAGGTGGATTAAAATTAGTTTTTTTTTTTCAGCCTTTAAAAAAGATTTTAGGGACATCTAGTAGTGATATTACAGATTGAAACCAGTACATCTCCCCTCACCTGCCTTTCCAAGTACGTAGGAAAACTCACAGTGGCACTGAGGTAACATGAATTGCTGGTACCACTGGTGCCAGTGGTGGCTTCGTTCTGGGCAACTGGTATAATACATCGTAATCATGAATACCATATTCCACTGTGCCAATATTCTCCTTAAATTTAATACACTGGACAATATATAGAAATACAAGGATAACTTAATAGCAACTAGTTAATGACACTCTTCCCTACATGAAATGTTTCTCCATCTATTTGTTGACCTACTGTAAACCATAACAACAACCAATGTTTCATATCGTCAGTTGAAAATTGTTTGAAGGATAAATGGTCAAAGGGTTTGTTTTTTTATTTTTTTTTTGGCTCCAGTGTCTTTAGTAGTGGTCTCTTCAGTAGCTGGTGGGATTCTGCTGCTGTCCCTGTTGGTCTTGTTGCTGAGTTGCCTGGTATGTAGAAGAAGACAACACGCCAAGCAGCCTGGAGTCATGACTTTAGGTAAATTTGCATTTTAAGTCACATTTTTATTAAATTAGTCTCATCATATATATATATATATATATATATATATATATATATATATATATATGTGTGTGTGTGTGTGTGTGTATATATATATATATATATATACATTTCCATTTGATGCTTGTGTTTCAGTGGCTGTCACTAATGCAGATTGTGTAGATGAAATGGATGTGGATGAGAGCTATGAGACTGTTGATTCACATAATGATGATAATGAGGACTCAGATCATGTTTATGAAGTATGTGAAGAAGGCCACAGTGGAAACAACATAAAAGCCAAGAAACTCTGGTTCAGAGACAACAATGATTATGAAGAAACCAGTGCTGATGGTGAAAATAACTCTTTGTATGTAAATGTAACTGAACAAAATGTGGACATTTATGGATGAATAAATGAGTAATGAATTAATGTGTTTAATTGTCAGTCAGCAGTGTCACATTGTATGAAAACAACTTTGATTTGATAGAAATCTGACTGGCTATTGCTGAAAACACCTTAATAGCCTTCTTGAGCCATGATGCGTTTGATATATAAAAAACATATTTTACACTGTTGATATCCCATAATAATAGGTAGTATTATTAAAATTATTAATAAGTATTATTAATCTTGAAGGAGAAGATGTCGAGTTCATTTAGTCCATTTATGGTTTGTTATTATGTGTGTTTTCAGGAGCCTGTATAGCTGAATTACTGTTTTTATATACTGGAAAAGCATTGTGTTGCACACACACACACACACACACACACACACACACACACACACACACACACACACATATATATATATATATATGTCCATGTGTTATCTATAATAAACTTCTAATAAACTCTCATTTAAACTGAAGTGTATGAGGATATACATGCAATGCTACACTGTGATGTTGGAGGACGTGTGGAGAACTTCATGTTTATTTTGTAGTTGTTACAGAGCTCAGAGCGATGTAAGAAATAAAAAGGAGCTTAGCAAAAGTTCATTCAGGAAGACTATCTTTGCACACGCGCACCAAGTCAGAACCACCCACTGCGCATCCACATCACACATCTGTTATCCCAGTCTTTATCCAGCTGTAATTTCAGCATTGTGCATCGGCAAGACCCACTACCTCCCCTTCACAACCTTAACCTGGTTGTCAGTCTCACTCCAGTCAGGCCACTGTTTTGAAGACCTCTTCATGGCCACACTCATCCTCTAGCTTCTTCTCCACCACCACCAGTGTTTAGGCCCCTGGGGGGCCTCCACAGTTTCTACATCCTGCTGGGGTCTAAGTGCCAAAGATTCTTGTGCTCTCAATAAAATTCATTTTATAATTGCACACTTTCTTGTTAGTCTCTCCTAATTGAAATACTGTACATGTGAGAAAACCTCTGCAGTGATTTGATCTCAAGAGCGATTACAGATCATGTTATTTGCTAGCTCAGAAATGTGTGATTTGAGGCTAAGTCCTCTGAACAATTAAGTGTTAGAATACAACACCGTACATCACAACAGAAAGAAATTAGATACAGAAGACTAGTGATTACGAAGAAAGAGGGAAACATCAAAGTGCTATCTGCAGGTGATGTGTTCGGGTGACTTATCTTAAACCAACAGCCTATTAAAAATGCCTAAACTTACAGAAATACCTCATGGCTACGTTCCTGTCCCTATATGAACCACTTTTTAAAAGTCAGAACATGTTATGTTAATGTTCATGTGAAATGTTACATTTCACTCTACAACTGAAAGGACAAAAACCCCACAGAACTTTGTTACAAGGGGAAATGATACATTTCTCTATATTTCTCAGCACCACAGTTTTCAGTTCAGTTGTCATCAGTTTTGTTACTGATAATGATGCAGCGCAGCCTTTTTCTATGAACCATGAACAGAAAACAAAAAAACCCTCACTTTTTGATCGTCGGTAAGACAAATTTTTAATTCAATTAAATTTTCAATTAATTTAATTAAAATTTAATTGTTAATTCAAACAAAAGTATTTCTTACTGCACTTTAGAGATTAATCAATGCAATGAGCCAGTGTTTTAATGCAATGTTTCCTTCTACAGTTTTTATTCTGTTGGTCTCATCATCTGCTGCAAGTAAGTTTATTCTTGTGTTGAACACCCTACAGCATGGTTTAAATTCGAAGAACTAGTTATGAATGTAAATGTTTTTTTTTTCCATTTTCAACATGTCTTATCAGTATCAGCACTGATAATAACCTGACTAAACATCAGGTATTGACAATGACATGATCAATCCATATTAAATACATTTTCTATATCAGTGACAGAGTTCTGTTTGCTTCATCACCTACATCTTTTCAGCCAGGGTCAGTAACCCCCTCATGTTATAGACCTGATCTGATTGGACCTATAATTCAGATAAGGTCTAGTTTGTGCAGTGAAATTTACAGAATGCTGGCATAATATGAAAATGTATATTTTAAATACCCTGCAGATATAGATGATCTTGCTAGAGTATTACAATTGATACATTTGTTGTGTATTAAATATCTTTAATACTGAGTAAAATATTGAAACATTATTTACCTTGTGCCGATTAGGTGGTCAGATTAGATTAGCTGGATCTTGGTCCACAAGGTGCTATGGAAGAGTTGAAATCTATCACAGCAACTCCTGGGGAACTGTCTGTGATGACAACTGGGACTTAAATGATGCTGCAGTGGTTTGCAGACAGTTGGACTGTGGTACAGCACTTGATGCTCCTCAGCATGCACACTTTGGTCAAGGTAATGGCTTCATCTGGCTTGATGATGTGGCCTGTTCAGGACGTGAAAGGACTCTGAGTGAGTGTTCGCATAAAGGACTTGGAACACACAACTGTAACCATGGCGAGGATGCTGGTGTCATCTGTTCAAGTAAGAAGGCATCTTTATTCTTGAAGATTTTGCTTATTCAACTAGTCCTAGATGGTCAAATCTCTTGGTCTTGACCAAGACTGATTTACCCATCAGATGAAGTGAATGTTTCTGTCTTTGTGAGATTTCTGGCAGATGAATTGTAGATTAATTGTAGCTACGTATTTGCATGTGAAGAAAAAAGGCTAATCATAAAGCATGGAATTGCTTTGAATCTGTGAATACTTGTGAGCTACTTCCTTCTTGCTCACCACTAAAGACATAAGCTGGCATCTTAATTGAAGCACTGTTCGTTTATTTGCATGCAATGTAAATAGATATACCCGTCTTATTCATTTGTAGTATAAGACCACACTTACTGTTACAATGACACTCATGAGTGCTGCCATAGCAATCACAGTTAGCTGCAGATTGTGTTAAAATTTATATTAGGCTATTTAGATTATAACTTTAAGTGGCAGGGAAAAAAATTCAATAATAAAGCCTAAAGTAAAAGTGAAATTTTTAATTTTATCTTGTTTTTGTGATACTATTAAACATGAGCTACTTATAAAGATGTTTTACAGTTTCTGTCTAACTATGCCTCATAATTACTTCCTCACTAAAATCTGAGAAAAGACAAAATAGGAGTCTAAACACAAGTTAAAAACATTAAAAATCTAATACTGTGCTGTTTTTCAACAGACCTTTCAAAGCCCATCATCTCCATGAATCCAGCTGGTGAAGTCACCTGGGGTCAGAACATTACTATTACTTGTTCAGTGTCAGCTGAACATGGTGGAACTTTCATTCTGCAAAAGTTCGCAGGCTCATTCAATTGGACCCAAAAATCGAACACCAACTCTGTTGTCTTCGGCCTCCATACGGTGACCTTTGATCATGAGGGATCATACCAATGTCTATTTCAAATAAGAGGCTCATCTCAAAGCTTCAACTCCTCCTTAAGTCAGTCTGTCAACCTCTCTGTCACTGGTAAATAAAAAACATGGAATTCCTTTTTTTTTTTTACTTGTATAAACAATGCAAAATTAAAATAAGGAAGAATGAGCTCAGCTTAAAGGCAATACATTTACCATGTTAACATTATCATTTCTTTTTTCAGTGATCCTCCCAAAGCCCAGCATCTCCATTATTCCCTCTGTTCCAGTTGTCTGGGGTCAGAATGTTGACATTGTTTGTTCAGTCTCAACTCGGCATTTAGGTGGAACATTCACTCTTCAGAAGACCTCAGGCTCATTCAGACAGACCAAGTCATCAAATACAAGTTTTGTTACCTTCAACATCCATCAAGTGACCTTTGACAATGAGGGATCATACCAGTGTCAGTATCAGACAACAGTTTCCAATCGAGACTTCAGTTCTAAACTGAGTGACTCTGTCAAAATCTCAGTTACTGGTAAATCAAAACTATCACATTGCTTAGCTTAATTTTGTTTCTACTGGTACAAATGCTGCAGTCAGACCCTCAGTTATTGGTAAGATACTTTAATACCCAGCCTATACATACATATGTATGCTCTTTGATTGCCTTTTGGTGGTTATGATGTGATGTATTTTAAAATGGATCAGCTCAACTTTTATTGTCATTCTGCTATAAAGAGCAAATGTTGCTCTGTGCCCACTCAAGGTGCATGTGCAATTCAAGTTTAAGCCAGATACGATAGAACAGATGAACAAATAACTATATAATAAGTATAGATTGTAACAAGTCACATGACAAAGTAAGGTATGTAATGGAATAAGACAAAAATGTTTTGAACAGCAGGGTGGAGATTATAGATGTTCTGACATTTGAAACTGACTTTAAATTTGATTTAATTTGTAATGTTTTGCCATTTTAAATGAAATTAATACCTAATTCTGTGTTTTGGTCAGTATCAGAGCAGTACTAATCCTAAATCATGAATCATAGTGTTTTGTTTTGTTTCCTCTTTTGTAACCAGTACCACTGCAGCAGCCTAACATCTCCCTGTCATCTCCTGTTGGAGGACTGGTCTGGAGTCCTGAAGCTGCAGAGATCACAAAGGGTTACAGCTTTGTCATCACCTGCAAAATTTCTTCTCATTATCCTGGAGGTGTTTTCTCTCTCATCTTCTCTTGGTCCAACAACACTGACACCAAACCTGCGGTCAGTGACTCAGCTTCATTTGAGTTTCCTGTAGCTGGGTATGAACACCAGGGCAACTACAGCTGCTTGTATGAAGTCACACTGGGCTCAAGGAATTTCAGTTCTGTGGAGTCAACATCACTTACTGTCATTATTAAGTGTAAGTGAAACTTTTTCATTTCATACATTTGAATCATACCTGGCATAAGCCACCAATTGGACAGATTTTTCCAATCTAAGATACTTACTGCACCAGTTTATAGGATTTGGTGAACTCTAATAGTGAACCTAAAGATTGCAACCAGGACACCTCACCTCAAAATGCCCTTCAAATTGTGTAGCAGAACAAACAGTGGCCTTCAGTTGAGTTAAATATGCAAATCTCAAATGCATGATTTGTACACTCTGGGCTCTTAGAGATAAACGTCTATCAGCTGCTGTGCAGCCAGTTAAATGAAAGTCAATTTTGCACTGGTAATACCTGTAAATCAAGAAAAAGTTAATCAAAAAAAAAAAAAAAAAACATAAATAAATAAATAAAAATGATGTCACTATTTGATGTGATTAATATTTGCAAAAAATCCAAAAATCAAAATAAGTTAAGCTAAAAGGAAAGAAAAGCACAAAAGTATATTTACATGATTTCGCAACACTGTTGGGTGTAAAGGATTTTCCAGCTCAGTGTTTTGAAATGAAAGCGTTAATGTATGCTTAAATTTTACAAAGATTAACAAAATAAGCATGATGCAAAATATGTGTAAGTTTGTCTTGCTTAACCACTCAACCACTCCACAGTAACAACCTAGCACTTCTTACTTGTAGTTTGTTTTAATGATTTTATCTAATACTTATTTACTTTCTTAGTATCTCCAACTGATCCTCACATGTACTTCACTGTAAAAGCTTTTGCCAAACTGCTAAATGTAATTTTTTTTACTGTAAGCCTCATCCTACCAATAGTTCATTTTTGCCTCAATGAATAATTGAAACTGTGATATATGTTAAGGGAGAAGGGACAGAGAATAATCTCTAAGTATTCTGGCAGACAGACACTGAAACTTGATCTTGCCATGACACATTGAATAATCACCATATATGGCAAGACTCAAACCAGAAGAATGGTTAGATGACTAATTTGGACAGGATAGACAAGAAAATTTGGAGGTAATAAGATGAGAACTGATAACTCATTCTAGCTGAACTCAGATTCTGTCACTGATAGAATTGCTGTCAGTGACAGAATAACTAACTTGAAACCAAACTGGTTTAATTTAAATAAGAGGAAGTTGGCGGTACACAGTGACACATGACACAATGAAAGAATTAAGAAGTTTTTGAAGGATAAACTTTCTCTCCCTTCCAGTGCCTTTGCTACTGATCTCTTTAGTAGCTGCTGGGATCCTGCTGTTAATCCTGCTGGTCTTGGTGGTTTGTCTGGTCTTCAGGAGAAGACAATCGGCCAAGCATCTAGGTGACATAAGCTTAAGTAATTTGAATTTTAAATATCCACTTTAATTGAAGAGATTTCATAGTACATGTATTTACATTCTCCTCTGATGCTTGTGTTTCAGTGGCTGTCACAGCTAAGAATGATTATGACAGTGACCAGGATGGGGACTATGAGAATGTTGATCCAGTGGACAATGAAAAGAAATTTAATGAGGGAACAGGAGCAATGGAAGAAGAGAGTGATGATTATGAGGAGATAGATTGTGTTTATGAGGAGCCAGGTTGCGCCTACGACCAGTCAGATTATCATTATGAGGAACCAGATTGTGATGATTATGCTCTAGATCAAAATGAGGAAGAGGACCCATATGAAGATTACATAGAACCCCTTGTAGAATAGTTTTGTCTGGGGAAGGACAACGCTGGACAAAATTTAAAAAAAAAAAAAAAAAAAACAGTGACGAAGTCACAATGATAAAAATGACCATTCAAATAACTGAACAAACTGTGGTCATTCATTGCTGAAAATGAACACAAGGGTATTTACAAAAATAGTAAGTCAAGTATTGTTTGAAGATAACTTCCTAAAAATCTTTCAAGCAAGGGTTAGGGTTAAGGTTAACATAAACACACATTGCTTCTTTCAGTTCAGCTAGTAAGCAAATTTGCTGTAAAACCAGAGTTCCTGGTTCCGCTTCTTTATTCTTTGTGTCAGTTCAGCCGAGAACAAGGCAACATAAATTAATCATGAGTGACGTTTGTCAGGCTCAATGCCTAGATCACATTATAAATAAACAGATTTGAGGTGTTTCAGAGGTTCAGAAGTGTGACGTGTGAGCATGTGAACAAGGTTAAAATGTGTGTCTTATGCTCATTGTGTGAGAGTTGTTCCCCTTGGTTTAAGTTGTATTTGTATTTGTATTTTGGTTTTTTAGTTGTTCATGTTTTAGTTTCCTGTCAGTCTGTGGAGTATCCAAAGTCTACATAACCTCCTCTTGTGGCAGTTTGAAATTAGGTCTGTTGTTGCTAAGTTGACCTGCTACCTTATTTTTTTTTGGAGTAATGATATAGATTGTTTGTAAATTGTTTAACTTCTCTTTTTGCTGAAAATAAAAATTATTTTAAGATTTTATACCATCATCTTTGTGTCAACTGCTTGTTGTCTGACATGTTTGTTTCCTTTGTGTTTTTTCTATTTCACACCTTATTTCCTCTTGAACCTTTTTTTTTTTTTTTCGTCCAGACCTCATCACTTTGTTGTTCTACCCAACCTGGTAACCTCAGTTGATCTCTCACACTCGTTTTAGCATTTGCTTGTTCCTCCTGACTGTTGTTTTTGCTCCAGGCTCATTCAGAATTCACTACTGGCTCACCACGCTCAGCTTGCTTCATTCACTTCCTGTTTCCTGGACCCTGGAGACTGGGCGTACTTGTTTGTACTCGTTTTCGTTTCATTTTTCTTTTTTTTATCACATTTCCCGACACAAGGTTATTTACAGTTTTACCAATTTTATATTTCAGACCATATCATGTATTATGAAATCCATGGTAAAGAACACTCCACCCCCCACCCCCCAAAAAAAGAAGTCAGTTAAATGGGGAAATGATACTAGCTTACCACCACAGTTTTCAGTTCAGTTGTCTTCAGTTTTGTTACTAATAATGATGCATGCATGAAGCCTTTTTCTCTAAACCATGAGCAGAAAACAGAAAAACCCTCACTTTTTGACCCTTGGTAAGACAAATTTTCAATTCAGTTCAGAAAAAAATGGAGTATTTCTTACTGCAATGGCTCATTGCACTGATACTAATCAGTGCAATGAGCCATTTTGTTTGCTTCTCCTACAGTTTTTGTTCTGTTGGTCTCATCATCTGCTACAAGTAAGTTTATTCTTCTGTGTTGAACATAATGCTTATTTAATTTAGAGCAAAAAATATTAAAATATTTTTATGTCTTAGGTGGTCAGATTAAATTGGTTGGATCTATTCCTTGTTCTGGAAGAGTTGAAATCTATCACAACAACTCTTGGGGAACTGTCTGTGATGACTACTGGGACATAAATGATGCCGAGGTGGTTTGTATACAGTTGAACTGTGGCATAGCGGTGGAAGCCCCTGGTTCGGCCAATTTTGGCCAGGGAAACGGAAGAATCTGGCTTGATGATGTGGCCTGCTCAGGAAGTGAAAGGCGTCTAAGCGAGTGTCAGCACAAAGGATTTGGGACACACAACTGTGGTCATAGTGAAGATGCTGGTGTTGTTTGTTCAGGTGAGAGGATTTCAAATGCAGTATTTCAAATAAATAAAATGCTTATCATAGTAACCATACCCTGCAGCATGGTTTAGATTCAAAACTTACAATGATCTGATTAAGAATCTAGTATTGCCCATGACATGACCAATCCACAATAGATACTTGCTTTGTCACACCTATCTTTTCAGTCAGAATCAGTAACCACCTCATGCTATTGGCCTGACCTGAATGAGCAGTATGTAAGATTTTTCTGGTATGTAATGACCCTAATATGTCACTAGAGATTAGAGAATCATGTCAATTTTAGATACTGATATCAGTGACAACAACAGTACACGCAGTAGCTACCAGTTACCACTGAGCTACAGCTATAAGCACTGTGTATTGCGAATGTCTGATGTTACTAAAACTAAAAAGCTTCGCAATGACTCTCAAAAACATCTTGACAAAAGCAGAAACAAAACAAGAATCTTCACCAGACATGTGTTTGAAAGATGGAGACAGCTGAAAACAGAGAAGAATTTGAAGACAGATACCTAAGTGGCAAATTTTCTTCTGGACAGGTAAGATTTAGCCAAGGTTGGCTGACTTGTATCATCACCAGAAGAAGTGATGGGTATTTTAAATATTTTCGATCATAAATTGTAGCGCATGTGCAGGTGGGTCATTAAATTGACTGAACTGATTGAGAAACAAAACAGTGCGACAGTATTTTGAATTTGGCTTCAGATCCTGTTTTGGCCACAATCTTACATACTGCTCCCTTACCCTATGTTTCAGATAAGATCTTTACAGTGAAAGTGCTGAGTATAACATCAATATTTTATATTTGTAAATACACTGCAGATATAGATTAGCTTACTAAAGCACCACAATTGATACAATTGTGAAATATCAAAATATTATTTCTTATGTTGTGCCTGATAGATAGCCAGATTAGATTAGTTGGATCTGAATCTGCACGGTGCTTAGATTGTCTTACTAATGCATTGCAAATACATTGGTTGTGTATTAAATATTAATACTGAGTAAAATATTGAAATATTATTTGTTATGTTGTGCCACATAGGTAGTCAAATTAAATTAGTTGGGTCTGGGTCTGGACAGTGCTATGGAAGAGTTGAAATCTATCACAGCAACTCCTGGGGAACTGTCTGTGATGACGACTGGGGCTTAAATGATGCTGCAGTGGTTTGCAGACAGTTGAAATGTGGTACAGCACTGGATGCTCCGCACTCTGCTCACTTTGGTCAGGGAAGTGGCTCCATCTGGCTTGATGATGTGGCCTGTTCAGGAAGTGAAACATCTATAAGTGATTGTCAACACAAAGGATTTGGGACACATAATTGTAACCATGGTGAGGACGCTAGTGTCATCTGTTCAGGTGAGACAGCAACTTCAATCAAATGATTTTGCTTATTTAATTAGTCTTGTATCTCGTTTAGGATCTTGTCTTAACTAGATGTTCAAGGCTTTTGGCTTTGACCTAGAATGACTTGTTTCTTGGTCTTTGTGAGATTTCTCAATTAGATGTAGCTACTTACTTTGAGGAGGGCATGCAAAAAACAGGCTAGTCACCATAAAAGAAAGTAAGAACTTTCTTCTATAAGACCACACTTGCTGTTACAGTGACACTTGTTTGTGCTGCCAAAGCCACAATTAGTTGCAAATTAATGATACTACAATGTAGGAAAATCATTAAGCCCAAAAAAAAAGTTATCAATGTGGTTTTATTTTGTATTTGTGATACTTTTAAACATGAACTATTCGAAAAAGATGTCATACGTTTTCCATGTATCTATGCCTCATAATTACATCCTCACTAAGCTCTGAGAAAAGACAAAATAGGAGTCTAAACACAAGTTAAAAACATTAAAAATCTAATACTGTGCTGTTTTTCAACAGACCTTCCAAAGCCCATCATCTCCATGAATCCAGCTGGTGAAGTCACCTGGGGTCAGAACATTACTATTACTTGTTCAGTGTCAGCTGAACATGGTGGAACTTTCATTCTGCAAAAGTTCGCAGGCTCATTCGATTGGACCCAAAAATCGAACACCAACTCTGTTGTCTTCGGCCTCCATACGGTGACCTTTGATCATGAGGGATCATACCAATGTCTATTTCAAATAAGAGGCTCATCTCAAAGCTTCAACTCCTCCTTAAGTCAGTCTGTCAACCTCTCTGTCACTGGTAAATAAAAAAACATTAAATTCCTTTTTTTTTTTTTTTTACTTGTATAAACAATGCAAAATTAAAATAAGGAAGAATGAGCTCAGCTTAAAGGCAATACATTTACCATGTTAACATTATCATTTTTTTTTTTTTTCAGTGATCCACCCAAAGCCCAGCATCTCCATTATTCCCTCGGGTCCAGTTGTCTGGGGTCAGAATGTTGACATTGTTTGTTCAGTCTCAACTCGGCATTTAGGTGGAACATTCACTCTTCAGAAGACCTCAGGCTCATTCAGACAGACCAAGTCATCAAGTACCAGTTCTGTTACCTTCAACATCCATCAAGTGACCTTTGATAATGAGGGATCATACCAGTGTCAGTATCAGACAACAGTTTCCAATCGAGACTTCAGTTCTAAACTGAGTGACTCTGTCAAAATCTCAGTTACTGGTAAATCAAAACTATCACATTGCTTAGCTTAATTTTGTTTCTACTGGTACAAATGCTGCAGTCAGACCCTCAGTTATTGGTAAGATACGTTAATACCCAGCCTATACATACATATTGCCTTTTGGTGGTTATGATGTGATGTATTTTAAAATGGATCAGCTCAACTTTTATTGTCATTCTGCTATAAAGAACAAATGTTGCTCTGTGCCGACCCAAGGTGCATGTGCAATTCAAGATTAAGCCAGATACGATAGAACAGATGAACAAATATTTATATAACCAGTATAGATTGTAACAAGTCACATGACAGAGTAAGACTTGTAATGGAATAAGACAAAAATGTTTTGAACAGCAGGGTGGAGATTATAGATGTTCTGGCATTTGAAACTGACCTTGGTTTAAATTTGATTTAATTTGTATATTTTTTGTGTATTATATTAGCGGCCATTTTAAATGAAGCAATTTAAACCTAATTCCGTGTTTTGGTCAGTATCAGAGCAGTACTAATCCTCAATCATGTATTATAGTGTTTTGTTTCCTCTTTTGTAACCAGTACCACTGCAGCCACCTAACATCTTTCTGACATCTCCTGATGGAGGACTGGTCTGGAGTCCTGAAGCTGCAGAGATCACAAAGGGTTACAGCTTTGTCATCACCTGTTCAAATTCCTCTCACTATCCTGGAGGTGTTTTCTCTATCATCTTCTCGGGTTCCAACAACACTGACATCAAACCTGCGGTCAACCACTCAGCTTCGTTTGAGTTTTCTGTAGCTGGGTATGAACACCAGGGCAACTACAGCTGCTTGTATGAAGTCACACTGTCATCAAGGAAGTTCAGTTCTGAGTCAGCACCACTTACTGTCATTATTAAATGTAAGTTGAACTTTATCATTTCATACATTCTATAAATAATAGCTGACAGTCCAATCTAAGCTGCATACTGCACCAGTTTGAATGATTTAGTGACATCTAGTAGTGAGATTACAGATTGCAAAAGATGCAGGTCATTAACCTCCACTGCTGGTCATGGTCCAAGGAATGCTGTCTGGCACTGTCATTTTGACACATAAGGCAATCACAGTCTGGGTGGTGGAACAAGCTCCTAAATGTCCTTGATTAGACCAGGAGATCCCTTTCAGTCTTCAAGAATTTCTCTCTCTCTCTGAGAAAATATTTTTATCTAACCCCTCTACCTTAACATTCCTAAGACTTAGTCCAACTTAGTCCAAGACCAAGACTTAGTCTGGAGCACTTCTAATTTGCAGTTTGTTTTAATGATTTGATCTAACACATATTTACTTCCTTAGTATCTCCAACTGATCCTCACTTGTGTGTCACTTTAAATGCTTTTGCCAAACCACTGTAATTTTTTACTGTAAGGCTCATCCTACCAATAGCTCACTTCTACATCAATGAATAATTGAAACTGATGTATACTGAGAAGAGATGGAACAAAGCATAATCCCTATGATATTGTGGTGGAAAGACACTGACACCTTATCTTGCCATGACACTGAATAATTGCCCGAACAAGGTGGACGAGAGCATTTGGAGTTGATGAGAACTGATGATTAATTCTGACTGACCTCAGCTAGAATTAATCACTTTTCTCACTGACAGATTTGCTGTTTCAATAAAATAACTTGAAACCAAACTGGTTTGATTTAAATAAGAGGAAGTTGGAGGTACACAGTAACAAATGAAACAATGAAAGAATTAAGCTGTTTTTGACCAATAAACCATCTGTCCCTTCTAGTGCCTTTGCTACTGATCTCTTTAGTAGCTGCTGGGACCCCGCTGTTATTCTTGCTGGTCTCATCGGTGTTTTGCCTGGTCTTCAGGAGAAGACAACCAGCCAAGCAGCTTGATGCCATCACCTTAAGTAATTTGAATTTGAAACATATACTTTCATCAAAGTGGTTTCATAGTACATGTATTTACATTCTTCCATGATGCTTGTATTTCAGAGGTTGTCACAGATGAGAACGATTATGAGAGTGACCAGGACGCGGACTATGAGAATGTTGAGTGTGTGGACAATGGAAAGAAACTCAATAAAGGAGCAGGAATGAGGGAGGAGGAGAATGATGATTATGAGGAGCCAGATTGTACCTATGACCAGCCAAATGATGATTATGAGGAGCCAGATTGTACCTATGACCAGCCAAATGATGATTATGAGGAGCCAGATTGTACCTATGACCAGTCAAATGATGATTATGAGGAGCCAGATTGTACCTATGACCAGTCAGATTTTGATTATGAGGAGCCAGATTGTGAATATTAGGTGCACGAAGAAAATGAGGAAGTGGACTTATATGAAGATTACATAGAACCCTTGTAGAAGAGGATTGTCTTAGGGATGGCGAACATTGAACAAAATTATTGCAAAGAGGAAGAAGAAACCAGTGATGATTAGGATAATTATAAAAATGAATATGCAAATATAACTGAACAAACTCTGGTTATTTATTGATGAAAAGGAACACAAGGATATTTACAAAAATGTTAAGGTGTCCACCACACAACAGTGAGTGTGTTTACATGCACATTTTTTCCTCAATCAGATTGAAATCAATCAGATCAAAGAGCCGTTTACATGGCACCAATTAAAGCAATCCACGTTCCATCTGCGTTTGCATGGCCCACACCAATTAATCAGATTCCACACACAACGCTTCAAACATGTGTTAGGCACCACCATAACTTAAATTCTTCATCGGCACTCACGCACGTCATTACATGCTACCCCCATGTATGGCACACATGCACAGTAACAAGATTCCACAGTTCAATTGCATGTTTACATGTGAATATTTTCCCATTTGTTCAGATTATCAAAAAGTGTACATCACCTCTCTCAATCCAATTCAAATTTCAGTCCAATCGAGCCAAATCTGATCGGATGGCGTGGATACATGAGGTATTTTTTAAACCAATTTGGTCTATATTTGGAAGCAGTGCAAGTAAACATATTCAGTGTCTCACTGCTTGACCTGGTAGTTAGAACTGTCACCTTGCAGCAAGAAGGTTCTGGTTTCAATTCTTGCCTTGGGTACAATGGGTCTTTCAGTGTGGAGTTTGCATGTTCTTCTTGTGTCTGAATGGGTGTGGGTAAATGTATTGCCTTTAAGCTGAGCTCCATCCATCTTCTACTACTTTACCCTGCACTCAGGGTCATGGGGTGGTGGGTGGAGCCAATCCAGGTAAGAGGCATTGCACGCCTTGTACAAGCCACCAGCTTGTCAGAGGGCCGACACAATATAGACAGACGACCAATTGCACACAACTTATCCCCCAATGTATGCATGTATTTGGACTGTGGGAAGAAAGAGAAAGGGAGCACCCACACAGACAAGGGGAGAACATGCATCACAACTTCCTGGAAACTGAGGTTTTTCAGAAACACTTAACTTCAGTGTAAGCATTCTTTAAAACATGTATTGCTGAACTTCTGGAGCAAACACAAACATGAAATAAAAACTATGGAGCATACACCTCAACACTGGTTTGTGTCATTTACTCCTTAATCTTACAACCTATAAAAAATAACTCATTTACATGTTTTTGCAATTTAACATACCATTTATATTTACATAATTCAAAATTGTTCTTAAAACCAATTGTTTTAAACCTGCTTCTTAACTACACCATCTGCATTTTAGTTTTGCGCTGTAATTATTAATCTGAACCCCTTGGGGCAACTTAATAAACATGACTATGACAATCAGACAGTGAATAAAAAGAATTTGGTGGCAAATTAGAATTTAGTTTAGGGTACTTTTGCTGTGAATTTTGGGTGCCCAACAATTTTAATCAGCAGACAGTTGGTTAGACTATTAGGAATAGTTGAATATACCAAAATATAAAATTGGGTGTCAACAGCATAACATGGCAATGATTTGATCTGATGAAGATGAAAACAACAGCAGGATCAAAACTGACATGTGATTGAAGATTAGAAGTGCTCAGCAACAACAGACTTGACTTAATAATGCGGGATCATACCAACGTCATTATAACATCATTCAAAATCAAAGTACGAAGTTCCAGGTGAGTCACCCATTGAAACTCAGTGGAAAGAGAATTTTTTTTTCCATTTTCACTTTTTCATTTGCTTGTGTAAATGTATAAAAACTCAAAAGACACACAACACAGTTGATGCTGTAATACTTCACAGAAAATGTATAGAATGCAGAATTAAAATAGAAGAGGCAAACTTTCCATCTTTTTTTAACACAGTAAACTTGCACAGGTCCAGCATCTCCATTGCATGATCTTGAATAATAGAGCTGCACAGATCACATGGCTCACAACTGCCAAGCCAACAAGCCAAGCAGCCTGGAGTCATTACCTTAGGTAAATTATATTTTAAATTCATATTTTCATTCAATTACTCTCATCCTAAATTCATCCTATATTTACATTTTCCTCTGATATTTGTGTTTCAGTAGCTGTCACAAATGCAGATTGTGTAGATGAAGTGAATGTGGATGATGTGGACCATGAGACTGTTGATTGACATAATGATGATAATGAGGAGTCAGATCATGTTTTTACGAAGTACAGTCATGGAAAAAAAAAAAAAAACATTATTAGACCACTCCTGTTTTCCTTGTTTTCTTCAGTTTCTTGTCCATTTTAATGCCTGGTTCCACTAAAGGTATATCACCTGAAAAATACAATGAACACACACAAAAAAAAGAGTGACGTGTGAGGACAACGACGATGATTATGAAGAAACCAGTGCTGATGGTGAAAATAACTCTTTGTATGAATATGAATATGTTTATTTGTCTATCAGTCAACACTCACATTGTTTGAAATCAACTTATATTTAGAAAAGAGTGACCGGAAAAACATTGTATTACATTATTACGTTGTATTTTGTTGTTGTTTGTTGTCCACATATGGCAACATTTCTTTAGTACTAGTAAACAGCTAAATTGCTGCAATGTGTTATTTTATATCTAGAGAAAGTAATGTGCAGCAAAGTCTGTAGTTTCCTAGAGCATTCATTTTGGTAAATAGGGCATTTGTTATTTCCTATGTCCATGTCCTATGTCCTATGTCCATGAGATGAATAAGACCAGAGATCATGAAGAAGGAGGGAAATGTAACTGTAAATGTAACAAATGTAACAAACTGAAACTTATACTTTCAGCAATATTCATCCAAAAGCCAGAACATATCATGTATTGTGAAATGCATGAAATTTTATTTTTTACCCTATAAAAGAAACTGCATGGTAAGGGAAAAACACACAGAAATGAACATACATAAGTTTTTACAAGGGGAAATGATACTTGTCTCTATACTTCTTTACACCACAGTTTTTGTCTTGTCTTCAGTTTTGTTACTGCTAATGATGCAGAGCAGCCTTTTTCTCTGAACCATGAGTTGCCAAGGGAAAACCCCTCACTTTTTGACCCTCGGTAAGAGAAATTTTCATTTCAGTTCAGAAACAAAAGGGAATATTTTTTACTGCTGTTTTGGGATTAATTAATGCAATGAGCCATATTGTTTGCTTTTCCTACAGTTTCTGTTCTGTTGCTCTCATCACCAGCTGCAGGTGAGTTTATTCTTCTGTGTTATGCATAAAATCCTTTTTAATTTTGAAAAAATATTATAAATAAATTATTGTTTATTATGTCTTAGGTGGTCAGATCAGATTGGCTGGATCTACTCCTTGTTCTGGAAGAGTTGAAATCTATCACAACAACTCCTGGGGAACTGTCTGTGATGACAGCTGGGACATAAATGATGCCGAGGTGGTTTGCAGACAGTTGAACTGTGGCATAGCAGTGGAAGCCCCTGGTTCGGCCAATTTTGGCCAAGGCAATGGGAAAATCTGGCTTGATGATGTGGCCTGCTCAGGAAGTGAAAGGCGTCTAAGCGAGTGTCAGCACAAAGGATTTGGAACACACAACTGTGGTCATAGTGAAGATGCTAGTGTTGTTTGCTCAGGTGAGAAGATTTCATATGCTGTATTTCAAATAAATATGAATCTTATCATAGTAACCATATTCTGCAGCATGGTTTGAAGAGCTAGTTATTAATGTGAACATTTTTACTCCCCCCAAAATATCTGATCAGTATCAGCATTGATAATTACCTGATTAAAAATGGTATTGCCCATGACATGACCAATGGACAATAAATACAGTTTCTTTCTCAGTAATAATAAATAAATGTAAAAAAAAAAAAAAAAAAAAAAGAACAAAGAAAAAAATAAAATAAAACCCTCTGTTTGCTTTGTCACCTACATCTTTTCAGTCAGGGTCAGAAATCACCCCATATTATAAGCCTGACCTTATTTAACCTATGATTCAGATAAGGTCTTTGGTGTAAATTTTACAGAGTGGTCTAATATCAATAATCTATAATTCTAAAACCCTGCAGATATACATAAATTGTCTTTCTCAAACATTACAATTGACCCATTTCTTGTGTATTAAATATTTTTAATACTGAATAAGATATTGATATATATTATTTGTTATGTTGTGTCCAATAGGTGGTCAGATTAAATTGACTGTATCTGGATCCACTCGTTGCTCTGGAAGAGTTGAAATCTATCACAGCAAATCCTGGGGAACTGTCTGTGATGACAGCTGGGACATAAATGATGCCAAGGTGGTTTGTAGACAGTTGAGCTGTGGTACAGCGGTAGATGCCCCTGGATCAGCCAGGTTTGGTCAAGGAGATGGGAAAATCTGGCTTGATGATGTGGCCTGTTCAGGAAGTGAAAGGGCTCTGAGTGAGTGTCAGCACAGAGGATTTGGGACACACAACTGTGGTCATAGTGAAGATGCTGGTGTTGTTTGTTCAGGTGAGAGGATTTCAAATGCTGTATTTCAAATAAATATAAAGTTTATCATAGTAATCATATTATGTAGCATGGTTTAGATTTTAAAAACTTTCTTAAAAAAGTTACCAATTTGAACATTTTACTTTTTCCTCAACATATGTGATCAGTATCAGCACTGATAATATCTGACTAAGCATCAGTTATTGGCCATGACATGATCAATCCACATCAAATACATTTCAAATATATTTCTTTATTGATGACAAAAATCTTCTTTTTACTTTGTCACCTGCAGCTTTTCAGCCAGGGCCAGTAACCACCTCACGTTATAGACCTGAACTGATTTAACCTATAATTCAGATAAGGTCTTTACAGGGCAATTTAGATAGTCCTGTGCTCTATATTTGCAAATACCCTGGAGATATAGATTGTTTTACTAATGCATTGCAAATACATTGGCTGTGTATTAAATATTAATACTGAGTAAAATATTGAAATATTATTTGTTGTGTTGTGCCACCTAGGTAGTCAAATTAAATTAGCTGGGTCTGGGTCTGGACAGTGCTATGGAAGAGTTGAAATCTATCACATCAACTCCTGGGGAACTGTCTGTGATGATGACTGGGACATAAATGATGCCAAGGTGGTTTGCAGACAGCTGAACTGTGGTACAGCACTGGATGCTCCCCAATCTGCCCATTTTGGTCAAGGAAATGGTTCCATCTGGCTTGACAATGTGGCCTGTGCCGGAAGTGAAAAGGTTCTAAGTGATTGTCAACATGGAGGACTTGGGTCACATAATTGTAACCATGGCGAGGATGCTGGTGTCATCTGTTCAAGTAAGAAGGCATTTTCATTTAAAAGATGTTGATTATTTCATCAGTCATAGATGGTCAAAGTTTTTGACCTTTGAACAAGAATGATGTATCCATTGGATGAAATGAGTCTTTCTTGGTCTTGTGAGATTTCTAGTGGCAAAATTGTGAATTAGCTGGCTAACCAGCTATTGACAAGAAATTAAAGCATAAAGTAGCTTTTCTAAATCTTATTTAGATGTGTATCTTTTCTTGTTATATTGTAAAGATGATAATAGACTGACCTTGGCATAACTTGTTGTAGGAATTGGAATTGAATTCTCAGCCAATAAACTGTGAATGATTGTTCCTTCTTTAACATTGTAAAATATATATTTTCTGTATGACCACACTAGCTAATACAGTGATGTCCATAAGTGCAATCACGATTAGTTTCAGATTATAGTTTATGTTAGATTATATACATTTAAATTTTAGTTTATATAGAACATATCTAAGCAAAAATAAAATAAAGTTAAAACTCTAACGCTGTGCTATTTTTCAACAGACCTCCCTAAGCCCAGCATCTCCATGAATCCAGCTGGTGAAGTCACCTGGGGTCAGAATATTACCATTACTTGTTCAGTCTCAGCTGAACATGGTGTAACATTTATTCTGCAAAAGACCACAGGCTCATTCAGTCAGACTCAAACATCGAATACCAACTCTGCTACCTTCAGCCTCCATCAAGTGACCCTTGATAATGGGGGATCATACCAATGTCTATATCAAATAAGGGGCTCATCTCAAAGTTTCAGCTCCCCCTTAAGTGACTCTGTCAGGCTGTCTGTTACTGGTAAGACAAGTTAATACACAGCCTGAACTTTTCTATCACACATTTGTATTCTCAAAAAAAAAAAAGTCAAGGCTTTTCCTTTGGGTTTTGGTGGTCATGATGTGATGTATACACAAGTGGAAGAACTCAACTCAAATGTAGTTGAACGTTGTTTCGCAGACCCCAGGTGCATGTGCAATTCAACACTAAGCCAGATACAATTGAACAGTTGACAATTGATAACATATAACAAATAACATGTTCCGTTATAAACATGTCATAACATGTTATAGCATGTCTACCAGCAGTATCCACCAGCATTTTGGGGATTGCCACCATGCCCAGCACCACCTGCCTTGCAACCACAGCTCCATATAGACGTATCAGCAATGGCCCTATGGAACATAGACCACTCAAATTCGATATTCTCCCTCCAGCCACCTGATACAGCTTACAACCATGTGGCGCTCAGTTGACAGCTCAGCTACTCTTTTCACCTGAGTGTCCAAAACATGTGGCTGCAAGTCAGACAATACAACTATAAAGTCGATATACCGACTACCTAGGGTGCCCTGGTGCCATGTGAACAGATAGACACTCTTATGTGTCTATCTGTTCCATTAACATTGTGTTAGTTACCCAAACTAACACAGTGTTTGGCCAAACTGTTTGGCCAGACTAGCACAGAAGTCCAACAACTGGTGCTCGCAAACAGGCCCCTCCCCAGGCTTGTCTCCGGGGCGGGGTCCCATTGACCTGGACAGGATGCTCGTTCTACTGTTTTTCTTCTTTATAAGGGGTGTCTGAACCACTCTTAGTCTGACCCTAAATTTAGGACCAATTTGCCTTGATTAACCCTATGAGGTGCTAAAGCCCCCGACAACACAGCTCCTAGGTTCACTAGGTTATGCAAACCACTCCACCACAGCAAGGTGGTGGTTTTTGGAGGTTCAAATTTGATTAGATTATTAAAACTACATATTATACTTATTACACACATATGATATCAGCTACCATTCAAGTGAAACAATTAATACCCAATCCACACCTGTGTCAGTATTGGACAAGAGTTTACAACAGAGATGTCAGCTCTCCTGAGTGACTGTGTCAGATTATCAGTCGCCAGTAAAACAGAAAGGAAAATAAGATTCCTTAGTTTATTTTGTTTGTACTTATATAGATAATGCAAAGAATCAAGCAAATTGACAAATAAAAATAAGGAATTCTGTGCTCAGTTTAAAGGCTATACATTTACAATCTAATATGTTTCTCTTTCAGTGAGACTCCAGAAACCCAGCATCTCCATGAATCCTCCTGGTAACATCACCTGGGGTCAGGATGTTAGCTTCAATTGTTTGATCTTAGAACAACATTTGGGAGGAACATTCACTCTTCAGAAGACCTCTGGCTCATTCAGGCAGACCCAGCCATCAAGAACCAAATCTGCTACCTTTAGCATCCGTGAAGCAACCCTTGATGATGAGGGATCATACCAGTGTCAGTATCGGATAAGCCTTTCCAATCAAGACTTCCATTCTCCTCTGAGTGACTCTGTCAAACTCTCAGTTACTGGTAAATCAAAACTATCACATTGCTTGGCTTAATTTTGGTTCTACTGGTACAAATGCTACAAAGGACTGGGAAAATTGTTAAATAAAGAAGGGGTATGAGCTCATGCTAAAGTCAATACATTTTCTAGTCAAACATTGTTGTATTTTTTTCAGTGAGTCTCCCAAAACCCAGTATCTCCATGAATCCTCCTGGTGATCTTACCTGGGGTCAGAACATTAACATCACCTGTTTGATCTCAACTCAGCATTTGGGGGGAACATTCACCCTTCAGAAGACCTCTGGCTTATTCAGACAGACTCGGACAGTGAGCACCAGCTCTACTACCTTTAGCATGCATCGAGTAACTTTTGACGACGAGGGATCATACCAGTGTCAGTATCAGACAAGGGTTTCAAATAGAGATTTCAGTTCTCCCTCAAGTGACTCTGTCAGACTCTCTGTGACTGGTAAAGCAAATCTATAAAATTCTTAATTTGATTTCATTTCTTTATGCATAACTTATGCAAAGAACAATGCAAATTTACATATACATGTGGAAAGGTGTGTGTTCATCCGTAGGGTAAGACATTTATTAATTGAACATTGTTGGATTTGTTTTCAGTGAATCTACCAACACCCAGCATCTTTATGAATCCTCCTTCTGACATCACCCGGGGTCAGAATATTAGCATCACTTGTTTGATCTCAACTTGGCATTTAGGTGGAACATTCACTCTTCAGAAGACCTCGGGCGCATTCAAACAGACTCAGAATTCAAGTACCAACTCTGCTACCTTTAGTATCCATCAAGTAACTTTTGAAGACGAGGGATCATACCAATGTCAATATCGGACAAAGGTTTCAAATAGAGACTTCATTTCTCCCTTAAGTGACTCTGTCAGACTCTCTGTGACTGGTAAAGCAAATCTACAAATTTACTAACGTTATTTTATTTCTATTTGTGTAACTGATTTAAAGAAATGAGCAAATTTACTTGTAAAAAATAGAGAGGTATTAGTTCATCTTCAAAGGATGCCATTTATCAATCTGGCATTGTTGTATTTTTTTTTTTTTTTTTTTCAGTGAGTCTCCCAAAACCCAGCATCTCCATGACTCCACCTGGTGACCTTAGCTGGGGTCAGAATGCTAGCATCACTTGTTTGATCTCAACTGGGCATTTAGGTGGAACATTCATTCTTCAGAAGACCTCTGGCTCATTCAGGCAGACCCAGCAATCGAGAACCAACTCTGCAACCTTTAGCATCCGTGAAGCAACCCTTGATGATGAGGGATCATACCAGTGCCAGTATCAGACAAGGCTTTTCAATCAAGACTTCCGCTCTCCTCTGAGTGACTCTGTCAAACTCTCAGTCACTGGTAAATCAAAATTATCACATTGCTTAACTTTGTTTTGTTTCTATTGGTACAAATGCTTTAAAGGATTGGGAAAATTGTTAAATAAAGAAGGGGTATGAGCTCATGCTAAAGTCAATACATTTACTAGTCAAACATTGTTGTATTTTTTTCAGTGAGTCTCCCAAAACCCAGTATCTCCATGAATCCTCCTGGTGATCTTACCTGGGGTCAGAACATTAACATCACCTGTTTGAGCTCAACTCAGCATTTGGGGGGAACATTCACCCTTCAGAAGACCTCTGGCTTATTCAGACAGACTCAGGCATTGAGCATCAACTCTACTACCTTTAGCATCCATCGAGTAACTTTTGATGATGAGGGATCATACCAGTGTCAATATCAGACAAGGGTTTCAAATAGAGACTTCAGCTCTCCCTTAAGTGACTCTGTCAGACTCTCTGTGACAGGTAAAATTATCTACAAAATTCCTAACTTCATTTCACTTCTATTTGTATAAATTGTGCAAAGAACCAAACATATTTACATACAAACATGGGGTGGTATGTGTTTATTCTAAAGGTAAGGCATTTATCAATCTGGCATTGTTGGATTTTTTTTTCAGTGAACCTCCCAACACCCAGCATCTCCATGAATCCTCCTGATGATATCATCCAGGGTCAGAATGTTAGCATCACTTGTTTCATCTCAACTCAGCATTTAGGTGGAACATTCACTCTTCAGAGGACCTCAGACTCATTCAAACAGACCCAGAAATCAAGTGCCAATTCTGCCACCTTTGGTATCCATCAAGTGACCTTTGATCATGAGGGATCATACCAATGTCAATATCGGACAAGGGCTTCAAATAGAGATTTCAGTTCTCCCTTAAGTGACTCTGTCAGACTCTCTGTGACTGGTAAAGCAAATCTAAAAAAATCCTAAATTTGTTTCATTTCTCTTTGTATAAAATATGCAAAGGGCCAAGCAATTTTAGCTGTAAAATAGAGAGATGTGAGTTCATCCTCAAGGTATGACATTTATCAATCTGACTTTGCTGTATTCATTTTTCTTTCAGCGAACCTCCCAACACCCAGGATCTCCATGAATCCTCCTGGTAACATTACCTGGGGTCAGGATGTTAGCATCACTTGTTTGATCTCAACTCAGCATTTAGATGGAACATTCATTCTTCAGAGGACCTCAGGTTCTTTCAAACAGACCCAGAAATCAAGTAGCAACTCTGTTACCTTTAGCATCCGTGAAGTGACCCTTGATGATGATGGATTATACCAGTGCCAATATCAGACAAGGCTTTCCAATCAAGACTTCCACTCTCCTCTGAGTGACTCTGTCAAACTCTCTGTTACTGGTAAATCAAAAGTATTACATTGCTCAACTTTGTTTTGTTTCTACTTGTACCAATGCTGCAAAGAAGTGGGTATGTTGTCACTTAAAAAGGTTATCAGCTCAGGCTAAAGGCAATACATTTACCAGTCAAACATTGTTGTATTTTTTTCAGTGACTCTCCCAACACCCAGGATCTCCATGAATCCTCCTGGTAACATCACCTGGGGCCAGGATGTTAGCATCATTTGTTTGATCTCAACTGGGCATTTAGGTGGCACATTCATTCTTCAGAAGACCTCTGGCTCATTCAGGCAGACCCAGAAATCAAGATCCAATTCTACTACCTTTAGCATCCATCAAGTAACCCTCGATGATGATGGATCATACCAGTGCCAGTATCAGACAAGGCTTTCCAATCAAGACTTCCACTCTCCTTTGAGTGACTCTGTCAAACTCTCAGTTACTGGTAAATCAAAACTATCACATTGCTCAACTTTATTTTGTTTCTACTTGTACCAATGCTGCAAAGAAGTGGGTATATTGCCAAATAAAAAAGGGGTATGCATTCAATTTAATGGCAATACATTTACCAGTCAAACATTTTTGTATTTTTTTTAGTGAGTCTCCAAACACCCAGGATCTCCATGAATCCTCCTGGTAACATCACCTGGGGTCAGGATGTTAGCATCATTTGCTTGATCTCAACTTGGCATTTTGGTGGCACATTCATTCTTCAGAAGACTTCTGGCTCATTCAGGCAGACCCAGAAATCAAGATCCAATTCTACTACCTTTAACATCCATCAAGTGACCCTCGATGATGATGGATCATACCGGTGCCAGTATCAGATGACACTTTCCAATCAAGACTTCCGTTCTCCTTTGAGTGACTCTGTCAAACTCTCAGTTACTGGTAAATCAAAACTATCACATTGCTCAACTTTATTTTGCTTCTACTTGTACCAATGCTGCAAAGAAGTGGATATATTGCCAAATAAAAAGGGGTATGCGCTCAATTTAAAGGCAATACATTTACCAGTCAAACATTATTGTATTTTTTTCAGTGACTCTCCCAAAACCCAGCATCTACATGAATCCTCCTGGTGATCTTACCTGGGGTCAGAATATTAACATCGCCTGTTTGATCTCAACTCAGCATTTGGGGGGAACATTCACCCTTCAGAAGACCCGAGGCTCATTCAGACAGACTCAGGCATTGAGCATCAACTCTACTACCTTTAGCATCCATCGAGTAACTTTTGATGACGAGGGATCATACCAGTGTCAATATCAGACAAGGGTGTCAAATAGAGACTTCAGCTCTCCCTTAAGTGACTCTGTCAGACTCTCTGTGACAGGTAAAATAATCTACAAAATTCCTAACTTCATTTCACTGCTATTTGTATAAATTTTACAAAGAACCAAACATATTTACATACAAACATGGGGTGGTATGTGTTTATTCCAAAGGTAAGGCATTTATCAATCTGGCATTGTTGGATTTTTTTTTCAGTGAACCTCCCAACACCCAGCATCTCCATGAATCCTCCTGGTGATATCATCCAGGGTCAGAATGTTAGCATCACTTGTTTCATCTCAACTCAGCATTTAGGTGGAACATTCACTCTTCAGAGGACCTCAGACTCATTCAAACAGACCCAGAAATCAAGTGCCAATTCTGCCACCTTTGGTATCCATCAAGTGACCTTTGATCATGAGGGATCATACCAATGTCAATATCGGACAAGGGCTTCAAATAGAGATTTCAGTTCTCCCTTAAGTGACTCTGTCAGACTCTCTGTGACTGGTAAAGCAAATCTAAAAAAATCCTAAGTTTGTTTCATTTCTCTTTGTATAAAATATGCAAAGGGCCAAGCAATTTTAGCTGTAAAATAGAGAGATGTGAGTTCATCCTCAAGGTATGACATTTATCAATCTGACTTTGCTGTATTCATTTTTCTTTCAGCGAACCTCCCAACACCCAGGATCTCCATGACTCCTCCTGGTAACATTACCTGGGGTCAGGATGTTAGCATCACTTGTTTGATCTCAACTCAGCATTTAGATGGAACATTCATTCTTCAGAGGACCTCAGGTTCTTTCAAACAGACCCAGAAATCAAGTAGCAACTCTGTTACCTTTAGCATCCGTGAAGTGACCCTTGATGATGATGGATTATACCAGTGCCAATATCAGACAAGGCTTTCCAATCAAGACTTCCGCTCTCCTCTGAGTGACTCTGTCAAACTCTCCGTTACTGGTAAATCAAGAATATCAAGTTTCTATTTTTTTTTTATTATTATTAATAATTAAATTTTAGGTGTTTTTGCAAAAGATGCAAAGATCGCCACAGATTTTCAAGAAAAAATGAAGAGTTATGAGCTCAAGTAATAAATTTACCAATTTAACATTATGTTTTTTTCAGTGAACCTCCCAACACCTAGCATCTCCATGGATCCTCCTGATGATATCACCTGGGGTCAGAATATTAGTATCACTTGTTTAATCTCAACTCGGTATTTAGGTGGAACATTCATTCTTCAGAAGACCTCTGGCTCATTCAGGCAGACCCAGATATCAAGAACCAACTCTGCTACCTTTAGTATCTGTCAAGTGACCATTGATGATGAGGGATCATATCAGTGCCAGTATCAGACGATGCTTTCCAATCAAGACTTAATTTCTCCCCCAAGTGATGCTGTCAGACTCTCAGTTACTGGTAAATCAAAACTACCGCATTCCTTAACATTTTGGTCTATTAGAATGAATGATCCAAAGAAGTGGGCAATTGCTATGCAAAAAAGGAGGTATGAGCTCAGGTCACAGAGAAGACATTTACCAATCTAACGTTAGAGATTATTTTTTCAGTGAGTCACCTAGCACCCAGCATTTCCACGAACCCTCCTGATGATGTCACCTGGGGTCAGAATATTAGCATTACTTGTTTAATCTCGACTCATTTGAGTATTTTGGCATTTTGGTGGAACATTTACACTTTAGAGGACCCCAGGTTCATTCAGACAGATACAGATATCAAGTACAACATGTGCTACGTTCAACATCGATCAAGTGACCTTTGATAATGAAGGATCATACCAGTGTCAGTATCAGTCAAGACTTTCAAATCAGGACTTTATTTCCCCCCTGAGTGACTGTCAGACTATGCATTTCAGGTAAATCAAAAATGTCAAATTCCATAACTTTTTATTTTACAGTATTTGTATAAATGATGCATAGAACAAAGAAATTGTAAGTAGGAGGTACGAGCTCAGCTTAACGTCAGTATAGTTAAGGCACATATACACAGTATATATGCAGTATATAAATACACACACAGCAAATCTGGGGAAACTAAATAGTTGCAACCCCTCACCCCCTCCTTTTTTCTTTTTTTTTCTTTTTTTTGTAACCAGTGCCACTGCAGCCACCTAACATTTTCCTGACATCTCCTGATGGAGGGCTGGTCTGGAGTCCTGAAGCTGCAGAGGTCAAGAATGGATTCAGTTTTGTCATCACCTGTTCAAGCTCTTCTCATCATCCTGGAGGTGTTTTCTCTCTCATCTTTTCTGGTTCCAACAACACTGACACCAAACCTGCAGTCAACCACTCAGCTTCATTTGAGTTTCCTGAAGCTGGGTATGAACACCAGGGCAACTACAGCTGCTTGTATGAAGTCACACTGGGCTCAAGGAATTTCAGTTCTGTGGCATCAGCATCACTTTGCATCATCATTAAATGTAAGTAGAACTTTGTCGTGACATATGTTTTATGAATTATATCTTGGAGATTAACTTAGAGGCTTGCACTGAACATTGTCAAAAGTGTCACAAGTACAGAAATCCTAATTCTCCACCAACAGTAATGCTGTCAAATGAATGTGCTGGGGTAAATGCAGTTTGCTGCTGAAATATGTTTGGTGGTATAAAAATACTTAGATAAAGTACAAGTACCTTAAAAATGTACTTGGTTCCATTTCACCCTTGCCTTTTCTCGCATTATCTATCAGGGGTCAATGTAGAGGACTTTCCTGCTCAATGATTTGGAATGAAAACATTAATGTATGCAGAATATATCATTTTATATTTAATAATGAAACAAACACTATGCAAAATATGTGTAAATGATTGTCTTATTACTGCTTCAATGTGTTCATATGTGTATTGCATATCGTGCATTGTTTGAGGTTGTCGAAGTGGCACAGTCATGTACAGTTTCTGGCAAAATGCAAATAGACAGAAGATGCAGCCCAGAGGAGAAAATATCATTCTGCAGGTAATTGAATTTCACTGGCTGTGGTCACCCAAATAATATTCAAGTTACTTGTGTTTTTTGGTGCGCTTGGATAACTGAATGGTTAAGCCGGACCATGTTGGTGCATATTTGCCGTGCAGTTGTTTGTTTCCTATATCTCTACACTGTTTCAGCATTTTAATTTAATTAAAAAAATAATTTAAAAAATTTAAATTTAATTTTTTAAAAAATAATTTCTGCACCCATCTACATAATATCAGCCATACGTGCTCATGATCGTTCTTGACTACTATTCAAGTGGTCCAAGGAATGCTGTCTGGCACTGTCATTTCTGACAGCCACAATCTGGGATGTTCTTATTTGTGATTTGCCAAAACCTCCTAAATGTAGAAATTAGACCAGGGGATACCTTTAAATCTTCAAGAATTTCTGAGAGGCTTCTGAGAGTTCTCATATTTAAATTAGTCTCCCCGTCTCTATGTTGCTCTGAGTATACCTGGCCTGTACCACTACACTTGCTGTCTTTGGGGCATCTGCCCCCCATCCTTCTTTCACATAATGGTATAATCCTAGTCTGTCTTCGTATGTGATTGGCCACATGATGTTCCCATCAAAATAAAGTTCTGCCCCTGCCTTCATGGATTCTCTGCAGAGCTGAGCAGGAGCGGCTGTCAGCTGAAGATGTGGCTTTCCTCAATAGGAGTCGGCTCTTTTCATTTGCGACAAAGAATCGGCTCTTAGAGCCAGCTCGTTCATAAACAACATATCACTACATCCTACCACAAGTTCACTTTTACAACTGTTAAGAGATGAGAAGCAACCAAGCATAAACCCCTAATTTGGACAGGGTATGCAAGAAAAGTAAATGAAAGGTAATGAAATGAGAACTGATGGTTCATTCTGGATAATCTCCCATATTATTTAAAAAAAAATACATTTTTTTTAAATAATAGGAAGTTTGAGGTACACAGGAAAGTACTACACATTGAAAGAATTAAGCATCTTCTGAAGGAAAAACTGTCTGTCCCTTCTAGTGCCTTGGCTAGTGATCTCCTTAGCAGCTGCTGGGATCCTGCTGTTATTCCTGTTAATCTTGTTGGTGGTTTGTCTGGTCTTAAGGAGAAGACGACCAGCCAAGCAGCTCGGTGACATAAACTTAGGTAAGTCAGTAAGTTAGACAAATTTTAAAGATGCACATTTATCTAAGTACTTTCATGTTTCATGTATTTACTTTCTCCTATGATGCTTGTGTTTCAGTGGCTGTCACAGATAAGAATGATTATGAAAGTAACCAGGACAAGGACTATGACACTGTTGATCCAGTGGACAATGGAAAGAAACTTAGTGAGGAGTAAAATAATGATTATGACAAGCCAGGTTCTGATTATGAAGAGCTACATCAAAATGTGGACCTGCACACAGATTTTACAGAACCCTTGTAGAAGAGGTTTGTCTTAGAGAAGTATAACACTGAACAATTATTACAAAGAAGAAGAATAAACCAGTGATTATAATGAAAATGATCAAAATTACTATGTAAATATAACCCAAAATATTGTGTTAATTTACTAATGAATTTTCACTAATAAATTAAACATTTTCAGCACAGATCAATTTGTTGACAGTGTTTGACTTCTATATCTGTACTATATGATGATTCAAGTTGCATTTTAATATGGGGATAGATTAATTAAACCAGTTCCCCTACTTAATAGTAATTAGTAGTATATTCATCATAAACGTCAAAACCAACAGTTGGCGTCAAATGTTTTCTCCTCAAATGAGTCAGAGCGTCTTCTTTTCACCTGTTAACCATAATGGTAATGCTAATGCTTGATCGTATGTTATACACCTGGGGGGCTCCTGGTTGAGATAAGATAAAAAAAAAAAAGGAGGTTAAATAGGTGGATGTTAAGCCTGCTTTTAAAAATGTCAACATTTTCTCCAACAGGCTGGTCCATGAATGTGGGGCATAATGCTGGAAATCTGCCTCATTGTGGGTTCTTGTATCAACAATGGGAATGGTTAAAAGGTCGATGCCAGAGGACCTCAGGGTCTGCAGGGCTTCATAGTATAAAAGCAAGACTGTGAGATTAGTAGGTGCAAGACCGTTAAGACTATGAAAAGGACCTTAAAATCAATCCTGAAAAATATAGGGAGCCAGTGCAGTGATTTTAAAACCAGTGTAATGTGAGCCTGCTTTCTGGTATACAAGCAGCTGAGTTCTGGAGTGGCTGAAGGCATGAGATTTTTTTTTTTTTTTTTTTTTTTGAAGACCACAAAGCAGGGCATTAGAGTAATCAATACGACTGGAAAAAAAGCATCAGCATTTCCATGTTGGCTCGAGAAAGAAATGGGCAAACTCTGGCTATATTCTTTAGATGATAAAAATCTGTTTTAACCACATAATTAACATATGAATTAAAACTTAGCTGAGATATCTTCAAAAACAGTGCATTTCATTTTGACAAGTGTTTTCCTCTCTTAACCTAAGGACTGATAACTAAGACTTCAGTTTTGTCCTGGTTGAGTTGCAAGAAGTTTTCCGCCATCCAGAATTTAATATCTGAAATTCATTCAAATACATGAAATACAATACATTACAAAGGGCATCAATTGGCCGTGTGTCTTCAGGAGAAAAGGCAATGTACAGCTGTTTATCATCAGCATACCTGTGAAAATTGATGTCATATCTTTTGATGATCCCCAATTTAAAAAAAGCATTGGGCCTAAAACTGAGCCTTGGGGCACACCCCATTTGATTTTATGGATCCCCGAGGAGCATACATAATTACCAGACATCTTCTATCTCAAGACAGAACTTGAATAATTTAAAAACAGTACAAGAGAGAGGTAAAAAAAAAAAAAAAAAAAAAACATTCAACTGAATAAAAACAAATTTCTCTCAAAGTTTGCTTAAAATGGCAAGTCGGATACAGTTGTATAATTATTGAAAACATCAAGATCCAGATTGCTCTTCATCAGGTGGGGCCTCACCACTCCTGTTTTAAAGGCAGAAGGAAAGATACTTGTAGAGTGAAGAGAGCAATTAACGTTGTTTAAAAGCTCTCTTCCAAATGATTCATAAAATGTTTTTAAAAGTGGTGTGGGAATTGGATCTAAAAGGCAAATGATTGTAAGTAAGCATTCCTTGCCAGTTTAACTGAAGTATCATATATTTTAGTAAGTTGTTTATGTAGAATTTGATGATTTATTGATAGTTTGTGTCTCCACAGGGGTGTAACCTTAGTTTCTACCTTTTTTGTTATCAGAAGAGTTACTTAATCAGGGCTTGATTTCAGTCCACTTTGGAAATTTTCAATGACAAAATCACAAGTAAAAGAAACAAGTAAAATAACTGGAGGACTTCTAGAGTCAGATAGTGAGTCAGTTAGGCTAGGCTATTAGGATTAGTTGAATGTACTGCAATATAAAATCGGATGTCAACAGCATAACATGTTAGTGATTTGATCTGATTAAGATGGTAAATAACAACAGGCCCAAGACTGATCCATGGGACTGCATATGTGAAATGGGAAAATGAAGGTTTGAAATGTTCAACAACAACAGAGAGAGTTCTCAGACAGATATAAGCAGAGTAAATTGGCAGGACACTCTTTTAAGCCAACACAAGTTCATAATGAACCATGTATCACTCTAAACCAATTATGCTGGCTAAACAAACACACTGCTACCTGTACACCATACGACACGATACCCATACATCAGATTTAAATCTTCAAAAATACTGTGAAATTCAAATCATATTGTTATAGTATTGCTTAAAATTCCCAAAGACAATCTTGTCTAAAAGATTTATTTAGTTGTGACTGGGTAGTGGGGACTAACAGGTATTTATCCTCTAATGAGGCCAGTTGGTCTGAGACAGTATCTATCAGTTTATGCAGGCCTAGTTTCACATCCCAGATACCTGTTTTATATGACTTCAATGACTCACATGATGGTTGGAAGGGTCAATGACTCATGTGACCCTGTCAACAGTCTCTAGGGTATATTTGTTTCACAAAAAGCTAAATATCTGGAACTCCACTTGTCAGTCTGAGCTGAAGAGGCTTTCGCAATAATAGCTGAAATGTCTTCAAGAATTTTAAGTAAGTTCAGTTCTTCAGCAATTACAGCATAAATGTACTGAATATAAACAGTTTTACTGTACCAAAATGAACATTTCCTTCTTGAATATCCCCAAGAAAGCATAAAAGCACATTTCCTACCACAAACATATAATAAAACTGGACACACTAAAAATGCACGACCTATTTCTCTGCACATACACACGTACATTAACCAATATAACCACAGGGTGACTTAAGCTGTAAATAATACCATAAATAATGACCAAACTTAGATGTGTGGTGTAATAATAACCCAGGAATTTACAGCTGAGGAAAAGGCAGCCATCTTGAATGTTCCCCTCTATTTTTGTCCCTGGCATCCCCTAGTTCCCTGACACACTTTTTTATTTTTGTAGAAACCCAACTGATGACTCAAAGTAATGCTGTCAATATGATGACGTCTTAATCCAAGTCCAAATTAAGCCCAAATCTTTTAGTTTACCATAAACAGATAGTCAGCCAGAACACTAAATTACCTAAAAAATAATCAGACAGTTGGTTTAACACTTTGGGTACACTGTCAATAAAGCCTAAAAACAATTATAAAACAGTAGTTTATGAGTATTAATACTTTTACAAAATATTTAGCTGAATAACACAAATATTTATTTAAACATTAAAGTACAAGAATAATGTATTTTTTTTCCAGATATGGGAAATACCAGACCGAGACAGCTGTTTTTAACCAATCACTTGTGAGCCAAGTCACTGTTGGAGCCAATGAGTTAAAAGCAGGTTTACAATATGAGGCCTTAACAGCCACAAATAGATATGACTCAGGCTCCTTGTAATGTTAGCACACTGGCTTCATACACACACACACATGCAGACAGACCCTCAGAGTGTTTTAGCACTGAGCTCATCCCACGAAGAAGCGGCCATGAAGCCTTGTAACCTGAGACAAGACAGGCCGTGTTTACACTGCTGCTCTTCATGATCACAGCTGAACAGCTGCTGGAGTCTGATGTTTGGACATCAGGTTAAATGTCTATAGAGCAGCGTCTATCTGTGAGCCATAACAATTACAAAAGATCACCCATCTGTTTTAAAACCTATTTTTTCACATTTATTTTAAGCAGTGTCCAGTCTATTATGGTCATCGTAGTCAAACTTTCTTTCCTAAAGTTAGATGTTCAGATCAGTTCTCATGTATTTAATATTTAACATGCATGTTAAATATTAAGCTAGCACTAGCTTCTGGTTAGCTTATCTTATTGTAAAGACTGAAACAACTAACCAAACTGTATACTAGTGATCACATTTTATCTTGTCCTATTTATCTGTTTAAGTAGCCAGTTGTGAAATTTTAGGTACCAATTAACCGGCAGACATGGCAGAAAGTTTATTTAAGTTAAAGTTTAAATCAAGTTAAGCTAAATGGAACTAACTTACATATATGACTGATTTTTTGTGGCTTTTTTGGACCTTAACTCTAGACTACTAACTGTAGAAATAAGACAAAATACAAATTTTAGAAATATATCAGAAATAAGAATGTTTATTATCTTGTATCTGAATAGAATATAAACGAATTTAATTCAATAATTTAAATATTCATAAATCAATAGCTAAGATTTGTGCTAATGTTATTGTTGAGACTAGACCTGGATATACTTTTTTAATTGAATAGATTCAAACTTCACTTCATGCAATGGCTTCCTCAAGTTATGAGGAAGCCATCAAGTTTAATAATAAAATCAAACAGTACTGCAAAAGCTGTTTTCATTCTTATCCTATTATGTTCATAAAATGTCTGCGTAACATTTTTACATGTCAGGTCATTTGACACTGCAGTGTGAACACTCAAAGACAAACAGGATGTGACCATGAGCTGTCTTTAGTCTTTTGATGAGCTGCAGGGTATTCCTGACCTCGCTGGCACACATTAACAAGCAGCGGTGATCTCATATGGTGTAAATAACTCAGTGGGAGGGTCAGAGTGAAGCTGCTGGGATATATAAAGCAGAGACTTGTGTGTAGAGCCTCAAACCACCTGATAGAAGACTCACAAGGAGAAGGAACTCAGAAAATTGGCAGCTCTTGCTCTTTACTGGAGCCGGAAAATTTTCAAGGCTTGAGACTAAAACCGTCAGGTTGTCTTATAAACCAGGCCAAGTTTTTGTGAAGAACATTGTTTCGACAGTGACATGATGTCCCAGCATGCTTTGACCAGCCTGTTTGGCGATGACCCTTTCTTCAGCCAGGAGCGGCTGCTGTGGCCACTGCATCACGGAGCCCTCTCCTCGCTGCAGCAAGACTTCTTCAACAGGAGATCCAAACTGGCCGACAGCCTCCTGAGAGAGCTCCACGACGGGCACCCACTGCTTGGACTGGGACAGCTGCCCCTCCTGTCCTCCACTTTGCCAGGGTATGTACAGCAACTATGCATCTTTCCTCTAAATTTGCTGTGGTTTTGTTATGTTTCAAATATATAGTTGGTAGAGGAGATGATTCTGATCTGGATTCTGATATTCTTTCAGGCTGAGTGACGGTAAAGAGCAGCAGAGAGAGACTTCCAGCACAGAGCTGCAAAAGGTCGATCAACAACAGGTCACAGAAAACAACCGTGACCTCCTTGTGACCCTTGATGCTCGTGGTTACGCTCCCAATGACATCACTGTCAAGCTGGAGGGGCGGAGTTTGGCAGTTGTGGCCATGAAGCAGGCCGGATCGGAAGAAAGCCAGTCCTGTTCCTCGGCCTCATCCTGCGCCTCCTTCTGCTCCGCCGCCTCCTCTCAGATGGGCTTCGTGCAAAAGATTGACCTGCCACCTCACCTGGATCTGTCCGGCCTCTCCTGTTCCCTGATGGATGATGGACAGCTGCGGATCCACGCCCCTGTGGCCAAGCAACCAATCGGTGAAGAGCAGCAGGTGCCCATTCGGTTCAGGACTTCGTTGGAATTTCCCATCACCAAGGACGACACAGAGGACAAACACACAGACTGATGCACACACATGAAAATACATTTTTGCATAAGTAAATACACACACCCAACCACACCCTCACGCACACACACACACACACACACACACACACACACACACACACCACTAAAAGACTGCCTATGTGTTAAGTTTACACTTACTAAATGAAGAGAATATTTATTTTGTAATTATTTACAATTTGTATAAACTGTTGGCAATTTTATTTGCGCAATAGTTTCTCCTTGGCGCATGGATTTATTAAATAAATTGAAAATTTTAAATGTTATGGACTTTTGTGACCATGGGATGGGGCTAGCAGACAATTTATACATGTGATGGTGCCAGAAGAAGGGAGAAAGGGGGGGAGGAGGGATGATGAAAATGCTCACATTTTGCTTAACTTCACTCAAGTGACTGAATTAGCGAGTTGAGAAGGTTCCAGTGACGGGTGGTTTCCTGGGGAGAAGTTATTTGTTGGAGCAGGTGACAAACAATAGCAGCAGCTGAATGTTTTATGAGTCTTGCCCCGAGGGTGTCACGACACGAGAGAGGAGAAGAAAAATAAAGAAGGGGAGATGCCCAGAGAAAGAAGGAGAGGAGGAAAGAGAACCTATATACAGATTTCAGAGGTCTAGCTCTGAAAGATAAACCTGCAAATGTAATGACTCTTGTTAATGATCCAGGATAACGGCAACACTGACAATCACCTTTGTTTTTCCATTCAGTTATTCAACATAAAACCTCAGACAGACGTCTCAAAGCCTGTGCAAAATGGTTAGACATCACCTGAGTTTTTAATATGCTACCATTTGCAGTCATGCAAACTAATGTTTTCCAAACGAGCTCAGGATAATTATTGCGACCAACTCCTGGTAAAGCCATAATAGTGACAGCTCGTTCTTGTAGCTGTTATTAGATTCTGTTTTCATGTTGAATCTATGGCCATTGCAGTGATTGTGACTGAGGCTATAGTCAGATTTTGCTGACAACCACGTGCTGTGACTCTTCTGATTAGTTAGACTGTGACACAGGTTTTTCATGTGTCATACCAGCTTGTGGTAAAGCTCTTCATTAACTCTTGAAGTGTGTTAGTAACAGCTTGTGTTAAAGCCGGAGCAATATTTATATGATTTAACAGCAACAGTCTGTTGGTTTTCATCATTTACTAGATAGCAAACCAGGTTTTTATTTATCCATATATTCTTTGAGAACATGGTTATTTAAGGAGGCATATTTGGATATGAATGATACAAAAACTTAATTTATAATTTTACATATTGATGGTATTCAGTCAGGTTTGGAGGTAGCAAGACACAAATGACTGTCATGGCTGTGATGAAGGACAGGAAGAAAAGGTAACGTGAAAGAAACATTTTTGGTGAAATAGTTGACATGAGATGACGTGAGATAGGAAGAGGGTGGAGTCACAGATGATTCCAAGATTCTAGACATGGTGTAGGTGGAGGGAGCGAAGTTGGAGCATTGATAGCTTGGTGGACTGTACCTGGAGAATCAGTCTTGTCACCTATTATTAGATTATTATCAAAAGCTCCAATAGAATCTGAAATAAAATTCTCAAAAATGTTTCTAAACATTGTGAATAAAGGCCAGATGGTGTGTAGAGTATCACACAGTGAAATAGCTGCAGAATGCCTCTCACAGAATCAAATGTCTTCACAGGCTCTCTGGGGGTTTGTTGTGTGTGTGTGTGTGTGTGTGTGTGGGTGGGTGTATGTGATTGTGACTGTGCATTTGTGTTATTTGTGCGTAATTCGTTGCGCAATTTCTAAAGTCGTGATGGCCAAATGTACTCAACCATGGAGAGTGACGCCCTACAGATCGCTGCACCCCAACTCCATCACCAACACGTCAGCACACATGTACACACACACACCTGTGTGGGAAATGACTACACATTTTCCGCAGCGACAGTTATGAAGTCATAATGATGATTGATCCTTCAGTCCAGTGAGGTGGTTAACTTTGTTTCTCCTGGAGATGGTCTTCGGGGGAGGATGCTGTTTATACTGGCAGCTACTTCACTCTAAACATACACAAGTCTCATTCTCAATAATCTGATTTGTGCCTGTGTGTGTGTGTGTGTGTGTGTGTGTGTGTGTGTGTGTGTGTGTGTGTGTGTGTGTGTTGTGCGTATGTTGTGTGTATTTGTGTGTCCTCCAGACTGTGGTTGTTTTCCCTCCACCTGTATGTGAAGACGTGCATGTTCAATACATGACATATTGACGTAATCTGTGCCTCTGGCTTTTGCCATACATAGATAGACAGACAGACAGACAGACAGAAAGATAGATAGATAGATAGATAGATAGATATAGATAGATAGATAGATAGATAGATAGATAGATAGATAGATAGATAGATAGATAGATAGATAGATAGATAGATAGATAGATAGATAGATAGATAGATAGATAGATAGATAGATAGATAGATAGATAGATAGATAGATATTACACAATTTTAGCAAGTGAACGTGAAAATCAATTCTCCTACTTAAAACCACAAACACCTGTATGTAACATTTTAGTGCCACAGCAAAGTGTATTGCTGCACCCCACATGACCGATGCACATAAACCAACCAAACAGCACTAGTATTCATCCTGCAGGCCTTAATTTTGTGATCTTCCACTGCAGGTATCACAATAAGGCAAACGGGTCATAACTCTAACATCAGCATGTGTTGCCCTACTACAAACTGCCAAAGTCTGATTGATGACTTAAATAAATATATCACAGATTTAATCTTGAGGAAAAACATCATAGGATGCTCACTGTGAAAAACACTTCCTACAGAATAAAAATCCTTGATCAATCAAACAGACAACTAATGTTAATGTTAATCTTAATCTTAGTTTTGACAGATTTTATTTCTTAAGAATATTTGCGTTATTCCAACCACAGATAGGTGTTTGGTTAGCGGATGAGCTTTTGTCAGCTTTTGTGAGTCATTATGGGTCAAGATGTCCAAAAAACAGTGTTAGGATGGTGACATTTTGGATAACTGATTCATCAAAGGCAGCAAATGTAGCATTACCATGTAATGTCGATTCTGGCCTTTTCTTATACTATATAGAGCAAAGTGGTATAACTGGGGGAGAAATTTGACACCATCAGAGAGGGATAAGTGGTCACATTGTAATCTTGGCTAAGGTGAAGGACAAATAGGAGATTTTCAAGCAAGTACTTGCTAAAGGAAATACCATGCAGCATACCATGCTGTGGACGGTGAACCTGTGGCATTTGAACGTACCTCCAAGACAAGAAAGAAGAGTGCCTTTGTTCTTCCTTACAAAAGCCTTTAGTTTCCAAAAACAGTCCAAAATGATGACAAAACTTAATTGAAAAATTAACATTAAATTCCAAAAATAATGCAAATACAATCAAATTATTGAAACGGGCAATTTAAAGACTTTAAACATTAAGGATGATTAAAAACTTTACGCGACCACAGCCTGCACCTGTCTGATATTGTTCAGACTGCTTCCCAACCCTCATAGTGACGTACCCAAATCATGTGATCCAACAAATGACATTTGTTGGATGGAATTATAAAGTGTAACTCAATCATTTTCTAATTGCAACCAAAAGTTATGTTTTGTGCAAACCAAATGGCTTCAACAAGCACTATGTGCCAGTGATTCAGTAGATCTAGACCCTAGTTCCTCTAGTCAAAATATATTGTTCCCAGACCTGGGAAAATTTGTATAATGAAAAAAGAGTGATATTTCCATATTCCATTCAGTTTATTCCAAAACCAAGATAAACTTTAGTCCCAGGGGTATCATGGTGGCTGGTACAAAACTCTACACCTTTGATAAATTAATCTGTTGTTCTGTCATTGTCTTTAAACTGCTGCTGTCTGCCTTTTTTTTTTTTTTTTTTTTTGTGCCTTCATTCTCAAAGAGGCCAACAGGTGTGTGCAGGATGTGGGAAGATCAATGACTAAAATGAGCTTTATTGATCGTTGGAAAGGCTATCAAATGGACAAGCCCTGGGGCTCCTCATTTCTTTCCACTTTCTCCCTCTCATTTTACTCTGATTTTTGTCTTTTTTTAGGCATTGTTTTTTTTCTTTTTTTTAAACTTGTTTGCATTTCTCAGCCCCCGCCCTCTTCTCCTCTGTCTGTTTGATGCAATCCTCACCAGTTCTGACTCATAACGACTAACCTGCAAGAACCTGTGGCATTCTTCTGTCTTAGTCCTTCTTTTGGACTCATGCACGCACGCCTGGATTAGGGCATTGAGTCATAGGAGTTAGAGCAGGACAAAGCACAGTGTTAAAGCTGCTACTGACAAGTCATAAATATAAGGACAGACTTGTATTATACTGGACAGAGCCACACACCCTGGGGAAACACAAAGTCTTGCATTTCTACAAACTGACAGTTCAAACTAACAGATCTTAGTGCCTACCTCGAGCAAATAACCAGGTTGGTGATGTCTGTCCAAAATGTTGTGTTTTCTATTAATGCCAAAGGATAATTTGAGTGCTTAACATTTTTAATTTATTTAGCAATTTTACATTCTATTAGTTTGTCACTTAACTGGACTCCAGTCATAAGGTAATAGGCTAAACAAAGGGTTGTGATCATTTCTACCAACAATTTCCTCCACATCTTCCAAAATATTACTAATCGTGATGCTACATATAATGTCCACAGCACATTTCTTGGTCTACCACAGGGTTACTCCCGCTTTGAAGAGAGCACATCTGAGAGGCATCATCATCAAATACCTGAACTACCTCTGTTCATCCAAACAACCTGAACTGGAATTTAATGCAAAGCAACCCAAAGTTTAATTGGGATGCACAAGGACTGGACTGTAGACTGACTGGAAAATTGAGGACTTCAGCTTCATGTCCAACTGCTTCTTCATCATTATGTCCATGGTACAATGTCAGAATCACTGTAGTTCAGACACTGTTTGTCATTTGGCCTGTTTGGGTAAAAACAAACATGCCAAAAGCAACAAAGTAAAAGGACATGTCAGCAGAAGCTCAATGCTGATAGGGATTCACAGAACAAAACCAAATGTGCCAAAGTGAAAATATATTCAACGTATAGACATCGACACATCTTTGTGTCTGTTCATGTAGGTCATTCATGTTTTTGCCTGGATTTTGTATGTATGTATGTATCACACCATATTTGGGGTCTGAACCTAGTGGGATCTCAGTGCTTTCCAGTTTAAGATAGTGTGTTGATCATCTTGCTCCAATAAAAGATCAATAGAGCTCAAAGTATGTATTATTCCACCAATGAAAACAACTCCCAATACAGTAAATGTACTCTACTTCTATTTGCTAGAGGCTTCAGGATCCAACTGTTTAAAAACACAAAGGCTTTTTAGAGACTGAAACTGTGATGTGTGTGTGGAGTTGGGTGACTCAGACAGCAAAATGGAGTCAAAAACATTGTTCGTTTCACTTTCATTTTTTAAAACAGTAAACCAATACCATATAAGGCTGCATTTGGATTCCAATGTAATTTGAAAACTGAAACCACCACTTCCCATTTACCGTGTAATCAAAACTTACAATCAAGATTTTTATTTGTTTAGAATTCATAATATTTCAGTCAGTGCATGTGCTACTAATGGCTGTGATATTAAAAGAGGCTATGAGGGACAGTGATAGCATCACGTTGTTAATCAACAGGAACAGATAATGAAGTTAGCAGTGATACAGAATTTCATTTACTGTATGGTACCAAAAAGGAAAATAAAACTGTAATAATCGGGCTATGAAATTTGAGCTCATTACACTCATCATCTATAGTTCTATTTAATAAAGGGGTTAAAGCCTTTTTTTCGACACAATATTGAGCTTCAGACTTCAGAACAGAAAAGTACAGGGATGGAATTCATATGCACATTTAAGAAACGCATGAAAATGTGAGATAAACACCTACGCGCACACACACACAGACACACACACACACACACACACACACACACACAGCGGGGTCCATTAGAGTGATGTTTTGTTCTTGGCACTGATATGACTGGTTATCAATTAAGTCTGGCTGTCATATTGTCCTGACAAAGCAGAGATGTAGATCAAAAAGTCACAGACTTAAACAAACACTGAAAGGCTCCTGAACATCAAGGCAGGAGATGGGCTTTAAAAGCAACCATGTGTAAGTGTGTTTGCGTGCAAGTGTGGTTTTCTTGCATCAGTGCAAACACACGGCTGTGTCAAAGTATGTATACGTGTACGTATAACATCTCTTAGAATGTCTTATGTGTTATACTGGGCAAAATATACATTGTAGAAAAGGAGTTCTAGAAAAGGAATATATAGCATTTGTAAGAATATCTGCCAGTGTGTGTGTGTGTGTGTGTGTCATACAATGAGTGACAAGTAGAGACAGCAACAACACAGTGCGTTTTATCAGCTCAGTTTAAATGTTTCCTGCCACTCTTCCGTCCCGCTTTCAGTGACTAACCTTTACAAGGCTGCTGCTGATACCATCAGAAATAAACACACAGACCCAGATACGCTAACTTGCTCTTTTGTATTAATACATTACATTGATACAAAAATTCTAAATTTCTTGTACAACCACAGAGAACAGTATTAAGTTGGCAGCTCAAAACCTAGTAATAATTACTATTAAGTTAAAGATTTTAACTTGAAATTTTAGAACCTTTACTTATTATTTACTATCTAATTGGTATAGAAGTTTTTAGTTTCCAGAAAAAAAGTATCCATTTGATTTTCATGATGCCAAAACTTTTTATCTAGCACCACCATGAGGCTGTCATTTATCTTCAGAGTGAAACACACAAATACCTAATGGATGCATACATATTGCACACATGTTGCTTTAAATTGAACAATTTTATTTGTCCAACACTCATGATCAAATACATGTAAAACTAATTACCTTCAGCAATATTTTGAATCATATATATATACTTGTAGTATTTAAATACTACAAGCAGCAGTGTATCTCTATGAACCTCTGGTGACATTATTGTGTACAGTCTAAAATATAGGTGAGTATCCTACAGAATATAGTTTGGAGACAATTATAGATCCAAGAGAAATCTGACAAAGGTGTAGGACAGAGAGAAGAGGCATAATTACAAATCTGTATTTGCACCATGGACAATTCCCTGTATTTATTAATAATAGACAGCAAAGTTAAGCCACTAATATTTCAGAGCAGTGTTCGTGGGTGTAGATTGTAACCTACACTAACCTCAGTCAGATAAAAGATCAATGAGTCAAACAGACAAGATTAAAATATTAAACAAAGTGACTTCTGCACTGTGCGGTCTCTGCCACTAAGGGGCAGAGAAGGGACAGTTGATTATCAAATAAGATGCATTTTGATTATTTTGCTAACAGAGTAGATGAAGTCCCTGTCATCTATCTGTCTACTGGCTGAACCACAGAATTGCTAACATGGCAGAAAATATTCTTCAGGGTTCTTCAGGAACTTCTATGGCTTCCATTATTATATTTCAGTTCTAATTTTCACCTGTGTTTACTTTAGGATTGAAAGGGTTACAGTATTAAGACATTGGAAATACGATTACCCAGTCAGATGTTTCCTTTTCTTTTGTCTTGCAAGAGAGAAGGTTTGTTGTGCCTCACTCATTGTCTAAGACTTCATAACTAGGACAGAAGGCCTGAAGCCCCCACAGAATTGTGCTTTTGTTCGGGAAGTGCCAGGTGAATTAACCAATCCCATTTTGATTTATAGCTAGTGTGACCAAAGTCATTGGCTTTCCTGAAGGCTGTAGGCCAGAGCTGTTGTATAGGGTTTACTGTTAGTCTGTCCAGGGGTTTAAGACGCCCAGCAGCGACCTCAGTCACGTCAGTGAAACAGCAATAACAACTGCAGGTGAAAACAGGCAGAACCAAAAGTGGTGCAAGCTAAAATGAGAAAAAACAGTAATCATATTGAAAAAAGCGTTGTTGCCCAACAGTCTGCAGTAGACGTTACCCAACTTTTTAAACTTCTCTGGGAGAAAAATGGACAAATGAAATCTAAATCTGACTAAAAAGCTAAACAAATTATACTTTTGTATTCATATTTTTTTCTCATCTGAACAGTTGATGGTAGAGAAGCAGCATGTCACTACTGACAAAAATGTATGCACTTATATATTATGACTGTCCTGGTAAACTGGTCAGGAGCTGGGGTGTAGTGGATTGAACTGAATTGAAGGCTTAACTCTAATAATACTACTACCAGTATTATGACTACTAATACTGACTACTTATGACTACTATTATGACTACTAATGATTAGTCTTATCATTTAAGAATATGCTAAATATCAATCAATATGGTGCTTATAGTATCACAGATAATGGTTAGTCAGTGTGGATTGATTGTGGGTCTCTGTGTAAGTGTGTCAGAGCTTTGGGCCTGACCTGCAGCAGGTGCTGCTACCATAGCACAGCCCAGGGCAGTGAGAGAGAAATTAAAATGGTGCTGTCACCTTTATTCTGCATCCAGATCCATTCTGTCTGGATTCAGAATTCTGTCTCATCCTCTGCTGTGACAATATTCACCTTTACATGACATTTACAAAGCTGGAATCTGTACTGAAATCACATCTTTAGATAATTACATTGCATGGTTATTCTCGTTTGTCCCTCATTTCATTAATTTGACCTGATTTGATTTATCTGCATCTGTATGTTCATAGCACCATGAGAGGACTAAAACTGCCAGGGTACCTTTAAGAACTGCAACTTTTAACTTAAAGTGTTAATATGAAAATAAACTGGTATGGTAACAATGGTGTATGAAGATCATATGAAGATAGCGATGTGATGAGGAACTGGTCTCTGATGAGACCTGCTCATGGACATGAAGTCAGTCAGTAAAATCTAATTGATTTACAGGGAACTACACTTGTAGCCTGCAGGCAAAAAAGTGTGGGGAGAAGAGCGTGCAAGACAACTGTGAATAAATTGTCTTCGCAACTGACGCAACTTACACAAATTTCATTAACTGAAAAGAGTTATCTGTGTAACTCTGTGTATCTGAGGGGAAACATGGTCAAGAGAGAATTATCTGTAGAGTAATGTGATCCACTGTTTATAGAAAGATATTGATTATACCCTCTTCAAACAGGATTGATTGCCTGCCAGCTAACCCTAACCCTAGAAATGATTATACTGCAACAACACACATGCAATAGTTGCTTGTTAATCAGTATCAACTTATCAAAGAGGTCTGTTAGCCCTTTCATTAGCAGGATCATCAGGTTATATTACACTTTTTGTTTCTCTCTGTACTTTCCTCTGTATTTTTCATCCTAATAAAATCATATTTTATTCTGTTTGCTTTCCCCCCTCTTCCATTTCACAGATTAAAGTGACTGTTATTTTTATTTTTATTTCTTTTTAAATTGCTGGCAGCATGAATGTGGCTTGTTGGGTCCCCAGTGACGCACACACAGACATGCAATCCATAATTGCCCCTTTAACAAAACATTATCACGGGTAAAAGTATTTGTGGAAGGAACTATGGTGTGCTGGTTTCTCCAAACACACACACACACACACACACACACACACACACACACACACACACACTGCAGGGGAGTTGGCCCCTGTGTTTGCTCAGAGAATAGGCCATGGTTGAAAGCCAACCTCTGATCTGTTTGAACTGCTTTTATTGACTAAGTGTAATACAGGGAAAGAAAGAGACAGTTAAGACAGAGAGATTAAACGTACGTTAAACTTGCTTACTATCACCCCACTTTGTTTTTTTTTTTTTTTTTTTTTCATTTTCAAAGCTGTGTCCACCTCCAGCACAACAATTAAATTAATAATATTAAATTTCATGATTTCCAGTGGATACAATATCTAATTGCATTGTCTTTACCATTGGAACAGTTTAATGTTACATACGACAGGTTTTACACTTCTACCTCCTGCGTAGACCAATGCCTCATATTATAACCACGTAGAGGTGAGAGTAAGGAACATAATTACTTATGACTAATTAAGAACATTGATAAATTTCATATTAGCTGTGTGTGATTTATATTATATTCCTTTATTGTTTATTGCTGATATGTGATACCTCTCTGCTATTAAAATTGCACCCTGATATAAAAACACACGAAAACCTTTAAGGTAGATGTTTGTTCACTTCTCATTAACATTGGTGGGGAAATGTAAATTTCACTGCCAGATGCTCAAAGAATGTCACTGCACACAGATGGAGGACTGATAGTTTGTGTTTGAAACAGTGACCCGTTGTTAAGGCAAGCAATCAACCGGTGCTTGGTCAATTAAAGCTGTAAATAGACTCCAATAAATGATATCAAAGTGGGAGAACTATCTCTCCTTATGTCTCATTTGTGGCGCCAGCATACTATCATCTCTGGAGGCAAAGCAGACTGCCAGTCATTGTGTCTATCATATCTGTCATTTTTGTGGGTGAGGCCGTGTCCTGTTGACAAAGGCTGGGGTTAGTCAAGTGGTGCAATCAGTGTAATCCTAAGATCTTTGACAGGTGACTAGCTATAGCCTAAATGTGTTAGTAGACTCAGGCTATAAGGCTGCTTGCATATTAGTAAGAAATGGCAAGAAGGTTGAAAATGTAGCAAGTAATAATAGTAGTAGCAAGAAAACACCAAAAAGGCAAATTTACAGTTGTGATCAATCATCTGTGCAAGATTTGCATCAGGTTTGAGACAACACTTTATTTCATAAGCATAGCTACTTTCAGGGCTCAATCAATTGCATGGACAGGGTGCCTGGAGAGAGAGAAAACAGATGTGTGAAATTGGCAGTGCAAAGTGTGTACACTTTAGCCCATTTGGCAATAAATAAATTATCACTAGCTAATGGAACAAACAAATCTTTGCTTGGCTTTTTATTCATAACAAAATATGTGTGTTGTGACCACAAACGACTAAAATGATTAAATTAAGTATCTGGACATTTGCATCATAGAGACTACCATCAAATTAGTGAGGTCTGGATTGAGGAGTCAAATCTGTTGTCTTTCTATTGAAAACCTGTAATTCAACAGGCACTATTTAGTACCATGCATACAATTCTTGGTTAATGAGAAATGACTGTGGCAGGTTTCCAAAGGTATCTCTAAGTTGACTTTTAAAAACTTTATTCAGTGTAGTTTCAGTTTTTCTCAATTGTTTACACACAAATACTGGTACTTGAGACACAATGACCACAACATGTAACTCATGCACCAACCACTTGAACCAGCTTTGCTAAACTACAAGCACAATTCCTGCTTTACACTCAAATTGCAGTTCTAAAACACTACACACAATTCTCTGCATTTGGCACAATTTTCATGAAGAAAATCTCTTATTTTCACATGAATATACAATGTAAATACACATAAATCAAATAAATTTAGTATATTTGTTTGTAAGTGTAACACTGAACCAAAAAAGGCCTCAGTCATTATGATGAATGGAGAAGCGTTTTCCGTTCATCATAGTGTTTTACATTGAGCACCTCAGTGTTCTTATAAATGTCTTTTCATATGATGGTTTGTGTTTGTCATTTGAAATCAAAACACCATTTTGAGAAGAAATAACGTTGTTTTGAATGTGAAGTTTTATTTTGCAGGAGAATTGAGGGGTTTTGCCTATTGTGTGTGTGTGTGTGTTTTTGTATGCTTTGAGAAAATGTGTGTAAACAATCGAGAAAAACTGTAAAAACAAGTACATGGATTTTTATATGTTCAGATAAAATGGATTATAGACTCACAGGAGGTGCGGGTGCATAGGAATGCAGACAGGTATGAAGGTGATCATGGGGAAACAGACGGGTACAAATCTCTGGAAACAGAGAACATATGGACATAGTAAATGATGATGAGCCAAGAGGGTTAGGGTTAGATTGTAATTCATGGCTGATGACAAATGGGTGAAGTTGGTGTGTGAGTCATGGGTGAGTGATTGACAAAGTGAAAATCGGTGTGCAGATGGGCAGTGAAGGTCATGTGACTGTTCTTGGAGAAAACAAGGCAGGAGGCAATGGCAAGTCCCAAGGAGACAAGAGAGCTCAGATGGGTGTATTACAAAGGAAGACCAGTCAGGTAGCAAAGTGTTGAGCCTAAAATCAGTTTTTCCTGTGTCGTTAAGGTAACTCTAGTTTAACCTGGATACGTCGCCATGGTGCAAACTTAATCTGGTGTGGAGCAGGTTATGTTCTTATGTTCTCTGAAAAATGCACTGATGGCCTCATTTGGACAAATAAGATTTTAGTGCAAAAACTTTAAGAGAGTGATTTTCAGCTGGAGAAATCTGGAGATGAGGAAAACTAACATTGACACAGGTCACACATTACACAACATACAGCTCTGTGAGCTGTTCACCCCATCTATGCAATGAGCTGGACAACTGTGTTGATCTGAACATGGGTGGAGGTTAAAATACCCCTATAGATTCAGCTTTAAAATGTGTACCATCTACATGGTACATTTGAATTATATACCGTTTTGTTAATATTCTACAGGACTGTGCTCAGCTTTGTTGTTGCATTTTAGGATGGAAAGCCTGAAAAGCAATATTACATCAACTTATTTGTTCATATATCCATGCCCCCAATACTATTCTCCTCTAGGACACTAAACCTAACCCTTACACTATGTGTTGGTTGTTGTGCGCCATCATGTTGCTAGTTTTGAATTTTGGCACCAACTCCATTGTATTTGTGAAATTTCAAACACACAAAACGGCAGGTAGAATATTTCAACATTTTAATTTTAATTTGATCGAATTTAGGTAAGTAACCCTGTAAAGTGAAACCAAGGGTAATGGTTCTGTTTAATCCCCCAACAACACAATACATTACAATACCAGATCATTTTTATCATTCTTGCAGTAAAAAAGATTTTGCCTACACCACAGACACTGATACTGTGGTTATAGGATGATATAGGAAACTATATTTGGATAATGGAAATAAAAATGTAAAAACAGCTTCAGTGGTTCTGGACTCTTCTTTGTTCCCAGTGGTTTTACTATAGACACCGTCCATAAGATGCACATCAGAAAATTTGAAAAATTAATGAAATTATCGCCATATCCCCCACAGCCCCAAGACCCCAGGGATATGAAGTGCTCATTCTAAAACCGGGTTATATCACTAAATACACTGATACATGCTAGAGTGAATGAGGTTAACTTCACAGATTACATGGTGGCACAAACTGGCTTTGAACTGCAGACAAAGCTCAGGCCATAACGCCACTATAGATCTGTAACCAATACACACACACACACACACTCACAAGAGTCCTGTAGCAAAAAGCCAGTAGGATAATAACAAAAGGTAAAGTCACAGAGGAGAGGAGGAGATTGGATGAGGGTGGATAGAAACAATGTGATGCATAAAACCGGAGCACGCATCTTTGTGCGTCAAAGGTTCGGAGACATGAGACCCACTGCGTCATCACACTTCCTTACTTCCTTGCCTTCACGTATGTCTGTCTCATTGTCACCCTGTTGCTGTGTAAAGTAGGGAGCTCCTCCTACTGGCAGGAAACACACCAGTTCTTGGTGTTCCTGGTTATCTGAGTTACATCTGCAAAAGTCTCAAGCATGACAAAGAAAATTAATTTGACCCGTGTACGATTAACACAAAATGTCACCTTTTTATAATCAAACTCAGAGACTTCAGTCATTTTCTAGACAGTGTCTTGTTAGTCTAACCTGAATTTAATTAAATTAAACATCCCAAAGGATGCATAATTAAGAAAGCCATGAAAACAGAACAAAAGAAAAGAAAGTTACAATTAATTGTACCTTTTTGGTTGGGTTACCAGTATTTTTTTTTGGTTTATTTTACTATTGATTTCTACCACATACCTGTATATTGTTTGGTTTCTCCTTCCTTTACAGGGAAGTCATAGGTCAAAGCTCTGCCAGAGATGCTGGAACTAGTTGTCTTTCTGTATTAGACAATTCAGTTGCATTGGAAATAGGTTCTCCAGTGGAAGAAGATGGATATTTATTGAAAACATTGTTATCTCCTCTGAACTTTTGAGTGTTGTGTTGTGGCTCAAAATGTCATCTATTAACTGCATCAAAAACACAAGATTTAGTGCATTAGTAATGTCTCCATCATCACCAACTGACGCATTCTGCGTCCTCACCCATCACCCACCCTTTTCCTTCACACACACACACACACACACACACACACACACACACACACACACACACACACACACACCCTCCAATGGTGTAACCCCTCCTTTCTCCGCTGCTGCTTAACTATATAAATCACCTCAGTCGGAGTCTGGAACTAAAACGCAGCGACCTGCAGAGCAAAGACTGACAGAAGAGGAGAGAAGAGAAAAATCCAACCACCTGTAGCTCCGACTTCTCCTGTCCTGCAACCTCCAAAATATTCTCAAAGTAAGTCCTCACCTTTTTTAAAAAAAATCATATTCATTTACCTGGTTGCAAACAGTTTTAAATGTATTTTTTCTGTATCAATTCAGAATGTTTAAAGCCTAAATATTAGTTAAATTGCATTTGGATGATTCAATTTCTCTACCAAGCAGTATTGCTTGGTAGAGAAATTCAAGCAGATTGAAAAAACATCAGACAAATTCCATGTCCCAAAAATTCCAAAAGTTTAAAATAATGCCATCAAATTGTCAAAAATGTTTAAATCAGAAAATATAAGACACTGTATCCTTTTACAATAATTGACAAGGACTGTCTCTGGTGTAGCGTCCAAAAGCTTTAGGATACTAAATGTTTAATTGTTAAATCACATCAAATCCTATTTAAACAATATTTATTTAAAAAATCAGAATCAATCAAAGTGTTGTACTATACAATGAGTTGGAAATAAATTGTTTGATAAATGAATGGGATAGAAGCTGGAAGGACAAAGACATTAAAAACAAAACAAAACAAAACAAAAACCGTGAGCTCATTTAAAGTGTCTACAGAAAGGTGGACATTTGGCAGTGAAAGGGAGACTGTTCCTTTATCATTCAGGCTTGACTGAGGAACATCCAGAAGCAGCTGGTTGGAGGATCTGGTTCCAAGATTTTGAGGCGCCAGGTCATTTAGAGCTTTGAAGACAAATAAAAAGAAAACCCTTAAATTCAGTGGTACCAGTCAACAGTCTGGCAGTAGCATCATTGTGCACCAGCTGTAAGCGAGACAATGATGACAGACTAATTCCCAAGGACAGAGCATTGCAGTGATGTCGCCAATAGATGATTTGGTAACTGATACAGTTTTTTCATCAAAAGCTTTTAAAGCTTTCATCAATGGTCAGAAGTAATGAGCAAATAACAAAGATAAGTTTTACATTTTGAAGCCTAAAACCAGATCTATTTGAATTAACAGTGGTCTGGACCATACAGTGTACATTGCTTAAAGATTCACCATATAGGTTGGAAAAAGTGTATGAAATGTCAGTTAGAGTTATGTTGATTTTAAAAACACACACATACACACACACACACACACACAGATAGATGCATCTGCTGGTGGAGCCTGTGATTAACAAAAAAAAATGAAATCACAGAAGATGAACTGAATTGTTGATTTCATAAAAACTGGTAAAAAATTACCTCAAAGATGTAAAAAGGAATGTAGAATCCCCAAGGAGGTAGAAAAAAAAACACATCACTGCGTAAGCTTTGCCAAAGAGCAGCTCAACACTGATGAAACTAAGGCTTTGTTGTTTGGTGAGCACTCCGTAGGGCGTAATAAGGAAACTGCGTACCAACATGAAAACATCTTCCCAGCTGTGAAATAGCTGCTTTGCTGCCTGTGGGTCTAGACAGCTTGATATTCCTGGTGGTAGAAAATGAACAGGGTTTATCAAAGTATCTTATATGATGCCATCAGGGTGGCCAGCAGCCAGCCAAACACTAAACATCATCTCAAACTTAATGACTTCACACAAAGAAAGTACACCTTTTATTTGGAATGGCACAGCCAGAGCAAGAGAATTGAAGAGTTTTCTCCAGAGAGACATTGGAAGAATATGGTGGAGCTGCTGCAGTTCTGTAGGAAGAACAGTCTATTATTCTTACCAAAAGAGGTTCAACCACTTACTAAATCCAATATCTTAGTTCTTTTTGTTGCCAGAGCTGTGAATATGTAATGGGTGTTCGAATTGTTTGTGTTATTAGCTTCAGGATCACTTGATGCAGAAAAAAACAGAAATATATATCTCAATTCAGACTTCTTTAGGTTATTATGTGGCAGATAAATTAAAAATGAATAGAGATTTGAGACATAATCAGTATATTTTTGCTATATTAATGATTAATACCGTGTTTTAATCATCACACCAGATACTAGGTAGATAGGTAATAGGTATATTCAGCAGATTGAACCCCCAGGCTGAGATTAGATTAAAGTCAAAATTAAATTGTATTTAAAATAGCCATGACTAAAACAACCAGTCAAATTTAAATTGCCAGTAGCTGTTGAAATCAATCTTTTGTGAAGGCATATCATGTATGTTGAACACATCTTATACATACATCTGTCATGTCGTGTCATAACAGTCATTAAACCACCACCGTATCCATTTCCTCCAACACAGTCGATCCATTTTCTTCATCTTCCCTCAGGAACTAAACAATTCCCTGCCAGATGATCTTGACAATAAGTCAATTTACAGCCCAAAGGTTTTTTTTTTACATCTCTATTTACTTAATAGATGACATAGGACAGATATTCCAAGTAAAAGAAATCATGTTATTTTTCATATTGCGGCTCTCAGGAGGGGGTTTGTCATGCACCAAACATTATGCCCTTAAAGAAAAAAGGAAATGAAATCTTTAAGTATTGATTTTTAGTAAATGATCTTCTGCATTTTCAGTGTTTTATCCAACTATATTATTGAAAATAAAGCTGTAAACATTGATTTGGTAATTGCAACGGTCCTGATTTTCTCAGATGGCCATGATGCAGAAGCCATGGACAGTGCTGGTTGCCGTAGCGCTGTGTGTGCTGGTGTGTCTGGGAACACTGGCCGACGCCTACCCACCAAAACCTGAGAACCCTGGCGAAGATGCACCACCCGAAGAGCTGGCCAAGTACTACACTGCTCTGAGACACTACATCAATCTGATCACAAGGCAGAGGTATATATACACACACACACACACACAATTTAAGTCCTTAGATTATACAGTACTCAAATAGAATGCCCCTCCCTTGTCTTAAAACACCAGACTACCTCAATTTTTAGTTCAAAGGGATAAATCTGCAAGTTATGTAAGATTTTGGTGAAGACAGAAGTCTGCTCTACCATCCATCTTCTGTATGTGATGGAAAATGTGTGGATCTCTCAAGAAAAATAAAATAACTATTTTCCGGGAATGATCTTCAAATGTTAAACCAAAAATTGCGTAGCAGCACTGCAGCACAGGTTACCTTTTCCTGCCTCTTCCTGTTTGCTATTTAATTTGGTTTCTTCAAGTCATTATGGTGACCGGGTTCTATGAATTTCCCGCTCATACATAATCTGGACACTCCGTAAGTGTGTGATGCACCCCAACCCTTCACCACCACCACAATGGCAACTCCGTAGATTTGATTACTGGCCACTCTCCAAAACCTCCAGGCCTCCACATCACCGGGACCAGAGCAATAAATTCAGGACAGATGGAACCAAGAAAGAATCCCAAATCCAGTTAGCTGAGCCCACAGCTCTAAGGTATAAAAGTCAGCTATATGGCAGTGTCAGGTGGAATATTTTTTGATTTGGAGCAGTGTGGCTTATCAGCATTTTATTCATGAAAGTCAAATTGGTTGTTGATATTTAAATGTTTGGTTTAAAGAAAACTCCAATGCTAAATTGAGAAGAAAGTTCTCACGTCTCACTGGAGAGCTGCAAATGAAGACGTATCAATATAGAAGTATGATTAGATTCAGTTTTATTGAAATAAAATGCTGGAGAACGTCGTGGGTGTTGCTGTAGGCAACTCTGATACAACTGATGGATCAGGGCAGCTGTCTGTCTAGGTTGTCACTGCACACTGCAGTTCATGTCATCATAATACTGGAGGAATATACTGGTTTCTTTAATAATGGACATGGAAGAGTGAGATGTAGCTGCCATTTAAGTCACTTCCTGTGTGTATTTTCCAGACGTTTGAGGGCCTGAAGAGGTGTATTAGTATCACAGACATATTGTATACTTTTACAATCAATATCTTCCTACCAAGTCTCAGTATTACTCGCTTAGAGTAAATCGCAACTTATATTTAAGATTTTTTCAGTGCTGCAGTTTCTACTGCCATTTTAACTTGCAACTACCATTCAACGCTTTACAGGCAACTGGTAACAATTTCAGTTACTTTTAGCATGTTAAAATGTCTTTAGAGTTCAACCATTTCTAGTTTCCTAGTTTCTTTATCTAAATGTAGCCAGTATGTCCAGTGTTGCAGCTTAACCCTAACCCTACACTGACCAACATCACCACCTGCTCCTGGCAAGAAAAAAACTATTAAAAATCAAAAGTAATGAACATAAGTAAATGATGTTTAAGGGACCTTGGTTTTTCAAAGGTCATCTGGTATTTGTCAATGCTTAGCTCTGTTGATCAAATAAAATGGTATTAGATGAGAGATACAATATGAGCTTATATTTCTTTTTTTAAAATTGATGGTGCAAGAGATAAGAAAGGTTAGAAGACAGAATGAAGGACAATCAGATAAAGATATGAACAGACAGATCAGATGTGGTGAAACTGAGAGAAAACAGTCAGAGACGGAGAAAATAAAAGGACCGACCAGGGACACCTGGAGAGGTATATGGGTACAGATTGGCCATTATCGGGGGAGCATTTTACATCCGGATGTGAGCTGATGTGTGTCAGCTGAACTTGTGAGCTACTTGGTTTTCTACAAGACAAGACACACAGACCTCCCTGTGTGTGTAATGAAGCATAAGATTGAGAACTGAGGTCATTGAGGAGGTGGCACAGGTGGTTGATGGGAAAACTGACAAACTGCAGGGTTGTGTTGAGCAGAAGTTTTATTGCACACACACGCAAACACACACACATCACAAAGTAAGCTTCCTCTTGTGTGATTTCACATTTGTGACTCTCCTGCATTTCTGACTTCCTTATTAAGAGGATAAGAGGACTCATGTAGGCTTGAAAATGACACCTACACCCACTCACACACAAGCTTTATAATACACACTACCACATGCAGTCTGAATCTGACTGTGAAATGAAAGCAATAGAGCAATATAGGCCAATAGCACAAAAGCAATAGCAATAGACACAGGAGATGAACCCAACCTAAACTACAATGACCAACAAACTAAAGAATGTAAGAGGAAGGAGTAGACCTGCTTTTGACAAACATATGTACGTTGATTTGATTCTCCATTCGTTTAGAGTCTCATCTTGCCTGAGACCATTGCCAATTTGGCTGTTAACAGGACTTGACAACCCTGATTATGTTATAGTGCTGTCATCATGGTTATTATCTTGATGTGGTCCTTGTACCAGGTACGGAAAGCGTTCAGCTCAGGAGGATGTGGTTGCAGAACTCCTGTTTGGTGCTGACAGCAACAGAGACCAGAGATCAAGGTAAAGACCTTTACACACATAAACTGTAAAAAAATAAATAAATAAATACTAATTGCAACCTTTAATCAGGTAATCTGAATGTGAAATCTGTACAAGTCATTACTTCAATTTCTGCATCTCTCCACAGATATGATGATTCCTTCATGTGGTGACTCCACCGTTCATCTCCTTCTTCATTGGGCATTCCCTCTGAGTGTGTCCCACAATGCACCTGGGGGGGCCAACATGTGCCTCTGACACCTGACTCCAACCAGTGATCATCACCGACCAGAATACAAGCTCTCTCTGTCTCTCTTTAAATCTGTCTCAGATCTCATTCATTACAACATATTTATACACAATTTATTATTGAAATATAAAATATATATATATATATATATATATATATATGAAATTAGCACAACTAAATCAAAAGGTGGAACTGTGTTTATGTGTTAGCATTAATGTCCCTCCACCGTCCAACACTGTCAAAAGAGAAAATTCTTGTTTTAACTGTTGTTCCTGTAAAATGTAACATCATAATAAATTAATAAAAACTGTTTTGTGTCATTAAAGTTTATTGAAGACTCAAATGGATTTAGGTCTGCCGAGTTCTTAAAAAGCACCTGAAAGACAGTGAAGGAAGAAGATGATGGAAAGACCACTTATGGTACATTTAGCTTCTTGAGGGTGGAGGAAGGTCGAGAAGCACAAGGGCCGATGGGAAACTGAGAGACACTTGCATTAACAGTACAGACTGAGCTGTAGTTTGAATTTTCATCTACAATGAGTATATTTGCTAATATCTTAAGACTTGTATTCCGATATAAAAGGGTAACACAATGATAAATGCTGGTAAATATGTCTTGAATATAATTTTTGAGGAAAATCCATGACTCTTCATCCATTCAAAATACCGTGGTTGGTACACAAGTTAACTCAATTTAATAGTAATACTAATATCACTCCACTGGATGTTGCTGTTTCATTGGCTTCATTCAAGAGGTGTGTGGATGCTGCAGCATCTTTTAAAGCTGTACAGGACTATTTTAATTGCAATACTTCTATGAGCTGGCAATATATAGAAGCGTATGAAAAACTGAGGTTGCACATATTAAATCAAGTAATTAAATCAGTAATTCATTTTCTAAGAAAATCAAATATTTAGTATTGTACATAGAACCATAGATAATCAATAATTAGTCAAAAATGAATGTTAGAAGAAGAAATCCTGACTTAATAACCATATATGGACAACAATCCTAAAACACTGAGTCCAATTATTATATAAAATTCAATAAAATTTCTAATTAAATATTCCATTTCTTATGAATTATAGTATCAAGACCAAACATACGCTGGGGATCGCCGATAATAATAATAATGATAATAATAATAATAATAATAATAAATGTTGCTGGTGGAGAAAAAAAACGACTCAGTGGCCCTTTAACATCTCTATTGATATGCTGCATCGGCAGTTAAAAGTCCCAAGAATGTGTAAAAATTTGACCGGAAATATGTCTAAATTGTCTTCAAAATTAAGTTTAAACTTGTAACATCATAAACTAAAACCAAGTTCATATTTCTCACAGTATAGTTAAAGTTTAATGGGTTCCTTATGCCTATTTCATACGAGAGCAACAATCATATAACAGCGCTGACATCCCATGTAGCTGCCGGTAGGATTTTATTCTGAAATTTTTATCGGAAGTCATGCGCATGTTTCTGCTTGAATTACTGCGATTGGCGACGCTGACTGCTACAAGAAACCAGACGACAACAATAAGCGAACGACACAGTGTAGGCAGCGGGAAGCTTGTCTTCTTAAATTGTGTTGAAAGGTAAGGTTGAATGGCTTTTTATTCACAAACACAAACATGGCGGCGGCATTTTTATTACACTTATTAGGGAGCATCTAGTTGTTTTTCTCCCCCTGAGCATCGTTAATGTGGATACACAGCTCATAGGACGTGCGTGTGCGCGCGATTGGATGTTTAATAACAGTAATGCTAACATTAGAAATAAGTATCTCCGTTAGCTGAATTGCTAGATTTATTTCTTTGTGTGCATGTGTGTGTGTGTGTGTGTGTGTGTGTGTGTGTGTGTGTGTGTGTGTGTGTGTGTGTGTGTGTGTGTGTGTGGTTGGTTGGATGGATGTATCACCACGCTTTGTTGTTTATGACCCGTGAGACCTACCCCCCCTGTGTACCATATAATGTATATGTATTAGTTAGATATTAATTTAATGATACACTCTGTTGACTTTGATGTTAATGATACAAAACGTTTCAAAAGGTTATGTAAAGGAAAAAAGATAAATAAAGACCCTCACAGACAGTGCTGACAGAGCGCAGGTGATGTGGGGAAAAACGTGACCACGCCCCCACAAACACACGCACACACACACATGATCTAAACCATTACATCCAAATGAGTATAAAGACAATGGTCAACTTTACTATAGAATAGTGTTATGTTACATTATGTTATTTTATATGAATTATTAATGGAATATTTTGTTGTGAAGTTATGTAAAATGTTTGGATGCATGAGCAGTGTTTAGTTATGAAACTGTGTGTGTGTGTGTGTGTGTGTGTGTGTGTGTGTGTGTGTGTGCACCTGGCTGTGTCTTTGCATATTAGCCTGGAGCAGATGGATAACAGTCGGAGACATGGGGAGGTGGGGCACTGAGGGGTGGGGGTGTATGGATGGAATAAGGGTGGAAGGGAAGAAAGGGGGGATGAACAAGGGAAAGCACGGTGGAGAGAGGAGGGTGGATGGGGCAGTGTGGGGGAATGGAGGATGGAGAGATGAGGAGGGAAGGAGGCAGGGGTGGGGTGGGGGGTGGGCGGTGTAGAGGGTAGCAGATGGAGAACAGCATTGTGAGATCAGTAAATAATTGCATTGTCCAGGGAACTACAGCTGAGCTAGCTTTTGTTCTGCTGTTTAATTTTTCCTCGTGATCTAAAGCACATCATACATCAACTTACTTATCACTTATTTATTTGTTTATTTACTTGGTAATAGTATAGCAGCTATGGTCCACAGGAAGAAACACAATAACTAATTAACATTATTAACAATAACATTTATTTGACTCAGATTTCTCATAGAAACATGGGAAAACATTGTACTATATGTATTTATAAAATCAAAAGTACCAGTAATGTAACAGTTATTTGATATGTTTTAGGTAACTCTTAGACAAGTTGATGTTGATAATCAGTATTTAGTCTGGTGTCAGCCAGTCTCCACTGCAATGGAAACATCAGAGTCCCCTTTATTTTGTAAAGGATCTTTTCCATTGTATTTTCCATTATATTGGTTGTCAGTTTGCATAAAGTCTGTGTAATATGTGATAAGAATGTAAATCATTGTGATTTACACTTAGTCCATCCTTTTCATCATCCTCTACCTGCTCTTGTGTGAGGTGTGTATTCCTACTCCAGCATTAGCAGACATGTCTTTGTGTGTATGAAGTGTGTGTTAAGTTGTGTAATATAGCAACACACTTAAAGTTGCAGAAATAGAATAGATCTTATATATAGTTAAGAGGTTTGTGAGCCTCATTGTTCTTCTCTCTCTCTCTTTCCAAATTGCCAATGTATTGTGTCTGTTGTCATGGTGATGCATGATGCATGGATTAGCTATACCCACATGCCTCACCCTCCCTCCTGTTCCCTCTCTCTCGCCCACCCTGGCTCTTTTGGTATGAACGCTTAAATCCAGAATAACTGCTGGAGCTCCGCCCCTCTTTCACTGATGTGTGTGTGTGTGTGCGCGCATGCATGCGTGTGTTGTGTCATGTTGTGGTGATAAAATGAGGACTCTGCATGTGATTGCTGTAAAGTGATAATAGTCTCTACTCTAAAAAAGAAAGCAAGTAGAAGTATTTCCAAAAATACTGAATTATTCCTTTAACTTTATTGAATAAATCTTGGTCTTAAAAATGTCTTTCCTTGTACACTGGGGAACTTCCTCAGCCTTCAACTTCTATAGCACTGGAGCAGTGTGAGGGTTAAGAGCCTTACTGATACCCTATTCATATACTATAGGTTATGTAGCATTTATACTCTTTTGTATTATATACACCATGTATTTATAACCACTTTCTTTCTGTTTTCTGAGACTCATTATAAAACGTGGTCTATTTTTTCTCTCTCTCTCTCTCTCTCTCAGATTGACTGAGGCCCCATCATGCCTGTGGCCTCCACCAGGACAGAGCCTGGTGAGAGCAGACACCCTCCTCCTCATTAGCTCCTTTCCCCTTTACAACTGATTAGTCATTGTTTTCTTTATTAATATTTCCCCTTAAAAATTGCTGTTTCTAAATGAATACTCACATGTTAGATGAATGTAAAGGTAATGTATGTGTTGTGGTATTTCTGTAACAAAAGGGAGGAATGATTAATAGTTAAAAGATCCAACACAGGCTTTTTATATTAATAATTTGTGATTTCTAAGTCTGATTACATCAGCAGGATTATTTTCTCTATCTTTAGAGTTTACTGATGAGTAAACTATTAGCCAAATGCAGCTTCAAATAGTCTGACTCCATTAACACTAACATTTCAACATGTCTGCCTATACCCCAGACTGTTCAAGGACATGGAAAATCATTTTACAGCAGCCCTGCAGACACAGCCAAGTCATCTTCTTTTGTTCTTTTATTGCTTCTTGTTCTTTTCTTGTTTCTCTGACCCTCCTCTATGTGTATGTGTGTGTGTGTGTGTGTGTGTGTGTGTGTGTGTGTGTGTGTGTGTGTTCGGTTACAGTGCCCCAGGTGTTGGACGTGATGAGTGACACCACAACAAGTTCCACCACAGCCAATGACCTGGACCTCATCTACCTCAAAGGCATCATGGAGAGCCCTGTGGTTAGTAGACGCACATGCACACAAGCAGGTGACACATAGAGAATACAAAAGCCTCAGAGATGCGTGTGTGTGTGCAGGCATGACAGAGGTACACAAAGTCACCGATGAGTCATTGATGAGTAAACATCAATGACTCATCGGTGACTTTGTGTACCTCTGTCATGCTTTATATTCTGTGTGCATCTGTGTTTTTTAAAACGTGTGTGTGTGTGTGTGCATGTGTGTGTTTTAGGGGCAGGAGGAGAGCCTTAAGGATCTTCGTCTGTCACCAGTGAGGGAAAACAACGTGGAGCTCCTGCAGGAAATTCTAAGAGACCTGGATCCTTTCACCCACAGCTCTGACACTGCAGCTGAGCTTGCCCACATACTCACGCAGCCTCATTTTCAGGTGGAACACACACATATACATAGACAGAAACCACACTGTATTACATCAGTGATAAATATAGTACACTGTCAAGGTATCTTTTATTTGTATACACCATATTTTACACCATATATGTCTTTTTTTCAGTCTCTGCTAGAGACCCATGATTCAGTGGCGTCCCAGGCGTGTGACAGCCCAGCCTCCAGTCCATGTGATGTAGTGGATCATGAACCAGAGGAAGGACAAACACACAACCAGCATCCGCCACCTGATGCAATCCGTATGGTCGGCATTCGCAAAGTGGCAGGGGAGCATCTGGTAAGGAACATGAAAGCATGAACATGGTTAATGTGGCTCAGTTCATCACCTGTAATTTGCAGTGTGTCCTCAAAGTAACCTGTTATTCAAAGCTGCAGTGAAGATACTGAAATTGTCATTAAAAACTCTTACTTATTCTTGAAGTTGCTACTGTATATGCTGATTTTTCTATCATGATAAATTACATACATACACAAACATGTTTCAGGGAGTGACATTCAAGGTGGATGGCAGTGAGCTGGTGGTAGCCCGCATACTCCATGGTGGTATGGTAGACCAGCAGGGACTGCTGCATGTCGGTGATGTCATCAAAGAGGTAATGCAGACAGTTAAGTTAGTTTTCTTGTATAGTGGGATTAAGTTGAGATAGCTCAGTGAGGAATAGAGCATCAGACTTTTAATCTGAGGGTCCAGGGTTTAAGTCCTTGTTTGGACATGAACTCTTTTATTTTGCAGCAACAGAACAAACGTTAGAGAATCAGTAGGACCATGCAGGTTCTGAAAATAAGCATCTATGACTTGATTCCTGTTTTGTCAGGTGTGGTTATGGTAGCACAGCTAGGACTACACCCATCAGCTGTTATGTGTGAATGGCTACAGTCCATTGGCTGTATGATCTACCCCAGACCCTCTCAAGATGTTTCCTTTACATCACTGACAGGCTCAACTGCTGAACATAATACGGATGTAGTAGTTATTTACACATCAACACAAAGGTTTTCTTTTGTTTGGTTTGCAGGTGAATGGACGAGAGGTGGGCCAGGATGCCAGGGTGTTGCAGCAGGAGCTTCAGGCGGCCAGTGGAAGTGTGGTTCTGAAGATACTGCCCAGCTACCACGAAGCCATACCACCAAGACAGGTGACACATCCAAACACCACAAACAGAGCAGACTCACATGGTCACACTTAAAGTTATAATGCCATATGTTTTGATTGTTCATTTAATTTTAATATAAATTAGACTAAAATTTTTATTCAGCAAAAAAGTATATAGAATAGAATAGAATAGAATAGAATAGAATAGAATTGAATTGAATTGAATTTTTTTGTCCCTCAAGGGTTAATGTATCTGTTTGACAGCATAAAAAAATATGAAAATAGATTAACAGAAAATAAAAAAAATTAACAGAAGTAGGTTATATAAAAAAGAATAGGTGCACAGTTTCCAGGGATGAGGAGGAAGGCTTGCAGGTGCGATGTTTTCAGCTGGGACATGACAGAGTTCACAGGTAGCTTTAGCATCAGCCGAGTGGATGTAGTACGGTCAAACACTAACAACAAACAGCTCAATGTCCTCAGTGTGGCTCAGTAACACTGATGTTCTCCAGGTTAGTCATCTCTCCTTAATAAACATCACTATCCCCACGTCCTTCCTCTAGCCAGTCTCATTAACCACCCCATTCACAGACAGGTCTCAGTGAGACACATGATGCTGCTCTGTAGGCTGGTCAGCGCGGCTTTTACTTCTCATGGCACTTAACTCCTACTCTGCATCCCCTTCTCCTCCACCTTGACTGGGATCTGGAGTCTCTTGTTGGGTTGCATCTTAGAGCAGCAAAGTGCCATCAGCTGATCACTGGAGAAACAATAGGGCAATGGCTCAACGGCTCCCTGGTTGTCATAGTCAAAAATAAAAACAGGCGAAAGAAACACAAGAAAAAAAAGAAATATAATGTTAGATGCATCACTGAGGACGTTGGATGGCACACTGAGATAATAGGTCCCAACTTTTTCCAGGTGTTCTTTAAGTGTCACTATGACTACGACCCGGCCAATGACAACCTCATTCCCTGCAAGGAGGCAGGCTTAAGGTTTGAGACAGGAGACATTCTGCAGATCGTCAACCAGGACGATGTCAACTGGTGGCAGGTGAAGTAGTACAACAGCATGTTTACAATACATAATGCATGTGTGCTGAAACCTGAACAGATCTGATGTTCTTCATGTGTTGGTGCATGTATCAACAGGGCCGTCATGTGGAGGGTGGGAGCACAGGGCTGATCCCCAGTCAGATGCTGGAGGAGAAAAGGAAAGCTTTTGTCAAGAGAGATGTGGAACTGGCGCCAGCAGGTAACAGGAAGTGGTGAAGAATAGTGACGCAACAATTCCTATCAATGTTTTTGTCATTTTTTCACTGCCATCTGGTGTTGAGGGACAAGATCTATAAATAAATGTTATGTAATGCTTTTGATGACATCCCGAAAAAATAGTAATCAGAAGTTACAGATGTTTCTGAATTGAAGTCAGATAAATTGTAAAGAATCTATAGACTAGACATGAAATGTGTAAGACAGAATATCAACATTTTACGTGACTAAATTAAATTAAAACTAGAGATGTGAGCCCAGTTTTTGTGTAACTCGTCTTGCTAATAATAACTACCATTTCCAATAATGTTAGAATCAGAAGAATAAACAACCAACTTAGGAAAATTGTAATGATTTTACTCAAAATGAAAAAATATAAATAGAGAAATGTAAATGCAAAAACCACCAATCAACTCCAACCAAAGTAAATAACAAGTAAATGTGTCATGCTGCGCTCTCTAGAGGCTTTGTTTAAAAGGCATCGGAGCAGCAGTGAGGATTCTGCTCGGAGAACAAATGTGTTACACATTAACATACATTAACAATAAATCAAAGCCAGTATTTGTTCAGTATGAATGAAGCAGCTGCTAGTGTCAGGATCACTGCAACAGCTAATGTGAAGGTGTTTTCATGTGACAGGAAATCTTTGCCTCAGTGCTGGGGGGAAGAAGAAGAAGAAAATGATGTATGTGACCACAAAAAATGCAGGTAACAGCAACAGCCCTGTACATTTTATTGGTAATATTAAATCAGTCAAGTCAAACATGTCTTTTTGCTCTCCTCTGTTTCCTTCAAATATTATTTTCCTTTCAGTCCTGTAATCCTTCTCCGTCTTCTTCTCTCAGAGTTTGACAGACATGAGATATTGCTTTACGAAGAGGTGGCCAAGGTCCCGCCTTTCAAGAGGAAAACTCTGATTTTGATTGGTGCCCAGGGTGTGGGGAGGCGGAGACTGAAGACCAAGCTCCTGCTGAGGGACCCTCAGCTCTTTGGCACCACCATTCCATGTAAGAAATCTGATGCTAATTTTTACTGTTGTTACTGTTGAACAAATTGTTTTGTCTTCAATTATAATTACCGGTTATATGTGCAGACATAAATGTGCTGTTTTTTTTTTTTTTTGTTGTTGTTGTTTTTTTTTTTCTCCAGATACATCCAGGAAGCCCAAAAAGGGTGAGCGGGACAGTCGGATGTACGCGTTCACCAGCCGCAGCAAGATGGAGACTGACATCAAGAACGGACGCTACCTTGAGCATGGAGAGTACGACGGCAGCCTGTATGGAATCAAGATCGACTCCATACACGAGGTGGTGGAGGCGGGGCGCATCTGTATACTGGACGCCAACCCTCAGGTACACACACATACTCCTACACACACACACACACACACAGGAAGTTATATAATCAAATCAGGACAATCAGGTGGTTCACAGAGAAACACTAAATAAGGAGAAGATGACACTGACTTTTATGCAGTCCCGACTGTGATGTGGGAGGATACAACTGCTCATAAACCAGTATACATAGATGAAAGTTGTTATATGTATTATTATATGGTTGATTAGATGTTAACCTTTAATTTGACAATAAATCATTTTCCATAAATATTTTTCTCAAGTGGTCATTTTTCTAGCTGTCTGTATTGTTCTAGTGTATTTTGAGCAGCTTTAATTTAGTTAAATTAACAAAGATGAGATTAACAAGATTAACAAATATGAACATAGATGAGTATAAATTTACTAAATAATAACACAAGTGACGAAATTAAGATTAAAGGTTAAATGCATACAATAATATATATATATATATATATAGGGTATATATAGGGTATATATATATATATATATATATATATACCCTAAGCTTTGCACCTCTCATCGAGGTGCTTGGGCCCTAATTATTTAGCAAAAACTCAATGAGCACTTTATTAAGGAACACTGTGCTATTACGTTTGGCTCATTTTTCATTTTTTCTATAAACATATAAATTTGATCTTTAAGGAACCAAAATTATATATTTGTCTTCTTTAAACATTATTTTCCAAGTCCAACGTTTTTGTTAATTATACCCAAGAGGTTTGCATGTTTTTGATTGGTCATAAATCATCATTGTAACAGCCTCGTGACCTTTTTTCTCAATCAGTTTGCCTGTTTGTCTTGAACTTCTTCCCACTACACTCCAGTCCTCGATCACCTCTGAGGAGCTCCATTCAATGAGTCTGGCATCATGTGAATTGCTCAAATGATCCATTAGTACAAAGTTATCCATTCACCATCACACTGAGGCATCTCCAGCTAGTTTCTCAACTTAATCCAGCGTGTCCTTGTCACATTTTAGTCTCTCAAAGTCCTGAGGACCTCTGAGTTCCTGCCCTACGTGGTATTCCTCCAGTCTCCGGAATTTGAGGTTCTCAAGGCGATGAACCACTCAGCCGTAGAGGCAGGTGTGGTTACCAAGACACTGACGGTAAGAAATTCATGTTGTTTAAGACAGAAAACCTGTGACTCCAGTGTGTGTCCATTAAAAATATATCGCATCTCTTCTGTCTCAGGATGAAGAACTGGGGAAGACCTGCAATGACAGTGCAAAAATCCAGGCAGCGTACGGTCACTACTTCGATCTCACCATCATCAACGACAACCTGGATGAGACCTACCGCACCGTCAAAGCTGCGCTGGAGACGGTTTCTAAAAACCCACAGTGGGTCCCGGTCACATGGGTGTTTTAGATCAGCAGCGGAGGAGGGAGATGATATATTTGGAGGGGGGGAATATGAGTTTCATATGTTTCCATAGAGATTAAAGCTGCCTTTAGCTGTAGCTTAGTATCAGATGTTATTTCTTAACAGTGAAACATCCATTGTTACACAGGATTATATTTCTCAGAACAGGAAAGAGGAGAAAAAAACAACGGGTGGACACATGAATGAAGTCCTGAATGTTAGATTCACAGATTTAACCTGGAGGACTGTGTGTGTGTGTGTGTGTGTGTGTGTGTGTGTGTGTGTGTGTGTGTGTGTGTGTGTGTGTGTGTGTGTGTGTGTGTGTGTGTGTGTGTGTGTGTGTGTGTGTGTGTGTGTGTGTGTGTGTGTGTGTGTGTAAGCGTGTGTGTGCGTGTGTGCGTGTCTCTTTGTGCATGGATTTTACAGCAAAGAGTTTTGTAGGTTTCTAACTGATTTGTGCCATTCCTGATGATCATCAGCAGACAGTCATTGTTTACATTTCATGAGCTTGAACACTACTGATGGTTCCACATTAGAGGTGGTTACATTTACTTTTATGTGACAAAAACATTTCACCTATAAAATGATGAAGTTACAGGAGGAGGAAAAGTCTTATTTATTCACCAAACAGTTTACAGTTTGAAAAGAAATGAAAAAGTTTCAAGCCATTTCTATTATTATCAGTAATTATTTTTTACTATTGGTTTAGTCGACTCACTTTCTCAGTCATACACAGGACGAGAATATGACTGAATGAAAATAATGACAACCAATCTTACCACTGCTCTCTGTTACCTTGAATTTACATCAGCAGCGTCAGCACTGTGTTTTTTTTTTTTTTTTTACTGTAATTTTAATGTTATGTAAATGAAAATTCAGAGGCACAATAGAAATAAACACAGTAAGTAAAATAAATCATCTACAAAGTCAGTTTATCAATTGCAGGAAGAAATAGGTTTAGCACCAAAACAAGCTGCGCCGCTGCTGAAACGCTGCTGTTGGAAAGTGGAAACACACTAAAGACGAACGTGAACCGCTGACATGACACACTGCTGACACCACTGGTGTAAATTAGGCCACATTTCTTGTTGTTATTTAATATCATTATAATACACACATTCTCTCAGGCATATATGGTTGTTGAAAAAAATGAAACATGAACATCGATAGATTAAAATCACTTGTCATCACAGATAGGTAAAGAAAGAAGAAGACGGTTTTGAAGCCATCTTGGGGGTCTGATGGAGATTGGTTGTATTTATCATCACATCTAACAACAACGACCAGGTCTCAGTTGTAGCTATTTGCTAATAACTATTAGCAAATAGCTAGCTAGCTAATGATAATTCCCAATTGACTGATGTTTAAAAACAATTGACAATTGCCAGCTGAACAGGGAGGTAATAACAACGGACAATTAATGAGAACAAGTGAGTTATTTTCAGTTTCTAGCCAACAGCTACCACAGCTAGCTTCTTGTCCATACATGCTGACAACTATTCTTTAAAAACCTATTATCAGCTATTGTATAGATTTAGTTTTGTATTAACATTAGTTTGCACCAGTAATGGCACATTGGTGTGAGTACAGACCTTTTAATCTACCTAACGAATACAATTTATATCAAATCTTGATTCATCATTCAGCTGATTTGGTTTTACCAGCTGGTCGCCTGCTTGTTGTAGAATCTTTTGGGTTTTTACAATATTTCAATAGTCTCAATCTGTAAAGTGCCTTGAGAATAATGTTTTTTGTTTTTTAACCTGCTTTGACCCCATATGATTAGATTTTTAATTTTAAAGGTCCTAGACAGTTCAACATTGACTATATATATATATATATATATATATATATATATATATATATATATATATATATAGGTGTTTTTCTTTCCAGTATTATCCCTGTTATTTATTACTGGAGCTGGAGTCAATTACAGAAACAAGAACATGTTGAAACAAAACAATTTCCAGCAAGTTAGAAGCTAACGATGTATAAACACCCAAGACCTGAGGACCCCCAGCATGGTTTACATCGAAAACCCTCAACATACGATTACACATATTCAGTACATACAATGAAAACATTACACAGGAGCTTGATTTTATTACGTTGTATTTCACAAGAACGGGTAATTCTGTTCCGTGTGTAGTCTTATTACGGTTTTTCTGCACCTTTAAGTTTGTAGTACAGTATATATACTTTCAAAATAAAAGCTCTTTGTTGTATTTATGAACACAGTGTGTAAATAGCATCTAGATACACGATGATATAATAGACGCTGGTGTAATCGGTGTGAGATTCTTGCCTAGTGTTTACAGTACGTGACACTTTAGCGCTAACTTTTGAGAATGTGAGCAAAGACGTGTGCACGGCAGCCTCTGAGTGAACAACACGGCAGCAGAGGAGCCTCCAGATAAATTATCATTATTATGAACATTTAAATTTGAACACTTTTTTTTTTTTGTACACATGCTTTTCTAAAGTTGTGTTGTACACTCTTAGGCCACCGTACGTGCAACACTGTCTATGGTGCCAACCCGTGGAAAAAGCTCCCTGAGCGTCTCGTCTCCGCTCAGATCTTTTATTGTGGCAGCTACAGAATACTTTTGATGTACAGTGAATCGTTTTAGCGACACGTTGCCAAAAAAAAATCTTTGTTGTGTCTTTGCCTAGTTTTCTCAAAGTGTTTTAAGCAGAGCTTTGTCTGGCAGCTATATTTGTTATTCTCCTTTGAGAACATCGCAAAACGTCACAGTGTTTTTTTTTTGTTTTTTTCTCCTGTGTTGTCTCACGTCAGGCAACAGGCAAATCAAGAAAATAAAAGTCTTGACATTTTAGCAGCTAATGTTGTTTGAGCACCAAATTCCTTGACTTTTCCATAATCCCTCAATTGAACACTAAAGGTCAACTAAATATTTTACCTCATAACATCAACTGGGATATTTTAAAGTTAAAGACGCATACAAGTGTTTTCACGACTTCCCATTGCGAGTAAATTGCTCTTCTCGATAAGAAAAGCCTTTTTTCAGTTTGTTCTCTTGCACTCAAAGCACAACATTAGCAGCTTTTCTTCAAAGCAAAAGGACAAACTCTACAGACGTGAAAAGTGATTCCAGCTCAAACCGTGTACATTTTCGTTGTAGAACTGATGATTGTAGAATCACATATTGTCGATGCTTCTGTCTGCACTGAATAAATTATGGATTTGATTGAAATAATATAATTGTGTGCGTTTTCTGTAGTAAAACATGTTAATGGCTAAACAGGTTTTATTCAAACGTTCTATGATTTTTTATGTTTCATCTTTGTGAAGGTGATATCTCAACAATGCCTTGAGGAAATCCTCTTAAATTTAGTTCAAACGTTCACTTTGACTGATTTGGTCAAAGGTCAAATCAGTTACTGCGGCTTCACACGCTTTGACAGAATCAATATAAATTTGCCAGAAATATTCACTTAGGCCGGTGGTCTGCAACCCACAACATCAAAACAGCAAGCATTTTGTCTCCTTAAACACCAAATAATATTCAAGCAAAGTCACTACTCAATTAGTCAAACTATTTGACCCCTGAAAATGAAAATAACACTGCATATTTGGTTTTGCAGGGTTTGGTTTTAGTCTGATATGTAAAAAAAAGAAAGCCATTTTAGAAACTATATTACTCTCAGTCTCCACATATCACACCCCACTGGCAGTGAAATCAAATGACTCTGTCCGTGCAGAATTAAACTTTCTATTTTTTCAGAAATTTTTCTTTTTTTTTTTTTTTTTTTATTTATCCACGATGATGCATATTTTGATTGAAAATGTTTTATATTTATTTTACAAGATCACCTAGATTTCCAAATTAAGAATATTTTCATTGGGAAAAAAATGAGATCAAAATGAAATAAAACACTCATATTTAATTATTATTAGACTTGTCAAATGTCACTATACATATAACATGTTTTTGGCCAAAACTCGTGAATTAGAGCACTAATTACTTGATTAGTCTAATCAAAATACGCAATCCTAATAAACAAAACAAGAACAAAGAGAGCAAAATATCACATTGAGACTTAACATTTTGTTATATTTTGCTTTTTTTGTTCTTGTTTTGTTGTTGATTAACACAATGAACCTTGTACAAATCAAATAAAGAAATTACAATATAGCGCTGACGTCACTTATTCGTTTCCTGCCAGCATGGCGTTTTGAGCACAATATTTGCACAGACAGTGGATGGATACACAAGTGAAGTGAAATGAAATGAAAGCTGGATTATAGTAAATGGAGTTGTTATGTAGGATGGCACATGTGTACCCATGGCAACGTACAATAACTGGACTGTTTGGTCAAATATCAGCAATGTTTTATCCTTGGTGTTATTGGCATTTTAAAGCACATGATTAAAATGATTTACTTCACTTATATGAACTTCATGCAATGGACAGTTAAATTCTCAGAGTGCAGAAAAAAACGTCACAGTTTACAACAAAGAAGTTTTTCAGAAGTTTAACAAAGGGTTTTTTTTTTTCTCCAAAAAACCTTGGCCTAGTTACCCTGAAAGATAAATATCTCACTCACAGCTGCTTAATTAACTCTTACCACAGTGTGATAAATTATGAGTCAAACAGTAAGATTTTTTGTAAAATACACTCATCCTGGGGCAGTTTAATAATGAGCAACAAATGAAGCAGTAGAAAATTTGAGTCTCATGATGAACAACCAGATCTCTATTCTCTAACAGCCTCATGACCTTGGCGTGGAGAAAGTCCTATCTGCTCGGTTCTTTATAGATTCAGAATTTCTAAAATGTGTTTTGCATATCCTTTCATTGCTCTTCTAACTATATTAACCATTTATCCTCCCCTTCCTTCACTCCACCCCTCACTTTAACCTTCCCTTCCCTGCAGTTCACTGCTCTTTTTGAGGGAAACCTTTGCTGGAATTTTTCTCCTTCCTCCTTCACTCCTACTTTCTCCTCCTCACTTATACTTCCATTCCAGTTCTTCTTGATTTCTTTACCATTCCTCCCACTTTCCTCTCCATCCTACTGTCTCTATTAGCCACCTTAGTGCTGTATTGTTGGTGCAAATCTCTCCTCTGCTATGTGGTGGTGGTTGCTGGGTGTTGTGAGCTGCTTCCTGCTCTTGGCAGTCATCATCTTCCTCCTAACTTGCCGGCAGCGCTACAGAGTTTTCAGCGAGAAGTGTCTGAGGCCACCGGCACCTTTGGTCACTGACAGCAAAAAGAGGGATGAAAGGCTGAAGAAAGGTAAAAAAAAAAAAAATGAATCTGGCTGTTAAATAGTCTAATGGCTTCTAGACTAAAACCAAACTTGCATCGATTCCTGAAGGCAATGGCTTAAAGTAGTCATAGATGACATGTCTGTCTAGACGATTTCAACACGTACACAGTAGGCTTAATGTTTAGATCGATGTTTTGAACACATAAAATCTAAAAAAATTAAGGTAACAGCCCACAGATTTTTGCATTGAGGGTCCTGTGAGTGACTGACTGCCTTTGACTTGAATATTGCCATCCAAGGTAGGTGAAAAAAAAACACTGGTTGCTTGGTCTGCTGCTACATACTCTACCAAAACCTTCCATCTCTTCATCTCCTGCATGTACTTCAAGTGTCCCTGGACTGATTGACTTCAACCATAAAACAGATTGGTTAGAATGAATTTCAAGATAAGTTTAGTAAAAGCAAGCAAATTTCTGTTAGAAAACTTTATACTGTTGAGGATATAAGACTGATACAACATCACATGTATGTCTTTGTAGGTTTTCGTGAGGATCGCATTCCTCCCGCTCTGGATGCGGTGGTGATTGGCAGTGGTATCGGAGGTTTGACGGCAGCAGCGCTTTTGTCCAAAGCTGGGAAGAGAGTTTTAGTTCTGGAGCAACATGATCAGGCTGGGGGCTGCACACACACCTTCGAAAATAAGGGATTTGAGTTTGATGTGGGTAAGATACTGAGGTTTTTGAACAAACACACACAGCACACATCTCTGTAGATCATTATAATGGGTTTACAGATTTACAACCGGAATATTGAACCTTAAAGTACAATCATTGTAATAAATTTGTATTTATAGATGTAATAATCCTTCAAGCAAAAACAACCCATAGCATCATGTACTTCGTTCTTCATTTGCTATTTGAAGTCTCAGCACCGTCTGTCTGCTCTGGACCCTTCTGAAATTGAAACTTAGTCATCAATCCATCCACTCATTAGCTATACCAGTTATATGTGATAGCACAGTGGTGCAGGGATAAGCTCTGTCAACTCACAGAATGATTTGATGTGATTACCTGAATATATAAAAGTACAGATTTGCCCACAATATTCTTTTTCTCATAACTAAATGAAAGATGAAGATACTCAGTTATTTAAAAAAAAAATAGTCTTGAATGTTTCAACATAATTTTATATTTTATATTCACTTTGAGGTCAATTTCATCTTTCTCTGCCGTCATCAGGTATTCATTACCTGGGCCAGCTTCATGAGAACGGCCTGCTGAGGGTTGCTTTGGATCAGATCACAGAGGGACAGCTGCAGTTCACGCGTCTGGAGCAACACTATGACACAGTGATCTTGGGTCAGCATGACCAGCGCAGGTAGGACACATCTTGTTACAGTATCATACTGTTTCATTCATTTTTTCTGCCATATTTGACCAACCATAATAAATCAACAAACAAAACCACATCTATATCATAATAGTATATCAAATCTACTGTACTGTCTTTGGGTGGCTGTTGCTCAGGAGGTAGAGCAAGTCGTCCACTTATTAGCTTATTCACTGTATAGTAAACTATATTGTAACAGTTCTCTACAAAATATGTTTATTTACTCATTCTTTGTATCTGTTTCACCCTTTTCATTTTCAGGGATTATCACATCCATGCCGGGAAGACTGAGATGGCTGAGAGCCTAAAGAAGCAGTTTCCTGGAGAGGAGGAGGCCATTGATGAGTTCATGAGATTAATGAAGGTAGAGAGGGATGGGGCAGTAACAGTTTCATCTCTGACAAAATGAACATCACTGCCAGTGGTTATCACTGAAAAATAAAATATACTGTTATTTTTTACCTTTTTGTTCGACTCAGCAGATGCATGTATGTGTTACATATGCCACTTAATAAAAATAATAATAATAATAAGGTCCACTGCAAGAAGACTCAGCTGACATTGTTTTTACTTGCATTTTCAGTATAAAAAAATACTTCATAGAAATAATAATAGTACTTTATGTCCTTTTTCAGTTAGCCGCACGACGGGCACCACTAATTGCTATCTTGAAGCTCTTACCGTATTGGTTGGCTAACCTCTTGGTTCGTTCCGGCCTGTTGGATCACATATCCTCAGTGTTTCGCTTGGTAACAACCAACCATTCAGAGATAATATCCCACATCACACAGAACAAAGACCTGCAGGCACTGTCTGCCTATGCATTCTATGGTACTGTATGGACACATACATACACACAATTATAGAGATCACATGCACATTGTGAGCCTTTGGGGATGTTCTGTATAAATTATTTTTTCTTTTAGGGGTCCCGCCTAAAGAGTCCAGTTTTCTCATCAATGCTCTCCTTCTACATCATTACAAACGTGGTGCGTATTACCCACGAGGGGGCGCCAGTGAGATTGCCTTTCACATCATCCCTGTCATACAGCAGGCAGGTGGTGCCGTGCTGGTCAGAGCCCCGGTACAACGTGTCCTGCTCAACCAGCAGGGGAAGGCCTATGGTGAGACACAGAGTACTGACAGTTTGATTTGATAGGAATGAATTACTAATGAGCCATATTGTATGCCATCCATTAAAATGCCAAATTACTTTAAATGCCCTAAAACACAAACCTGCTACTCGTATGCCACAGTGTCAATTCATTCACAATCATTCAGGTCATTCAGGTTAAAGAATAAAATGTTTAAAAGTAAAGAGATGCAGTTGATGGAGAACCCATATTCTCCAGAGAATGCGGTGGTCAGTCCATCACTTGACACTGAAAGAACTGTTTTTATTTTGTTGCTTTGCACTCTTTCATGTGTTTCAGGATGTTGTCATATTTAAACTCTTGGTCAGAGCTATTTTTTGCACTCATTTTTCTGTTAGCAACACACTTTAAAACAGTGGGTTGCTAACAGAAAGTGGTCCAGGTTTGCTTCAATTTGCCCCTAAACAATCCCCCAATTGTAAAACTTTCCAATAATTCCATATAAAAACAGACAATAGCAAAAAGAAGCTTCTATATGTGCTTTTAATATCAAGATGTTAGCTTCCTACCAGGCAATGTTGGTTAATTCCTTAAGAAGAAGTTTGTATGTGTGCATTTGTGTGCATCAGGCGTGACAGTGCGTAAAGGACAAGAAGAGATTGAGGTTCATGCCCCTGTTGTCATTTCCAATGCTGGCATCTTCAACACCTTCCAGAAGTTTATGCCTCAACATGTACAGGACAAACCAAGTAATGGATTTACTCCATTTTATTACAATGAGCTCTGTAATGCTCTTTTTTCTCATTGCTTTTAATGTGTGTCTGTTTGCTCAGAGGTCAAGTCACTATTGAGTACTGTGCGTCACGGTATGGGTTCTTTCTTGGTCTTTGTTGGTCTGGATGGAACAAAAGAGGAGCTTGGCATTGTCTCTACCAACTTCTGGATGTATAAAGATAACGACCTGGATTCACTGTAGGTTTTATTTTATTTCCTGTTTGATCCTAGTACTTTTTAATGTCTCACTCCAACTTTTATACATTGTTGCCTCTGTTCTATTGCCCTCATTGTGTGTTTGTTTTTACAATTACTGTGTATGAATTGTGAAGAATTGAGCGATACTCTTCCTTGAGCAAAGAAGAGGTATTGGGGAACATTCCAATGATGTTCATCACCTTCCCCTCTGCTAAAGATCCCACATCCAATATCAGACACCCAGGTAACACATATTCATGTGTATGCAACTACATACTTTCATCTCATAGCCACGTCACCTTTGATTGTTTTCTTTGCCTCCTTGGGCAGTTTTATTTCTATTTCTATCAGAAATATTTCTGCAGTAGTGCAAATGACCATTTTCTGAGTCATGCTTTCTACTTTTGCATGGTATAAATGCAGTTTACACAGATAGCTTTAGCAGATTTAGAGTTAATTCCTGGCTGACTGGGTTATGTCTGTTGAAATGATAAACAGATTTTATCAGCTGTTGCTAGTTACTGTAAGCTAAACTGAACTGAAACTGGGAGATGTGAACACTTCATATTTCATGTCGAAAATTGTAAAGAGGTGAAGCTAAATGTCCTGGGTGAAAAGTCATTATCAAATGATTGATCCATATAGATGGAGCAGTTTTATATGTACTTAATAACCTTTGGATGAATTAGATTCTTCATAGAAAAACATATGAGAAGCAACAAAGCAGTTGGATTTACACTATATTAGCTTTTTATTCGGCATCCATAGAACCAGACTGTGGACCATAGGATGGCAGTTACAAGTAGCATTTGTTTCCCAATCAAGACCATAGAACCTGGTGGGACCTGGACATAGATCTGAAGTCTTGATGATGTGGTTGATACTTAATCCTTGAAGAGTAGGCATGAGTCAAGAAGGTGAACAGCCTGTGGAGAGAAAATGTTGCTATTTTACTGGACTTTTCTGTTTCATTGAAGAAGCAGAAAAGACAAATGAGACTGAGACTTTCTATCACCTTTTCTTTATTCCCATTCCTGTCTCTCTGCAGGTAAGTCCTGTATGACCTTGCTGACCATGGCTTGCTATGAGTGGTTTGAGGAATGGGAGCAGACAAAGCTTGGTAAAAGAGGACAGGATTACCTGGATCTGAAGAACAGCATGGCCCAAGAAATGTTGGACTGGGCACTGACTATCTTCCCACAATTGCAAGACAAGGTATTCAGTGGACAGTGTACATACGTGTTTGTACTCTTTTTATGCTTTTATACTGTAGATCACAATTTTTCAGATTGAAAGTAAATGCCTGGCCTTCCACCAAAATTTTTAGCTCTCAGATAAAAAGAACAATATTTTTTCAATGTGTAAATAGGTAAATATTTGATATCATGAAATCTTGCCAAAAGAATTCATTGTTATGGTGTGCTCCATAGTTGCCAAAAAAGTAGTTATGGATACTGTTGTGTGATGTGCATGCTTTTCCCTGAAAAAATACAATGCATATATACATGTGTATGTTCAGGTGGTGATGGTGGATGCTGCCACCCCTCTAACAAATGTCCACTATTTGGGCGCTCCAAGAGGTGAGATGTATGGTGCTGAACACAACATGGAGCGCTTTGCCCCAGAAACAGCTGCAAGGATACGACCGCAGACTCCAATTGATGGACTTTACCTAACAGGTGACTTGTTCAGTAGGACAGTTTCAATTTGGACCAGATTCTACAAAAACTAACACATCTGCTCTGTATTTGTTTCCATGTGTGCAGGCCAGGATGTATTCTGCAATGGCATGGCTGGAGCTCTCCATGGTGGACTGCTCTGTGCCTCTGCTGTGCTCAATCAGATCCTCTACATTGATCTTCTTGCCCTGAAGACCCAATTCAAACACAAACGGACCAATCATAAGCTGACTTAGTAGTGATAGGGCTACAGTGAAGGGTGTAAATGTGGTTTATGTGGTTTACTATGCATCTGTGCTCAAATACAGTAAATACAGTTTCTGTTGTAGGCTTTAATTTTAGAATGATGTTCTGTTCTTCATTGGAAGGGTTAGAGTTAACTATAACTATAACCTTAACTCTTCAAATAATACCCTCACCCATCCAGGATGAAGTTCAGTTCTCCATTGGAAGGGTTAGGTTCAGTGTTAGGTTACGGCTATAGTTAACCCTTAAACCTAATCCTTCCAAACTTAACCCTAAAGCTAATATTGGAAGTTACCCCAAACATAATAGGAGAACATAATGTTATTCTAAAACTCAGTTTTATTACAGTGCAGCCAACAACCCACCACCTCTGGTAACAATGTGGGAATTTAAGGGGCTATTTCTGACACCATCCATTGTTAGCATGAACAATTACCTAACAGCAACTGCGTACCAGCAATACTCAAAGGTGATCCAATTACATTTTTGTGGCCTCCTTGACTATATAGACACAGTTTTGGCCATAACTCAAGCATTCGTTCTTAAAATTCCTGGACTTGAAAAGCTAATCAATTTCATCATCTGAACATACCACATAACAATCATTCAAACTAGGTAGTAACATGCACAAACAGTTGCATGTTCACTAAAGTCACAGGGTGGAGTAGTATTACGTAGCAAACGTGAGAGGCAAGAAATTACTGGCATCAACAAGCACTGCTTCCTCTGCATTACTTCATTAAATCAACAGTTCCCATCTATCTCTTTACCAGCTCTGACTGTGTTCTTCTCATTCTGGGTCTAGATTAAACACTGGTTCCTGTGTACTTGATTTTTCTATATGTGTATGTTTTTGGCCATCCCCCAGTCCAGTTCTTGTGAACATAGAGCTCAAGGAAGACTTGATAAAAAGTATTAATTTGAACTAAATGTTCTGTTAGACTCAGAACTGATCTGATTACATTTTTGTGGCCAATACCCTCTACCTGAGGAGGTCGGAGGATGCAGACAACCTTAAGTTAGTGATTCAAGTTCATTGATTATATCATGGAATTCCTACATCTCCATCATCTGAACCTACCTCATATCATTTACTCATAACCAGCAATAACCCGCACAGACAGGCAATAATACTGCAACATAACTGTAATAGTACACAACATATGACAGATAAGCTATTACTTTAATCAAGGTTTCCTACTTCCTTAACATCACTTCATCAGAGAGAACCTTATTCTTGCCAATGTGGCATCATCATTGAAGTAACAAAGTAACATAAAGTACTGTGGAAATTTGTGACACATAAAAGGAGAGGTGCTAGATTTGAATGCATTACATGGAGAACTGGTGAGGAGCTGCTGTGTTATCAAATGTCATAGATGTTCTCATGATAGTCGTTGGGGAAAACAAATAAACAAGGGTTAAGCTTCTAACATTTTCCAGTGTGGAAAAAAAATAATGTGTCGATCATTCATTAATTAGTGGGCTATGCAGTGGGTAGTGGGTCAGTCATCGCACACAAACGAATAATACATCAAAACGTGCGGCTCGATCGGACTCGGTGTGCTATTACTTTTCTCTACAGAATATGAATTTTTCGTGACGTAGTCGCGAAAAATTCACTGAAATTTTCCCATAGAGAATGAATGGGAAAAGTCAGAAAAATCGCAACTTTTCAACGTTTATTCAAACATCTACTGGATGTTGCATTCAACTGTTTTGCTAGGTTGAATAGTTATTGATCAGTCAACGATCATGTGTATGTGGTCGGAATGTTCACGCTAGAGTGAGAGCCACACCACCTAGAGTGGACAGAGGGTGAAAAAAAATCTTCTAAATTTCTCACTAAAACTGCGCTCACGGCCACAAATTTCACTCTACAAATATAATATTCTCCAAAATTGTAGTCACACTCGTCCCGATTCCCACAATGCATCTACCTTAACGATAACTTTTACAGTTTTTTAATGGGAAGCTTCCTTTCCTTTCCTTTCCTCCGTCCTTTCCTCATATGATGATTGGTGAAATGTCTTCAATCTTTTCACCAAGGATAAGGATAAGATTTCACCAAGGATAAGGACAAGATGAGGTGAAAAATGAAATTGTAGCACCATCGCATCTTAGCGTAGACTGCTACGGCGCACAGCCCCACTCTCGCTATTCCCCGCAGGGGAATTGTCTAGTATATTATATAACACACAAGCACAATTCATTCATTTTCATTCATTTGTCATTTTTATGTATATTCTCCAACTCCAAGCTTCATAGACTTGAATGTTTATTGGATTGAAACTTTATGTGTATTTGTTTAATGAGGGTGGGTGTGGCCCAAAGTGACAAAGTCAGCTTCTTTACCTCAGACAAAATGGGCCAAAAAAGAGATTTAACAGACTCTGAAAATAAAATAAAATAAAAAAAGGGGAATACAGTAGATATTCACTGAACGACTAAGATGCTTATTTAAGAAAGTAAAGAATTAGTTTTTCTGTTGCTGTCAATGTGGATGGAGTTCCGAAACCATTTTGTTACCGTATTTATGTTGTTTGAATTTATGACATTACTGTGACATCATCACGGAATGTGGCTTTAATGTGCCAAAGCATGTAAATAGGACTCTGACTGCACTCACATCACAACTATTCACTACTGCATTTAGCAAGTTTACCAACCGCATCGCAACCACTCACCGCAACTACCCACACTTTCAACAGTCACATCACATCACATCCATCATCCAACACTTTTCACACGTTTACCAATCACATCACAATTCACAACTCTCTATCCATCTTCTTCACTTTCTTCTATCTTCTGTCTATCTAACAACCATTTCTTAAAATGGAGATAACAGGCCTGTACTTCTGGGACATCAAGTTCCTGCAAAGCACGGATTACTCTATGTATCCTGAACTTGCTGAGAAACTTGCTGATGAAGCACCAGAGCCAGAGCCAGAGTCCACCACCGTTGCTGCTGCTGCTGCTGAGTGCGAACAGACACCTCAGCCAGTCAACCCCTGGAAAAGCAACCAACCCCAGGAAGGTCTTGACCAGACGTCCGCTCAGCACCTGGACGATAAGGAGTTTCCATCTCTGAAGAAAGGGCTGAAGACGAAGCAGCAGAAGACGAAGCAGGAGACTCGCCGACAGAAGAAAAGGCCCACTAAGGTGTACTATCTTTCTTTTGGACTGGTCAGGCCGGACCAGTACGCTGTGAAGACTAGAACACAGTCTCCATCTCAGGAGGAGATGTGTTTGTCTTCACCGGAATCTCTGTCTCCACCTCTGTCTCCAATTCAAGAGGAGACACCAGAGACTCAGCGTCCACCTCTGTCTCCCATTCAAGAGGAGACACCAGAGACTCAGTGTCCACCTCTGTCTCCCACAGAGGAGGAGACACCAGAGACTCAGTGTCCACCTCTGTCTCCCACAGAGGAGGAGACACTAGAGACTCAGTGTCCACCTCTCTCTCCCACAGAGGAGGAGACACCAGAGACTCAGTGTCCACCGGCAGCTCTTGAGGATGCAGGAGCAGCTCTCAGGGCTCTTCTTTTCAACATGCAGTCAAAGGAGAAGCATCAGGCTGAGGCGAGAGCTAAGACCGGTAAGGACAAGGACAGCGCCGAACACCTCCTACAAATTTCTGAGCTGGAGTTAAACAGGCTCTTGAATGAGAAGGAGGAGAGGCTTTCTGTGCTGAAGCGAGAAAAACTCTTTCTGTTGGAGGAGAATGAGGATCTGAGGCTGAAGCTCATGGACGAGGAGCTGGAGCGGGATTCAGTTTTAAAAAAGCTGATGGTAGCCCAAACCATAGTGAGCAACGCCACAAAAAAAGAGGCGCAGCTCAAGGATGAGCTGATGGAGGAAAGGCTCAAGATGAAAAACATGAAACATCGTCTTAAGCGTGCAGAGGAATCAGCCTCGGTTCTAAAACGCAAGTTGGTCCAGGTAGAACAGGACCTGGTAAAGTCACAGCGCCAGAAGGAGGAGGGGCTTTGCACCTCTCACCAATGCATGTGGGAGAAAGCCCAGTTGGCAGCAGAGCTGATGACGGCCAAGGAAGACATCGCAAGACACCAGGGACAGAGAGAGTCTGAGCAGACGGACCTTATAAGCTGTTTGGAGCAGCTGCTGAGGGAGCAGCAGGAGGAGATGGAGATCTGCAACCAAACACTGACATCAGAGACTCAGTGTCCACCTCTGTCTCCAGCTCAAGAGGAGACACCAGAGTCTCAGTGTCCACCTCTGTCTCCAGCTAAAGAGGAGACACCAGAGTCTCAGTGTCCACCTCTGTCTCCAGCTCAAGAGGAGACACCAGAGACTCAGCGTCCACCTCTGTCTCCCACTGAAGAGGAGACACCAGAGACTCAGCGTCCACCTCTGTCTCCCACTGAAGAGGAGACACCAGAGACTCAGCGTCCACCTCTGTCTCCCACTGAAGAGGAGACACCAGAGACTCAGCGTCCACCTCTGTCTCCCACTGAAGAGGAGACACCAGAGACTCAGTGTCCACCTCTGTCTCCCACCAGAGGAGGAGACACCAGAGTCTCAGTGTCCACCTCTGTCTCCAACTCAAGAGGAGACAGCAGAGACTCAGTGTCCACCTCTTTCTCCCACTGAAGAGGAGACACCAGAGACTCAGTGTCCACCTCTGTCTCCAACTCAAGAGGAGACACCAGAGACTCAGTGTCCACCTCTTTCTCCCACTGAAGAGGAGACACCAGAGACTCAGTGTCCACCTCTGTCTCCAACTCAAGAGGAGACAGCAGAGACTCAGTGTCCACCTCTTTCTCCCACTGAAGAGGAGACACCAGAGACTCAGTGTCCACCTCTGTCTCCAACTCAAGAGGAGACACCAGAGACTCAGTGTCCACCTCTGTCTCCAACTCAAGAGGAGACACCAGAGACTCAGTGTCCACCTCTGTCTCCCACCAAGTCTGAGCAGACGGACCTTAGGGTCCAATTGAGGTTTTTGGAGCAGCAGCTGAGGGAGCAGCAGGAGGAGATGGAGATCTGCAACCAGAAACTGCAGAAAATCAGGCAGACAGAGCAGCAGCTGGCTGCACCTCAGCAGCCAGCGAAGAGGAGAGCTCTGTGGAAACGGTTCGTCCGGACCTTTAGAAGAAAGAACCGGACGATCTGATTTCGCTGACGTCAGCCCCCTCCCTATTTTCCCCCATAGCTCCATCTTCCTAGCCCCTCCAGCCCCCACACCCCCAAACTGAAGGAGCTGATCTCACTGACGTCGCTGCCCCCCCACCCCACCATCTCCCCCACCACCCCCACACCCCGACCCCCCACACCCCACCACCACTAAACGAAAGAACTGGACAATCTGATCTCGCTGATGTCAGCCCCCTCCCTATTTCCCCCCATACCTCCATCTTCCTAGCCCCTCCAGCCCCCACACCCCCATACGGAAGGAGCTGATCTCACTCACCACCCCACCACCCCCACCCATCACCCCACCCAAACTGAAGAGGAGATCTCTGTGGAAACGGTTTGTCCGGATCTTCAGAAGAACTTGAAGAAGCAGATCTCACTGATGTCAGCCCCCCCACCACCACCAACACCCCCACCTCCACCCCCGCCCCCCAACCACCCCCCACCCCAATCTTCCTACCCATCCCTGTCTTTCTTTTTTATTTTGTGGGTTTTCTCTGGGCACTCCAGTTTCTCCCACACACAATTATTATATAAAAAAAAATCACTATTAATCAAATAAAAAAAAATATATATATATATATATATGTTCATTTTGCAAGTCTCTGATTTAAACTGTGTATCTGTGTCCACTTCACTTTCACTGGTTGAGGTTTATCTCACTGCGTCTTCATGGTTTTTTACTTTATTGCAGGAAAAATATTTATAGTTGAAAATTAAACAATTTAACAATTGGGAAAAGTTTTTCCCCCTTATTTCAAGTTTAAATAAACTTAAATTTAATTTAAACTTTTGTTTTTGACAAACAAAAGAAAATAAAATAGTCAAGAGAAAGTAGAAGTAGTCAAAAGAAAGACATGCTATAGGAGGATGTATACAATAACCAAAGTATTCCTTTGTTTCCTGGCTCATAGAATCGTCAGTCTGCTTTTGCGTTTTAATGCAGTTGCTTTTTAAGGTTTGTACAGAAACGGTCAGGAAAAGAGTTTATACATCACACGACACCCTTTTTACTGTTCTCCTGACTATTGTTAATAGTCAATAAAATGGTGGTAAATAGTAATGTTGGTGAAATGATTGGCGACGCTAGTCAACAACATTCATCATTTTTCCTTCCCTTACTTCCTTCGTTTCTTAGTATAGGCTTTTAGCGCCTTGTCTCTATAGCGGGAGCAGAATCTGTCAGGACCGTCCTGTGTGTGTCGCCTGCACTATAACCAACGATGAACCATTCACATGACATCACCATTTGGCTCATTAAAAAGTGGATTAAACACTTTAACACACTTTAACCTTTTCCAGCAAAATTAGTTGAATTTCAGATTAGATTGTTAAACCACATCATCACCGAGATAAAAACCAACCAAAAAAATACTCACATTGTTCATTGCTTCACCTCCTCTTTAATGGACAGGTAATCTGACAATGGAATTTAGTTCCGGCCATATATCAAATACTGCCTGTTTTGTGTCCATGCCGACAAGACAAAACATTTTCAGTTTGACTGTCTATTTGTCCCCTTGTTGTGAACTCTCACAACTTAAAGAATTTTTAAAAACAAAAAACGTAACGATGCACTGACTAGATTTTGGTGGTGAGAGGTCAAAGGTCAAGACCACAGAAACCTCACACATTCTTGTGAAAGCGATATATCAGGAGCACCCGAAAGGGAATAAATGACCTCTGGTACAAGCATCTGCTTTGGACTCAAAGATGAACTGATTAGAATGTGGTGCTCATAGGCCACACCATAACTCGAGGATTCACTCTGTGATCAGTGAAGGCTGTGCGAAGCACCGCCCACTATTGTTATTGCTCGTGTCTCTTTTTATTATTCCCACGCGATTTTCGGCAATTAATGCGGCCCGAACCGCTCATCGCACAGAAACGAGTAATACATCAAAACGTGTGGCTCGATCGGACTCGGTGTGCTATTACTGTTCTCTACAGAATATGAATTTTTCGCGACATAGTCTCGAAAAATTCACTGAAATTTTCCCATAGTGAATGAATGAGAAAAGTCAGAAAAATCGCAATTTTTCAACGTTTATTCAAACATCTACTGCTCTGGCATACTTTGACCTACAGACCTCATTCCAACTGTCAAATGGAAACCAAAGCCTCTTGTGTGGATGTTGTATTCAACTGTTTTGCTAGGTTGAATAGTTATTGATCAGTCAACGATCATTCACCATGATCGATTGTGGTGAAATTTAGACTTTACAATGGGTGTGTATGTGGTCGGAATGTTCATGTTAGAGTGAGAGCCACACCACCTAGAGTGGACAGAGGGTGAAAAAATATCCTCTAAATTTCTCACTAAAACTGTGCTCACGGCCACAAATTTCACTCTACAAATATAATATTCTCCAAAATTGTAGTCACACTCGTCCCGATTCCCACAATGCATCTACCTTAACGATAACTTTTACAGTTTTTGAATGGGAAGCCTAGAAGTGACAAGATGTCGGTCCAAGAGCTCCATCGGCTCCCATGTAAATCCAGCCAAGCTTTCAAGCAGAAAATCAGAAATGTGAGCTGTGTTAAACTCGCTCTAATGTCCACATTTTTGACACTAGGAAGAAAAAAAAACACATCTACGTGTTCACAAAAGCCTTGTAGCTGCGAATCTGAAAATGGTTTTGGGATATCTGCTTTACTTTTTTAAAAAATCGCAGTAGTTCAAGGTGTTGATTTGAGCGTTTTCTCTGATTGTTTGGCGCCTCTCAGGCACCTGTGAGGCACCGTCACCACGGCAACCGGTGTCAGTTAGGCAGCAAGTGCGCGTGTGTGTGCGTGTGAGTTTGTGTGTGTCTCCTTAGTGAAGCAGCTGCTTCAGCAGCTACTTTGAACATTAATGACAGTTGATCACACATAGACAAATGATATCAAAACGTGCGTCTTGGCCAGTCTATTACTTTTTCATCCAAACCTGAATTTTTCATGACATAATTTGCGAATAAGGAGGAAATATTCGCGACTAGCGTCGCGAATAATTGCTTTTTCATCTCATCTGATCATTTCCCTCCTTCCTTTTCTCCTTCCTTCCCTTACTTCCTTCCTTTTTTAGTATAATGAAATGATTGGCGACACTAGTCTCCAATCATTTCCCTCTTTCCTTTCCTCCTTCCTTTCCTCATATGATGATTGATGAAATGTCTTCAATCTTTTCACCAAGGATAAGGATAAGATGAGGTGAAAAATGAAATTGTAGCACCATTGCATCTTAGCGGAGACTGCTACGGCGCACAGCTCCACTCTCGCTATTCCCCGCAGGGGAATTGTCTAGTGTAACATGCTAACCACAACTGCAGACACTAACTGCACAGTGTTAACACGCTACCACCAGCAGAAACAACAGCAACATTTGTCTGGAAAGCACATTTGGTAAAACCAGTAAAGCTAGTCAGCTCAGTCAGCTGAGTAGTTAGTCAGAGATGACTGAAAATCAACGTTTTTTGTAGTAATTTCTTGTTAATCAATAAGTAGTGTTAAGTAAGTTTAAACACTAAAAAGTAACAGTTATTTCTGATAACACTACCCTAACCCCAACGAACTATGAGTGTTATTTCCCTCATATTGTAAAGTTTGCGTAACACTTCTCAGGGTAATGTAAAGTAAAATATTAACTATGAAAAGAGTTGAAAATTTCAGTGTAGTTCAGTGTAGCTTTTATACTCTGTAGATTAGGAGCATGACCATGTCCACTGATTCAGTGTTAAAATTGACTCTTTAAGTGTTACATTAACACTGCCAATTTTACTGTGTAGAGATATTGTTAGCACCTGATATTGTTGCACCTCACATCAAAAAGGTATTTAAAAAATATATTTATTGAATGTCACCGACATTGAAGCATGATACAATTTCAGATTTACATAGATACACACACCAACAGGCGCGTAACAGTTTGATATTGTGGCCATGATGGTAACATTTTTCCCCTTGTGAGTGAGATGGGGGCCCTTCGCTTTGCCTCTGACAAATGTTTCATCCATGTTCTTTGACATCTCCTGATAAAGCACTCGATTGCAGTCTTTGCTGATGTCGAAGACTCCCACTGCGTACATTTTTGACTTGAGGCTGAGGTCAAACAGAACCTTGAACAGGGCAGCTATTTATTCTGTGTCTTCTTTGGTAGAATTATTCAGGACTCCATAAGTGAAGACACCAGCACATCCACTTGCTGAGTACGGAGTCTTGGCGAATTCCACTTCCCCAGAGGAGGACTTTTCAACTGTGGGAGGCAAAGGCTTTTTGCTGTGTCCGCTTTCTAATAAACAACCTGGACAATAAGAACGGAAAGACATTTAAGAATTAAAGGCAGGGTTTTAATGTATGACAGAAAATATTACAACATAAATGGTACTTGCCTTGGGTTACAAAGTGTGTAGTGCAGCAACAACAAACAGTTGCTTCCTTTTACACATAATAACGACTCAAACTTCACGTTGTCGTTTTCATGTTCTCAGTCACATGACATGCGACCATCACTATGTAGACTTTGAAAATGCAAATCTTTTTGTATTCATCAAATCACATGGATTTTATTGGGTTTTACTTTACATAAGATTGTCATTTGTATCTGACACTTGCTCATATCGACACTAAATGTTTATGTTAAGTTGTATCAGATTACATGTTCAGACTCAGAAACATGTGTCAACAGCTGGCGGACTAAACTAAATGTCTACAGGTAAAGCGCTGTCACTGGTGAATCAATCAGTGGCGCAGCATGTCAGCATTTTTGAGTATTGTCACAGAGACTTGGAGTTTTCAGTACCATCATGGATGAGAACAGGTGTTTTATTTATTAGATTTTTTTTTTTATTATTATTATTTCGTGGCCAGCATTCTTTGCACGTCTATAGTTGATGTTAAGGTGTTTTTTACTTTTTCATCAACTGTTGATGATCACGTATTTTCCGGTGAAGTCTCCTTCTTCCTCACATGGTCCTGTTGTTCAGGAAAATGACAAATCTGCAAATGCACACCTGGAATCGGCAGTTGACATGAAAACTAATAAACATGGTAATGCATCAATAATTTCAGTTATTAATTAAACCATTATTTCAATTAGAATTGCTAATAATCATTTTTATGATTACTTAAAGCTGCTCAGCTGATACTTGGCTGAGTCCAGGCAGTAGTAAGTGAGTCTAAAATCACTTAACCACGTTAATGTAACAGGGCGCTGTTCTGTGGTCCTTGTCATCCTCTTCTGGCCAGAGACCAGAACTGCAGTGAAACATGACGGACCCAGTTTACATGGAAAACATTCAAGAAACACTGACAATTTTTTATTGTTTGTGTGCTTCGCAAGATTTTTTTTTTTTTTTTGGCAAGAAATTTGTCTAAACTTAAACTAACGATTAACATATACACATAAATGTCTTCACATCTTCAAAAATCACAACTTTGCAATTTTATTGCTACAAAACTGTTAAAAACACAGAAGCTTAATCACAGTTTTTTGGAAAAGCTGCTGCTAAATTATGCAAATTAGGAAACATCTATCTCAAAAAATCCTGAAGGTACTGATATTTTAGAGTTTCTTTACAATTTGTGGGGCAAATATACATAGGTATTTTGCAAGGATGCTTTCCATGTTGTCAGACAGTGATGTTAGTTACTATAGAACAAGAAAGATGAACTTGGCTCAGTGTTTACAAATTACCTCTAGAACTACTCTGGAACAACCAGAGTGGCAACGAGTGGCACTGAAAAAGCACATTTGTAAATCACTCAAACCCTACCCTCTTGTATAGTGCCTAGAGTCAATAATGCAGCCAAGTGTCATTGCATCAGTGAAGACATGCAGCAGTGCGTGAGGTGTAAAACAGGTATTTTCAGTTTAGAGATTCACATCCAAACACACTATAAACACAAACACATACCAGCATCATACCTGTTTCATCTGCATCAACAACGGCACTACTACAGATCACTCATTGCAAAAGTGTTATAAGTGGGCGATTAACGTTGAAAAGGCACATTTACAAAAGTAAATCACCCAAACCCTAACCATAACGATAATACTTCTAGTACATAATGTGTTGAGAATGCATAAATGTGGCAGAGTGGCACTGAAAAAGCATATTTGTAAAAGCAAATCACTCAAACCCATAACCAAAAAATACATCTTGTGCTCTTTGACAGGTGCTAGATATGACTATATGATGGTGACTATATGATGAATATATGATCAGTATTAGGAATGTGAACTTCATATTCCTAATTATTCTTGCAAAAATACACAAGAGAAATGGTAGTTAAAACTGAGAAGAATATTGCGGAGAATGCAAAAATGTGGCAGTAAGTACATGCAGGATGCTCTACACCTCAGTACATTATTTCTCTTACTTTAATTGTCACTTATTTCAATCTTGATTTGAGGCTGATAAGAGTTTGACATTGATGCCATAATATTAACCCTCTCCCCCTTGTACATGATAGTGGAGCCTCCTTGTTTCCTGACAAACATTTCGTCTTTATGGTGGTACATTTGACAATACAGGTCATAGTCACACTTTGTGCAATCGGGAAAGATTCCCACTGCAAACCAGTTTGAATACAGGTTGAAGTCATAAGGCACAGTGAACATGACAGCCATTTTCTTAGTGCACTTTTTGTTGATTAGTTGAGGAGATTGTACGTGAAAACGCAGACGGATCCTCGAGCAGTGTTGGGAGTCTTGGTGAAAAGCGCTTTCCCAGTTCCAAATGTGTCAATTGTGAGCGTCAAGTTTTCGGCAGAATAACCACTGAAGAAGTACACACTATAAACAAAAGATCATTATTAAATAAATTGACCGTAGACACTGCTATTACTTATTTCAATTAAGAAGGTATAAATTGCACTTACTCAGGATTAGACAGAATGTAAGAAGATTGATTTTTTTTATCTCAATGGAGCATTCACGGTGAGTTGGAAGGAATCCAGCAACTGCAGATGCAACAGCAATCCCAGCAGGTACAGCCATATGGGATCCAAGGTTTTTCACACTAGGTATTCATACAACACAAAACAAGTTGTTAAACAATGCAGTACCCAGATGCAGCATAGATGGTGATTTGTAAATGAATTAAGTGATTTTTACCTTAGATGAACACACCTTAAGGAAGGCTGTAAGCTCTGCTATGAGGTTTTTAGCTGCACTGTTTATAACCAGTTGGTTCACATGCTCCAACCATCGACTACCCCATCCTCCTTACCCTTACCCTCCCATCTCTCTCTCTTCTGTCATTCTCTTGTTACTTGCCCTCCTCCTTCCTCCTCTGCTCCACCCACAGCCTCCCTCTCCTGCTCAAACCACAGCTCAGGTGCTGCCACCAGGAACGTTACCTCCAAGCAGTCAAGAAGGTGTGGGGGACTCAGATGTCTTAAATAGTATAGTAGTAAGTAAGTTTACTGGATCCAGGAGAAGTGGCCTTAGCGTACAGTGTTGCTATGCATAACAGTGTTGCTATGCAGAGCCGACACCAGAAACCGATAAAAGCTGAGACAGCCAGTCTTTGTGCATTATCTAGAGTTCACCAGAAATAGGTAGAAAATAGATGCATAATATACTCCAATTAGTAATTTAAATATGTATAAAATGTGACCATAGCTTGACCCTCAAACCTTTAGCCAAACCATATTGTGAATACAGTTACACAAGTTAAGTGTGTTGTGCACTGGTATTGTGTATTTTTCCCTCACAATTCCCTCCTTTTTGATCATAAGATCAACCCAACTTTCCTCACATATCACCAGAGTCAGAACAGCAATGACATATCTTAACAATAAACCATGCAAATGGATTATTGAGTCATTAATACGTGTTTGCATTAAGACATACCAGACCAACTGTGATGTGTTTATGCAGGCAGGAGCGAAAACCCAGTGGGAAAAAAACTCTCCTACAACCCCTCAATAATATTGGGCAAATGTTGAGTTGAATGTTGTCCATCACCTTCAACAAAATGCTATCACTAACCTAGGAGAGGTTACTAGCACATCGCTTCCAGCAGACGTCTTTGCCATGTCTGTCCCTCACTCCATACTAGTCTTAACATGACAACTATCATCAAATCAAATATATATATATATATATATATATATATATATATATATATATATATATATATATATATATATATAATATCAACCCACTCAGATCTTGAATCTATAAAGATATTTGGATCATTGATTTCACCAAACATTATTAAGTACCTAATTAAAGGCTGATTCAGTGATTTAAAGTAAATTAAAGTAAAATTCCATCATCTCAAGCTAAATATCAAAACACATTGATTAGAAATAATAGTTTTTTCCAATCAAGTCAAAATTTCTGAGGTAGTATATAAACATATAATAAAGAGGTAGGTAAATAATTTAAGAGTAATCATATCTAGAATAATGTATCATTACACTACAAGATTAATGCAAAGCAAAGCCAAAAGGAAAAAAATAAATAAAGAGGTAAATCAGACAGGTTCTCTTCAGCAAATCTTCAGCAAGAGGGCTCTCTCTTGCTGAAGCGACCCTGGTTGATCTCCTGCACCTCTTTATTTTCTGCATGCATAGCTCTACGGGAAGCGTTGAGCCGACTCTCCACTGCCCTAGAAAGAGATTTCACTCCCTGCTGTGTCACATAAATGCCATCAGAGGGTGTCAGGACATTAAATACAGACTGAGCTGTACTAATCTGTTTTCTCTGTCGCATGCGGGGAGTATGCAAGGTGGCGAGGTCAGCCTTCAAGACCTCCCTTACCACTGGAACTAGATAAACCAAATAACAAATGCCCTGAAGGAAGGAAGCCTAAATACATCCGTAGGCTTTATCTCCACAGACTAAATACATTCTTTCGGGCAGAGATTGCCCGATGCCTCACAGTGGCAAATGGTGGAAACAGTGGAACAGTGGAAAATGGGATAGGAGTGAACATGGCAGAGTGTATAGATTCAGGCATATTTTAACACAACCAACAATTTGAGATATTACAGTCTTGTGCATAATCCAACATTAATTGCATTGCTGAATTAACCTTATTAGAAACCTGTGCCTGAACTGTTTTAGCAGGTCAGGGCCTGGGATGGGTTTTTATTTCTCCCAGGAGAAACCTGAAAATTCACTGCATAATCAGTACGTACATGGATATGTAGACAAAGCCAAAGTCTAACACTCATTCTGCTAAGTGATATTTGTTTCAACATAACATTCTCAGTGCCATAGTAACCCCACACCAACACATCTTCATTGAAATAATCAGGATATGCAATTATACAGTCATTTACTTTACATTAGCTCAATGGACATTCTCTGTCTCTTACTCCTCACTGCCTCTGTAGCAGAGAGAGGATGAATTGCAGTCTCCGTCTCTGTGTTCTTCTCCTCCTGCAAAGCATGAATTTCAGTATGAGTGTGTGTGTTGTATGAAGTTTCTGAGGTCAAAGCCATTCATTGTTTTTATCTCATGCTCTTTGCTTAGTGTGTGTGTGGTGCAGGGGATGTACTGGTATGTGTATATATCTCTAGAGGGGACAAAAGGAAATACACCTGTGTATGATGTTTCATCAGACAGTGTGTGAGATGCTCCAAGTGCATCTCTCAGGCCAATAGCAGTATCCAGCTCCTTAGTGCACACCGCCACGCGCCACGACAGCCACCGATCATTAGATAAAAAGACCAGCCACGTTACACTCAATCTGATGGCTTGAGTGTTGCCTCTGGAACAGGGCTCAACTCACAGTGTGTTGTGCGGACCTATTCTGATCTCCCTTCGACCTTTACTGCCATCTGAATGACCAACAGGACCTTTCCACCTAGGAGAAAGAGATTCCTTTTCCAAGGATGTGATTAGTACTAAATCACCACACTGGAATGGGTGAACTCACTGCAGCAGCATACACCATCAGGCTCTCAACAAAGCCCTGTGGCAGCCTGGTCCATGTCAATTGACGGCCTTTGAGTTTAAAAGCAAACAGAAACTGGCTATCTGGATGCAAAGGGATAGAGCAAAATGCAGAACTTAAATCAATGACTGTGTAGTATTTTGAGGAAGTCAAAATTGTGGAAGGAGTTGTGTTTGTGTCTGGCACACTTGGAGCTGCAGGCACAACAGTGTTATTTATTTCACGCCTGGCTTAAGTTTAATCATATATGGTAGAGCAGAAGTTACCAATCCAACATGATTCAATGTTTTGCCCACAAGTTACTGGGAACTTCTGACAAGTTGGGGGGGACCAAATGAAATGAGGAAAGGATTTTTCTCCAAAACAAAAGAGCTTTGTGGCAGAGTGATATGCTGCTCATAGCAGACATTAAAGATCCACAAGGTGTTTATACAGCGGACAAAGTTGCTTCACACTTGACCAGTGACAAATGTTTGGGCCACTGGCCACCGTCAGTCATGTTGTGAAGGTTAAAAGCATCTTTGCATAGAGGCCACTCATGGGGATATGTTCACAGCCTCTTTTGTGTCTGTAGTGGGATCTACAATTTTAAACTGCGTTTGAATAGAATTGCATCTGCTTTCTTTTCTACCTTCACAAGATGCCTTTCCCTTTTCCTTTACACCTTTTAACTCCACTACATCCAGGCTTCTCAAGATCAGGATCCCCAGAGGGTCCCGCATCTCTGTCTGTCTCTTTTTCTTCCTCTTCCCGCGCAGCATTCTGCACTACCCAACGCTGCCTTTACTGCTACTCTCTGAGCTTTCTGACTTTGCGATGAGGATGGACTGTCTAACTTTTGCTTTCTTTCTATCCTCTAAAATCACAAGATATGGTTGTTTTCACACACACAGCGTAAAAATGCTTTGGCTACTCTCTTAGCAAGAACTACACCACAACTTGTGATCAACTGACACAACAACTGGGGTTTTGCACCCTCTGTTCCCTGTTTCTTTAGCTCATACATTTTCGCTTTAGCATGCATGCTTGTGGTCATCAGGATATATTTTGCCAATTCTCTTCACCGCCTCTGGTGACACTTCCAACGTCACAGCTAGAGATGGCAAATCCACTTCCCATATTGCTGTTGCACAACACTGAATGACCGTCCTCACCTTGTCATACCTGAAGTTTTCTTGCACTGTGCATACTCACTCCAGACCTTCAGATATTCACACATGTATCTGCAATCCCACTGAGGATCGCCATTACTTGGGTTTATTTCAGCTGCAATAAAATCCAGCTCATCACTATCAAACAAAACAAAATAAGGCCATTCATTCTTTGTCCCTGGATTCAACAGTGGAGAGAAAGGGTGCACAAAATACCAGCCTTTTGCTCTTCCAATTTCCCAATTTCTCCGACAGGTGTGTCAGAAGGAAAAAAAATGTTTAAAGCGACCATCCTCAGGAGTGGCTGCATTTGATTTGCTTGTTAATTTGGTGAGGCTTGTCTCTCCAATGGGCTCATCCTTTTTGTTTGTTAATTTAGTGGGGCCCATCTCATGTAGTGGGCTCATTATTTTTTGTTGTAGGAATTTCTGATTCGGTTTGTGTAGAGGGTTCTCCCTCAGCAAATTTATCATCAGTTGAGAATTTTGAGTTTGCATGATTTGTTTTTCCCTTGTCTATAGACCTCCAAGTCACAACATGCAAAAACAAATTTAAAAAACACTTCAAGTAATAATTCGAATCAGTGCTTATCAATGCAAAGATCATTGATAGTTAATCAAGTCATTGATACACATAACAAAATCAGTATCACTTTTAATCTGATCAGTTATGTCAGTGCTGTACAATTGCTCCAGTCCTTTCTAGGATCTCAGTCTTCAGTCCCCGCTGGACCTGAGTCAGACAGCTGCATCTTGCTAATCACCGACAATACTTTTAGATATGCCAAGAACGTCTCCCTAAGGTGAATAGGGTCCAGACCCTCCTTTTTGATGAGTCATCTGACATCTTATACTTACTACACTTACAAACATCTCATTATTATTACATTTTAAACTTTGAAATACTCAATTTCAGTATTCACAGAGAAATGATCAATGTACTTTAGGTTATGCAAGTCAGAGAAATGATAATTTTTTTAAAATTATACTGTTCTCCAATTCTTATTCTTAATTTCGTCCAACTCAGACATGGTAGTAGCAGAGGAAATTAAATCTTGCACTTACCAGTCTTTGTTCTGTTGAGGTCCTGTTCATGATGTCAATTTGTTGGAGAAATTTCAGGAGCACTGTCGAAAGAAGAGACGGCAGTCGGGAAGACATGGGAGATTCAGATGTCTTAAACTGTATAAAGTTTACTGGATCCAGGAGTGTACAGCATAATAGCATGCTATGCAGAGCTGACACCACTTCTGATGTTCTCTTGGAAAGCTGAGGCTTTTGATCAGTTTTTGTTCAAGGACCAATTTGGGTTTTTTGTCTTAATGCATTATCTACAGGGCCTCCAGATCACTTTTATGACTATAAATGTGATGCAAAGTTAATTATGAGATCACCAGAAATAGATAGAAAATAATATATACTCCAGTGAGTATTTTAATTATGTGTAAAATGTGACCTTAGCTTTACCCTCAAACCTTTAGGCAAACCATACTGTGAATATAGTTGCACAAGGTAAGTTATGTGTCGTGCACATGTATCATGTATTTTCCCTCACACTGTGTAAATATATCCATTTGCTGGTTGTGGGGTGCCCACCAAATGGATTTGACCAATCCAGACCAATCCAATTTAAACATCTAGCAGCAGGAAAGTGACCGAGGATGGAGTTACACCTGTGGTTTCACCTATTCATGGTATGAAAACTGGATTTTGGAAAGTTGGCTGGATGTAATGTTAGAAATTACTTTTAACGATTTCCGTGCACTGAGGTGTTGTGGACAACGGGTGTAAGAGACCTAAAACATCTTTCTGAAAAGTGCAAACAAGCTGAAGAAAGAGTGCTGTGACTGTTTGCCCCCTGATCACCCCTTTCACTACATCAGCTTTATATATCAAAGTCAGTGGTGACTCTGAAGTATTGGATCTATGTCTGCTGTCCTGACAATATGTCCCTTAAAATGCCACTTCTTGATATTCCAAGTTCAAGCTATAGAGATGCTGAAGTGTGAGTGTGACCTGTAGTGTAAAGTGCTATGAGTGGTCTAGACTAGTGTCAAAGACTAGAAAAAGATTGGTATTGTCCATGTAACTTGGGTATTTTCAGTTTTTGTCATTTTGTATGAACACTGAACATGGAAGCAGTTGCACACCCTCAGCAAATGTTTTATAAAGTATCACAAATCAGAGTCAAGAATACAAGTCAAAAAATAATAGCGGTTGTAGTTATTAATTGTATTCAAAGGTGCAACAAGTTAAAACAATTAAGGAAATATTGATCCAACATGCTCATGTGTGTCAGTCATAAAGTACAACTCAGCATAAAGTCGACACATTCTGATTATAATCTTTAACACATTATGATTTTAAGTGAAATACGTTGTCATTACAAGAACATGTATTCATTAACTTCTAAGTTTCTATTCGTAATTATTTGTGCTCAGAATTGATCAAAGTTACACAAAAGAAGTGACCCATTCAAAAAACACATTGCAGAGTATTGTTGGAAACCTGTAACTGTGGCAGTAAGGTCACACAGGATGCTCTAAATCTCTGCACCTGTTAATTCTCTTACTTTAACTGTTACTAACTTCAACCTGGAGTTCAGGTGTGTAAGTGTCTGTCATCGATGCCAAAATTAAAACTTGTTTATTCGTGTACCTGATAATGGAGCCTCCCTTTTTCCTTTCAAAATTTTTTTCTGTTGCATAGTACATGTGACGATACAGATCATAATCACACTCTGTGCTCTTGTCAAAGATTCCCACTGCAAACCAGTTTGAATACAGGTGGAAGTCATAAGGCACAGAGAACATGACGGCCATTTTGTCGGTGCACTCCTTTGTGAATTCGTCAAGATCGTACGTGAAGACGGCAACAGCTCCGCAAGCAGTATCAGGAGTCTTGGTGAAATCTGCATGCCCAGTTTTAGATGGGTAAATCACAAGCGGCAAGGTTTTGGCGCATTGACCACTTTCAATGTACACACTATAAAAAAAGCAATAGTAGAGAAGAATTAAATGCGACTTAGGGGTATATATACAACTTATTTTAAAGTAAGAAATATCAATATCATATCAGTCAACAGTTACCAAGAAGAACTCAGGCTGTAGTTGGTGGTTTTATTTCTAATATCAATGGTGCATTCGCGCCAAGTCGGAATTTTCACATTTTCAGACATTCTGGCTGTGTGAAAGGAGAACCTGTTCAGACTGAAGTAGAGAACACAAAACAAACTGTTAATTCATACAGAAGACAGATACAAAAAAATATGGCTTCCGTTCTTCTTGTCTTGACAATGTAAAAGTTATCTGGATATTACAAATGACAAAGTCATTCTTACCCTGAATGAAGATGTGCGAGAAACAGCTGTGAGTTCTGTTACCAGGCTTTCAGCTGATCTGCTTTTAAAGTGGGTGTGGATAGAGGAACGCTATATTGCACAGGACATGTTTCTGTTTTTCTGTACATCAAATGAAAGTAACATTTTTTTTTCTAAGGTTGAACTGAAACCAGTCGTGCACTTATTCATGACCGGCCAGTGATATAGGCTTCGCAGAAAAAGTTTCAGGGAAAAATCTGATCTGATTCGGAATGACTGTCATGCTCTGACTTTACTATTCCTTTTTGATTTATGAGGTGTCTGTTTTTTATTTTGAAATTGTTTTCCTTTTTCCTAATTTGGTTGTTCTTGTAGCTGATAGTGGCGCCTCCCTTTTTCCTTTTGAATGTTTCCTCTGTGTTGTTGTACATGTGGGAATACAGATCATAATCACACTCTCTGCTCTTGTCAAAGATTCCCACTGCAAACCAGTTTGAATACAGGTTGAAGTCATAAGGCACAGAGAACATGACGGCCATTTTTTCAGTGGATTTCTTCGTGGACTTGTTGACGAGATCATAAGTGAAAACGCCAACAGATCCTTGAGCAGTGTTGGCAGTCTTGGAGAAGAGCCCGTTTCTGGTTTCAGTTGGGTCAATTGTGAGCGGCAAGACTTCAGCGCAAAAGCCGCTGTCAACATACGACCTACAAACACAATAACTGTATCAATACGTTGAACACAATCACAGATATAATTTATTGTAAGAAAGAAATATCAAAATACATTTACTTGGAACAAGTCAGGGTGTAGTTGGAACATTTATTTATAATCTCAATAATCTCTTATAATCTCTGTCCAGAATGAATCACAGAACATAAGACAAACTCTGTCCACAAAGTGTAAAGTGTACACATCTACACATTTAAATTAGTAAAGTATACTTACCTTAGATGAAGACGACTGAAGGCCTGTGGCAAGTTCTGCCTTCAGACTTTCAGCTGATCTGCTTTTAAAGAGGATGAGGACAGAGGGCAGTAGGTGTGGGTTTATAGGAGACTCCTACCTGTTCAGATGTCATTTTCTAGATGTCAAAGGTTACAGTTTACAAAATCCAAAATCTTTAAAAGTAAAATCTTTGTAATTTTAAAATATTATACTTCATTGGAATATATTTATACTTGGGAAAACTCACTTATTTGACAAATATTCCATGTATGTTTTCACTGTAAACTAATATGGATTGACTTAATGTGACCCCACCCCCCACACACACATCAAAGTGATAGTAACCAACATGACATTGAACATGTTTTCATGTTTGTGGGAACCAAATTTGCTGCCAAACAGCATGCTGACATTTTAACACCTTTTAATGAAAAGATTGTCAAAGCCAAAACTGTTTTTACTTGTGTTTATCTGTCACTGAACAAACATTAATAATCTACTAATATTCAGTAAATGAGACTAAACTTAACTTAAAGATCTGAGGCCAAACAATCAAATGGGAGAGTAACACTTTCATTGTAAAGTTTTTTTTTAAAATGCTTCAAAATCTCTACAGCATCAAAAAAAATCTGTCTTTATGTTCAAATCTGATGAGGAAAATCTCCACTCATAAATCATCACATCATAGATCATTGACATTAAATGAAAAACATGTAAATGTTCAGTTAAGGTGAGTTAGACAATGTGGACTATGCTTTATGAACCATTTATCAAGGATTTATGAAGACTGAGAGCAAGCCAGGAGGAGGTGCAATGTCTGAAAGCTCAGGTCTAATTAACAGAGATAGACAGATTGATAGATGAATACTTTGTTTATACTTTATGAAGGGTGATTAAGGTATCCAGTAGCTTACACAAAACACAAGATATTGTTATTATTACGCAATAAAAAAATAAAGGCAAGGGCGAGGTGTTGTGCCAAAGGTTGTGCAGTAGTGTTATGATGGAGGTGGTGTGTGTGAAAAGTTTATTGAGAGTTCATTAAGGGTAGTTGAGAGTCCATTGAGAGTCCAGTCATTCACTTATTCATGACTGGCCAGCGATGTAAGCTTAATAGAAAAAGTTTCAGGGAAAAATCTGATCTGATTCGGAATGACTCTCATGCTCTGCCTTTACTATTCTTTTTGATTTATGAGGTGTCTGTTTTTTATTTTGAAATTGTTTTCCTTGTTCATTGTCATATGTTTTACTTCCTGTGTGATTACACGATGTGCTGCAACTGTGTCTTGTTTTCCTTTCCTTTGTGTATATTCACCTCCTTATCACCTCTTTCCTCAGTGCCCTTTGTCAGTTTGTCTTCTTTCATCCCTTGTGATATTCCTCGAACTTAGTTAAAGCAGGTCACACAACCTCATAGAAACTGTCTGCTTCCTCATCACCCAAAATAAATGAATTACAAGAGTAGTCATTTATAAAGACCTTATGAAAAAACTTCACAAGAACCAAAAATAAGATTAAATGTGGACTATTACTTCAGGTTAGGGTTAGGATCAGTAGGTGTCATTTTCAGTTGACAATTCAGGCTAAACAAAATATAACGCCCATTCATCTTCTACACTGCATTCACTTTAATAATATTTCTTCAAATAATACATTAACAACATATATAGACTATTTAATTAGTATCTGATGATGCCTGTGCTTTCTATCTATATTTCATTTATGAGTACGCATGATCTCAGAAAGTGTTAGATTCATTTAAATGCGTGAATAAATTTTAATTTTGTGAAAAGTCAACATGCTTTAAGTTTCTCATTCTTATAAGTGAAACGATTGTTGACACAAATGTATTTCCTCTATGTATTATTGTACTATAGCAAGGTCCCTGTCTTATCTGACTCAATAAAAATGCAGATCACTGGTTGCAAAAATATTACAAAAGGTTTGAGAATGACCACACCCAGAAGAGAAGATTTACTGAAAACTTGAATTTTGTATTTGAAAGAAAAGCAAAAGAAAAAAAAAAAAAGCAAATCACAAGACATTACAGTTGAAATCATTAACCCCACTGACCTCTAATTCTAATCCCAATCCAACAAAATACATCTTCATGTTCTACTACAGTTACTTAAAAAATTAACAGTTCAGTTTCCAAATGATTCATCAAAATTACACAAGAAAAACACTCCTTCAGTAAAAATAACAAAAAAACAAACAATGAAAAAACTTAATACATCTTGTTGGTGATTAAAAAGAAACAAAGCAGAATATTGTTGGAAATGCATAAATGTGATAGAAAGCGCAAACTGGATACTCTATGTCTCAGCACTTGTTAATTCTCTTACTTTAGTTTTCACTTACTTCAATCTTGAGCTGAGGTTGGTAAGAGTTTGGCATTGATGCCATGATGGTAATCAGATTCTTCTTGTAGCTGATAGTGGAGCCTCCCTTTTCCCTTTTAAATGTTTCCTCTGTGTTGTTGTACATGTGGGAATACAGATCATAATCACACTCTCTGCTGTTGTCAAAGATTCCCACTGCAAACCAGTTTGAATACAGGTTGAAGTCATAAGGCACAGAGAACATGACGGCCATTTTTTCAGTGGATTCCTTCGTGGACTTGTTGACGAGATCATAAGTGAAGACGCCAACAGATCCTCGAGCAGTGTTGGCAGTCTTGGAGAAGAGCCCGTTTCCGGTTTCAGTTGGGTCAATTGTGAGCGGCAAGACTTCAGCGCAAAAGCCGCTGTCAACATACGACCTACAAACACAATAACTGTATCAATACGTTGAACACAATCACAGATATAATTTATTGTAAGAAAGAAATATCAAAATACATTTACTTGGAACAAGTCAGGGTGTAGTTGGAACATTTATTTATAATCTCAATGGAGCATTCGCGATGAGTTGGAATTAGTCCAGCAAGGTGTTGTGCTGCATCAATTGCAGTACTTGCATCCATTTGGGAGACCAGGGCTTTGCCTTTATTCATTCTATCAGAATGACAAGGTACTCTGTCCAGAATGAATCACAGAACATAAGACAAACTCTGTCCACAAAGTATAAAGTTCATGTACACATTTAAATCAGTAAAGTATACTTACCTTAAATGAAGACGACTGAAGGCCTGTGGCAAGTTCTGCCTTCAGACTTTCAGCTGATCTGCTTTTAAAGAGGATGGACACACACACACACACACACACATCAAAGTGAAAGTAACCAACGTGACATTGAACATGTTTTCATGTTTGTGGGAACCAAATTTGCTAACACCATGCTGACATTTTAACACCTTTTAATGAAAAGACTGTCAAAGCCAAAACTGTTTTTTTCTGTTTGTGTTTATCTGTCACTGAACAAACATTAACAATATACTAATATTCAGTAAATGAGACTAAACTTAACTTAAAGATCTGAGGCCAAACAATCAAATGGGGAATTGTAAAGTTTATTTTAAGATGCTTCAAAATCTCTACAGCATCAGAAAACATCTGTCTTTATGTTCAAATCTGAGGAAAATCTCCACTCATAAATCATCATCACATCGTAGATCATTGACATTAAATGTCTATCACTAATTGACAGTGATAGACAAATAGTAAGTAAGTAAATTTTCTTCATGAAGCACATTTTAAAACAGCTTTCACTGACCAAAGTGCTGTACAGGGCACCTAAAAAATGGAGATAGAATTAAAACACAAACTTAAAACAATGCACAATTAAAATAGTAGTAGCCATATACGTAACAATAAAAGTAACAGTAGAGTAACGATAAAAGTTCACACGTGATCATGTGAAAAGGACACGTGTGATTATAAAAGAGAAAAGAGAAGACAGTTAAGATGCAGGGATGGTTAAGGAGAAAAGGTGGGTTTTGAGCCTTGTTTTAAAAGAGGAGATAGATGGAGCATGTCTGATATCTGGGGGCAGACAATTCCACAGACGCAGGGCCGCTACCCCAAAAGCTCTGTCACCTTTTTGTCTGAGCCAGGTCCGGGTTACACAGAAAAAAACCTTTGTTAGTGGATCTAAGATACCTAGGAGCGCAATGGGGTTGAAGAAGTTAAATATAGGTAGCGGCCAGCCCATGTAGAGCCTTATAAGTAACCAGAAGAACTTTAAACTGAATTCTAAAGCTGATGGGGAGCCAGTTTAATGAGGCCAGTACAGGGGTGATGTGTTGATGTTTCTTTGTACCTGTCAGTAGTCTCACAGCTGGATTTTGTATCAGCTGCAGATGCGATAATTGAGACTGAGGAAGACCAAGGTAGAGGGAGTTACAATAATCTTGCTGGGACATAATGAAAGCATGGATGACTGTTTCTAAGTCCTTGAGGGGCAAAGCAGGTTTAAGCAAGAAATCACTCTCAGTTGGTAAAAACTATTCTTGACAACAGAGCTAATCTGCCTTTTGAAGCAGAGTTCAGAGTAAAGGATGACAGGTAAGTTTTTAGCATAGGGTTTGACAAGGGGGGAGAGGTGGGCTAGTTTTTCCACATCCAAGGATCTAGATGTAAGAGGACAAAAAACGATGATCTCGGTATTGTCATTATTTAGCTGAAGAAAGTTGTTAGTCATCCAGCCCTTAATATCCTCACGGCAATCCAGCAATCCAGCAATCCAGAACAATATCACCAGGGGAGGATGAGGGTTTTATATGTGAGACTATATCCTTAAGATCTGCCAGGGATGCATCATCAAAATGGCAAAAACTAGCTAACGGGCCTGAGGATGCATTTGCTGACGGAACTGGCGAGGGGGGAGGAAACAGTACTCTGATGTTCTCAATTTCATCAATGAAAAATCTCAAAACTTTAGATAGAAGAATACATTGTTTATACTTTATAAAGAGAAATTAAGGCATCCAGTAATTTACACAAAACACAAGAAATTATTATCATTACACAATAAAAAAATAAGGGCTAGGGCAAGGGGTTGCGCAAAAGGTTGTGCAGTGGTGTTATGATGGAGGTGGTGTGTGTGTGTGGGTGGGTGGGGGGTAGTGTGTGTGAAAAGTTTATGGAGAGTCCATTGAGAGTAACTGAGAGTCCACTGCACCCTTCACCTTCAGTGAGGTGTTAAAAAGCTGAATGGCCTTGGGGACAAAGGACCTCCTCAGTCTGTCTGTGGAACATTACAGTGACAATGACAGAAGTCTGCCACTGAACATGCTCCTCGGTTTTGTGAATGTGAACATGTGAACATGTGAAGTGAGGCCAAACAGTCTGAAATCATTAAGTTTGCTGAGATGGGTCTTTTTGGAACTGGTATGAGGCATGATGTCTCCCACAGAGCAGAAATGCTCCCCAGATGCAGACTCAGGTTGAAGACATGCTGAAGTGCCTCTCTCAGTCTCACAGCACATTGAGCCTTGAGCATTCTTGGACACACTCTATCTGGGCCAGCTGATTTCCTGGGGTGTAGTCTCCTCAGATGTCACAGATTACAAAGTAAAATCTTTCTCATTATAGAAAATATGACACTGCATTGGTATACATATGTATTTATTCAGCAATCAACTTATTTCACAAGTATTTTCCAGTTCTTTCATACTGTAGATTTTTTAACTGTAAACTAACATAGATTGACTACATATCAAAATGAAAGTAACAAATGTTGTTTTAATGCTGAGTGAGGACCAAATGTGCTGAGACAGCACAATAAAACCAAGACTTAAACCTTATCTCTTAGGACGAATGAATAAGAGAACAGAGGCCATCGGCCTGATTTTATCCTATATCAGCTCTTTGTGGTTTGTTATAATTTAGAAGGTTTTTCTGACTATGATGCTGCACATTCCACACACTACATCAATAAGTAATGCTCTCTTGATGCATGCTGTTGAATAATTAGACACATAATTTTTTTCCACTTCCATTTTCAAGTTTTTGGTGTAGTTAAATCTACATCGTCAATAAGAAATGTCACATTTTATTCTTACAGAATATATTGGGTACTTCCTCACTTCTGTACAAGAAAAGTCTTATAATAAAGGGACATCCATCTACCATAGATATGATTAACCCATTCTAGATTCCTTAAGTGCAAGACAAAATATATCAAAATAACACTGTGTAACTATAAACGATCTGTCAGGCCAAATTAATAATAAATAAACTATGAATGAATGAATAATATGCAACAAAGAAGAAAAGCATGCACAAGAACATTGTAGATTCCACCACTTCCTAATTCTCGTAATCTCGGAAATTCTTTATCTTGTGAAATATTCCCTTGTTGTGACTGAGTATGGGCTAAGGTTATAACCACATAAGCACAAGTTTGTGTCTGTCTTTGTCTGTGTCAAGTTTGTAGTGGTCTCCTTCATGACAAAAGACATGTCTGTTTCTACTGCAATTACAGGAATAAATACGCTTTAGAACTTATGTTGACCACAGACCACATCTTGACAGGATATAACACCTTTTGTAAGAAAAGAAAGCAAAAGTATAATGTGGGTTTGTGTTTTGTTTTTTGTGTTTATGCACAAACAACAGAATGCAAACTGCAACATGTCAAAAAAAACAATATTCATTTGTAGGATTTGTGGGGGTTGATAGTGTGGTGGCATGGGGGTTAGCGCTGTTGCCTTATCTTCCCACAGCAAGAAGGTCCTGGGTTTGACTCCTGGGTCTGGCGCAGGGTCTTTCTGGAGTTTGCATGTTCTCCCTGTGTCTGTGTGGGTTCCCTGGGAGCTCCAGTTTTTCTCCCACCACCAAAAACATGTAACACTGGGGATGCTAAATTGCCCTCACTTCACATGTGATGAAGACGCTGGAATGGCTGCTCCGTCTTCTGAGACCATAGTCAGACATGCACAGACATGCACACCCACTGCAGTTCACTTATCTGGAGAAGTTGGGTGTGGGGGATCCATCCTCTATCTGCTACACAGGGCATACTCTCACCTGGACAGCAGGAGAGGTGCTGTGAGAATCTCACAGCGCCACCTCACAGGAAGACCTCAGTTTGTTAGACTGGGTCAGCAGCTGTGGTCAGCAGCACTGGCATCCCCCAGACTGTCCCCAACTCTGAGCTATATCACATGTGCAGCACACAGTAATTATGGGTTTTGATAGAGATGGAGAGGAGGAAGAGCATAGGAGCCTGGTGGAGGACTTGTAAAATGGTGCAGGAAGAACCACCTACAACTGACCTCCAAGACAAAGGAGATGGTGGTTGACTTAAAGTATCTATATCTATCTATCTATCTATCTATCTATCTATCTATCTATCTATCTATCTATCTATCTATCTATCTATCTATCTATCTAGCTAGCTAGCTAGCTATCTATCTAGTGGATTTGCTGCAAAAATGTGTATCTTTGTCAAAATGCTTGGTTTATGTCTCAAAAGCAAGTATTTATGTCAAGTACTGTCACTACAATCAGAATGCCTAATCATTACATCATTGTATATGAATAAGCTGATCAGACGACTTTGTCATGTTGACAATTTTGAAAATAGTTTACTCTGTAGGTATATTCTAATGCAAAGACTACGATTTTGCCAACAGTTCCGTCCACAATCTAATAGCATTATTTACAATCACCATGGTGCAAATGTCTTCCTGAGGACACAGTGGTCCTCTTAACATTCAGCTTCGCTTCACTCTTCATCCAGCCACAGTTTTTCCAAAAAACCTGGTCGTGAGATTGGTGGGTGTTGACAATAAAATCAGTACTCCCTATAACTGCTCATCCTATTAGCTCAACTTATAAGTGGATGTACTTTTGCACCAGATATCTGGGTTTGCATCCAGGTGGGGGTAATTGTTGCTATTAAAATGTTGTATACGTTTAAGGACATTGATCTTGTATATACTTGTATATATACTGGTAACCCTGTTTTTCTGCTCTGTTCACAAGTTGAAGGTTCATGGGATTCACATATGAGCTGTTGCAGAGAACTGGTTGATCTAATGCTTAACACATTCCCCCTTGTAAGTGAAAGTTAACGTTTACCCAAGACCAATTCATTAATTATAGCATGTATTTCTGAAACATTTCTTACATGTATCAGAAATGTATAAAATATGCTTGACAGCTTTTGATAAATAGTTAAACACAAGACCATTCAGCTGAGGACTAGAACAACATTTTGATCGGTATGACATAAGCAACTGAAGCTGTATGACACATCTGCCAGTTGCACATAAGTGTCTGCCTAAGTGTAAAATGACAATATGAACAAGCAAAATGTTCTTATGATGTGCACAAGACACCAGAGGATGTGTAAATTGAACAAAAGCAGTTTTAAGAATGTCAACTCTTTTCTGAGAAATGCACCAAAGAAACTGAGAAAAACTGTAAAAGTTATTTTACTCTCATGTGACATGCCACATCAGATCCATAAAATGCTTCAGATTTATTGAACTCATAAATCATGAAAAAAAGTCTTTTGTGTATGTATGAATCTGGCATTTTATTTTATTTTATTTTATTTCATCTGTACAGCAGCAATGTTTTTAAGTTACTATGCTTTTATTTTGAAAGCCCGGTTTCCGCCGGCAAGAGATAAGCCAATACTTCCGGTGTGTGAAAGGCGGATCAGCGGCCCGACAGGGGAAACAAAGGACGATTCAGTCGGTACGGTTACACTGTTTCCTGCAAAATAATTTGAAATATAACATTTTTATCATGTTATAACGTTAATGTAAAAACCCTTCGACTGTATTTTATTGTCCTTGTAGTCATTTTAGCTTGTTTAGAGTAACTCATTACCTCCATGTGGCTGGTATTGTCCGTTAACTGTAGCTTCAACAGCGAGGTTTATTCAAACATCTACTGAGCTTTGCGCACTTTTAAAACCGTCTGTGTGTTTGTTATAATGTATGTTTTGAGTGCGCGTATTATTATTATTTTTGGGGGAGCAGAAATTGCTCCAAATTTATTGATTCTGTTTTAGCTTTGACATTGTTTTGAGGAAGAATGGTGTCTTTGTGCTCGCAGGTTTAAGCTAGCAGGCCGGGCTGGGTATGCTAGCTCTTAGGCCCCGTCAGTCGTTGTTGTTAGAAAATGTCTCATCGGCGCTAGTTCATTCATTCACTCATTCATTCATTTTACTGCTTTGCACCGACCAAATAACACAAGTGTTTATAGTTAAACTAACTGAATTATTTTTTTAAGTAAATGTTGTGTCTGTTTTCCTTTCTAGGTTAATCACTATGTGAATAGCCTGTTTGAATTAGCCCAACTGCAGCCAAGATGTCAAGTAAGTAAACGTGCATTTTTTATAGAAATTGCGCAAATTCACCCAATTATGGATTAAAAAGTGGTTGAGTCCCTGTTACATTAGTATGTTATAGAATTGTAAATAACCACCAGTGTGTAGTTGCTTCATTAATTGTTTTTACCGCCTGAATGGGGCCTTGTTTGTGATGCTATGCAAAACATATAATGACAATTACAGAGGAAAGATCAGTCAGTATGTTTACCTTCATAGACTACTAGTACACAGCACATTTCAATATATGAGTGATTTTTTTTTATTATTATTTTTTTTTATAGCAGTTTGCAACATCTTTTCCCTGTTCAGTCAAATACTTACAGGAATAGACGCCCATGAAACAAGCTCTAGGTAATGATATGAGAGAGAGAACAACAGGCCATGCTTTAAACAATGTTGTTGATCCCATTATTGAGGAATAAAAACATTGTCACCACTGATTCATTGGTTGAGTTTCTGTAAGTAACAAACAGTTTTTGTGATAGAGACATATATAAAAAGCACAATATTTTATTGTTTTTACAACAAGCAACTTTTATTGTCTGAAATGACATCAGCACAGCACTGCAGTAAATTTCTGGGAAGTTTTTTTTTAATGAAATATTTATAAAATTAACAAGCCTCTACAAAAGAGACGACCAACTGAATGAATAGGCTTAATAATGATTGGCTGATACCAGTATATTCGACAGGCTAACATCAGCTTTAAGGCCCATTTATGCTCCCTTCATGTACATAAGTATGTATGTGCGTTTCTAACATCAGACCTTTCATACTCCCCCATATGTACTTTATGTTGGCTTAGTTGTTAACAACACATCCATGAGAGAGCAGCGCAGAGTTCCAAGCTCCGACGTGAGTTTCAAACAATAACAAACATGATGACGGTGAAGGAGATCACAGCGCACATTCTAAGAAAGAGATAAAAAAAAAAAGGCAGCAGCACTGTAGATGGCAGCGATTTGTGCGTACATTAAATAATTCGCAGCATGTGGGTGGAGATTTCTTCTTCTTTGTTTCCCTCATTGGTCGCACTTGAGCTACACTGCACAACACTGCCCCGACAGTTTCCTGTGGTATTACTCTGTTTGCTGTGTACTGCTACGGATCACTAAGCTCCCTGAAATCGTACCAAATTACGCACGTAATGGCGGACAAAAGGCTCCGTCTCCATATATGTATCCTCCGTAAAGCATAAATGGGCCTTTTAATCAGCTGATCAACGGGGTGATGGGTCAGTTGGGTCTTTATCTGTTATTAACTCATATCACAGGATATATCTGCTTATCAACTTTCAATCCCTGGCCTTTGTGAATTTCTGTCAGATATGAACAGCACATATGTGACATTATGAAGTATTTGCATTCAGAGTAATGAACTAGCATGTTTATGTGCAAGTGACTTATGTTACGTGTTTACGTTCCAGAACGACCATCTTACGCCCCTCCCCCTCCCCCCGCCCCGACAACAGTAAGTCTTCAACTCTAATTTCCAGTTTTACCGTTTTTATTAAGTTGGTTCACGTTAAGTACATGTCAGTTACACTTATTTTTATTTATTTACTTTGGTTCTTTCTGATCTCTCTGTCCTGCTGTCTTACTACTACTGTCACCTTCTTTTCTTACTGTTTCTACTGCCTTTGTTTAGTTTCCTCTCGGTCTTAAACACACAGAAGGTCCTACAAATCTTGTCCAGCTCCTTTTCATCGCTCTCACTTCCCTTTCCTGTCACACCCCCACTTGTGCAGATAGGTGCAATGTGCCTTGTGTGTCTCTACAAAACACTAATGCTACTGAGGCGGAAAAAAAGCAGTCAAAGTCATAATTTCAGAATATCTCTCACGTAGTTAAATTATCGACAGGCTTGTTTTTGTTGCTTTTCATTTGTTCGCATTCAGCAGCAGGGCACAACATTTTAAAGTTGATGTACAATGCAACAGTCACAGGGTTAATCACAAGTAACTAAGTTTTCTTGAGTTTTTTCCAGCTTGCTGTAACATACATGGTCTACATGTGTTGTGCTCTCAGTCTGAATGCCACCCTGTTGTGCAGTTGCCTTTATTTGCCTTTAGTTGCCTTGCATGGTTACACCATGAAAAACAGACAAAAAAACCAAAACAAAACATATATTTTCATGTTTTCCCCCGTCCCCCTTTTTCACTTATTTCTGTTTATCCCTCTTCCTCCTCTTGTTCGTGAGCCATTTCTCATTCGTGTTTTGTCTCATTTGTCTTCCATCAGCAAATGCCTTCCACCCCTGGGTTTGTGGGCTACAACCCTTACAGCCATCTGGCCTACAACAACCTCCGACTGGGAGGGAGCTCCGGAGGCTCCAGCAGGGTAATGAAATGACGGAGGGAGGGAAAAGGGTATGGGGGTTAAAGGATCAGAGGGAGGGGGAAGTGAGAAAATGTCATGGGCGCAATGCACAGGTATGAGGAAAACGTGGAAAGACTGCGGCGTAAAAACAAAACAGAAGGCTCATAAAGTGGAACTAATATGGTTCTCTTAGGATGATTATGATGTGAAGAGAAGTAGAATGATTTGTTTGTTATATGGAAACAAAAAAAGAATAGTTTGTCATTTTTAAGGGAACAGATTATTTCAGATTCAAGTCAGAACTCCTGACTTTGGTTTGAGGTGTTGTGGAGGGTTATTTAGGTCATTTTATTCAGTTGCTGTGTTGGACTCAGCACATGATGCTCGATAGTCCAACATCTCCCCAAACAACAACTACTTTAATCACTTTGCAATATGTTTCTCAACGAGCCTCATGCCAAGATGACGCAAATTCAATTCTGAAGTGAAGCTCATCATTTTACCAGTTATCAGATCAGTTCCGATTGCGACTGTTGGCGCAAATTCAACCAGTCCTCGCGAATTCTGCACAACGCCAGCAATTTCTGACCAATCGTCACTGTTTCCCACAAAACATTGATCCAAACATCAGCAAAGATGCAGGAAATGTGCGGTTAATTTTTAAAAAAAAAGAGCCCCGCATTAACTTTCTAAACTCACTGCTAAGAACCGTGCGAAACAGTATCCAGACATAGGTTATACTGTTGTCGACCACATGAGGAAGTTGTCTGTTGAGAAACCCTTTGCCAGCCAGAAGCACATGGAGAAAATGGCACAAACGCAGGGAGGAAGTCAGACGAGACACATCACTTTTAACACAGTGGTTTTGTTCCCTTCATTTTTAAGTCATCGTTAAAGTATAATTATAAAGCCTTTATAATTATACGGGTATTGCTTTTTTTTCTTCTTTTTTTGACTTGCTCCCGCAACTTTATTCCAACAAAACACATAAAAACACTGCGTGTTTACTAGAATTTAAGAGTTTGTTATGATTCAATTCAATTGATTTTAACGTTGTTGATTCTGTGGTGATCATTATTTGTGAAACCCTGCGATCATCTTGCGACTGTGTTGCTTTGTTTACTTCTTCGATTCTATTCATAGAAACTATTTATTGATACACATCTGGGTTTTAAAAATGGCTCTTCGGAGGGGTGGGACGGACTTTACCAATTGTTTTCTCTAAGACCACTTCGTGTTATTATTAATTAACTACATGCTGCTGTGTGTGTGTGTGTGTGTGTGTGTGTGTGTGTGTGTGTGTGTGTGTGTGTGTGTGTGCGTAGGGGCAGACAAGCAATCTGTGTGTTCTGGAAAAGTCCAGAACGTATTATGCAGAATGTTTTGTTTTTGAAGTTTGACCATACTTACATACTACTTGACCATACCATATGTTTTGTTAAATAACAGAGGGAGCTAATATCTGACAGCTTGGGGTGTGAAGTAATACAGAAAATTGATATCATGATGCATTGAGATATCGAATTGAATCGAATCGCTGACCTAATAATCGCAATCAAATCATGAGATGAGTGAAGATTCACACCTCTACTAGACTGCTAGCGCTAGCAGTCGAAACCGAGAAACCGCTCCATCGGCGATCTCGCTGCTTCTCGACACTTGAGGAAGCGTTTCCGCATCACAGACGCTGTGTGACCTCTCTTTGCCACAATTTCCTCACCTTGTGCGGATGTTTGACTCCTCATGTTCGCTCATCTTTACATTTCCAACAGAGTATGTGTGTGCGCATGTGTTGATTTTATTAATTTAATTGATTTAATTTTTGTTGTTGTCCTTCTCAAGGTATTTATCGCCCAGCTCTATTTCAAGCCGTGCGATTGTTGGTTTCTTAATTAATTTCTCTGCACACATGAATGTAAATGGCTTTACATGCATCATTAATGCTTTATGTGTTTGTGGGAAAGCCTCATCATGTCATGTTTACATATACACTATGATCACACGGTGAAGATATGACAATTTTTATGCATTTCTCTGTTCTCTCTATCTGAATCTTTGTCCTTTTTTCTGTTTTTGTTTTTGCTCCTCCTCCTCCTCCGCCTCCAACAGAACTCCTCAGGCATCACCGTCCCAAAGCCTCCCAAGCCTCCAGACAAGCCGCTGATGCCTTACATGCGGTACAGCCGGAAGGTAAGCAGGAAGGTAAGACACCCAACCACGGTGTCTGCTTTTACTGCTTGTCCTCCCATTCCCTGAAAAGGTGCAGCAGTTTTGAGGGTGGGAGACAGCCAAGCCATGACGCCTCACCACCACCTCAACCATCTAGCGGAGACTTTCCAATCTGTTCTCCCCGTTGGCTTACAGTACCCCTCCTGTGTTTGTCAGCGCTTATAACCAGCATGTGCAAGCATGATCTACTCCTGCACCTTTGTTTTTCCTCCTTGTGTGGCCCTGTCTTCCCTTCTCCTCTGCAACGGCTTCAAACTTGCTCAAAAACATCCACATTGACATAAAACTGGTGATTCTGTTTTTTTTGCGGAATCTCTCATTCTCCACCATCCTGCTTTATAAACAGCACTTAATATTTCACCTTTTCTCTGCAGTAGACTTAGCAAGTGAGGTTCTTTCCTTTGCACTTTTTCGCACCTTTTTATTTCCTCCACTGTCGCGTAGTTACTTTATTTACTGTTCCACCACAATTGACCTGTAGTAACCACATGTTCTGTGTGTGTGTGCGTGTGCGTGTGTGTGTGTGGGGCATCGCTTCTGTCTGTACTCGCGTTTCTGTCTTGACGTTTGTGTGCGCGTGCAAGGTATGGGACCAAGTGAAGGCGTCCAACCCCGACCTGAAGCTGTGGGAGATCGGGAAGATTATCGGCGGGATGTGGAGGGACCTGACTGACGAGGAGAAACAGGACTACCTGAACGAGTACGAAGCAGAGAAGGTGAGTTGGCAAAAGTCGAATAATTGTGCTGTGCACGACTCGGTTGAAAAACCTCTGTATGAAACCTTTTACGACATGCACACAAGTGTCACAGATGCAGGGAAATAAACGGAGCTTTAGATGCTTTACATACTGAGCTAAAACTGTAATCTGCTGATGTCACTGCTCTTGGCATGTTACTAGGGCTGGGTTAACTTCAGTTCTTTTATGGCACCGACCGAAATGCTTCTGTAGTACTGAGCATTAAAATATTCCTCGTCTTTCGGTGCCAAGTTTCAGTTAATCACGTGATCAAAGACCTGATCATGCTGCCATCGAATATTCCCCGTAATCACAGACAGTAAAGATGGTCTGTACGTCTTCTCCTCTCGTGGCGCTTTACTCCGGCCCTACATCCCCTTCTCATCCTCCTTATTTTCTCTGCGATCTGGGGTCTCTCGTCGGGTCGAATCCTTTAGGAGCTCAGTGCCAAAGCAGGTGGGAAAAAACACGAGGAAAGAAGCTGTTAATAAAATAACAATAATAATAATAATAATAAAAAGAATGGTTTTAGTTAAAAATAGTTTTTAAACTTGAGTGAAAAAGAATAAATGAGTAAAAAAAAGAAACAGTAACAAATGAGATGCTGCTGACAAACTAGCTGCCGCTGACGCGGCGCCATGGCAACAAAGAGAAAGCAGACGTGTTGATTTTTCTCAAGAAAAACTGCTAAGAGAAAAGGTCCTCAGTATGTGCATCGACCCGTCACTTGTTTGCAACTGTGCTTTTGCACCGGAAATTATTTGTTTTTTACACCAACGCTGAAAAATAAAACTCAAGATTTGTACTCTAATGTGTAATGTAATTTTCTTTTTGTTAGAACTGATATTATAAAATTGGTATCGAAAAAAGTATCGTTCAGGAACTGGTATTGAAGTGAAGGTATCGGTACCGGTATCGAAAATTTTTGATTGATACTCAGCACATGTGATTTATTTATAGCTTTCCTGCTTTGATATACACTGAATGCAGTTTTGAATTAGATTCAGTGGTTTTCATGATGTGTCCGACAAGGAAACCAGACGGTCCTTAATCCGTTTTAAAACCCGTGTGAATGGGTTAAATAGTTAAGTTGTTTCAGTAAAACTTCTTTCATTGCAGTCGTTGTTTTGTGATTGTTAGCACCGGTCTGAGAGGAAATGGAACATTTTGAACCAGGGACCAGTAATGCCTGGAACTATAACTTGTTGTATCATCAAAAATGATTAATTGTCAGAATTTATTTTCTGTAAATAAATTTGTTTGTGTTAGTTGTAGATATTTGTCTGTGAAAACATAAGGCTGTTATGTAATTGTAGTTAGTGTTGAACTGAACACTTTTCTTCAAATATGGTCTAACTACACAGCAAATGATCAATACACAATGTATTTGCTTGTAATAAGTGGGGAAAAAATCTGCCCCAGGAACTTGTGAAAATTAACTTAAAATAAGATGTTGAATATGAGCTTTTTTTGACATGATGTTATCCCAGAATCAGTTTGGAAAACTTATTTATGATAAGAGTTGGCTGGGATTAGTTTTACCTGGTGACGTCTGGTAATTTGTAATAATTGAGGTCCTTTTTTTTTCTTTACTTTTACATTAAAAAAAAAATGTAAATATAAATAATATAAATGTAAATAATATAATATAAAAAAATCTTACGTCCAATATATATTATCATCTAAAATCTTGCAATATTAGATCATTATTGCAACTTGTTGCAATTGCTGTTCACCCTAAAACGTCTGTCATTCAAAATTCTTAACAGAGTTGCCATGACAACAGCTTCATATTTTTAACAAGCTTCAAAGAATTGAGTTAAAAGTCTGTCATGTTTGAAATCATCAATCCGAAGGCGATTATCTACTGTCACATTAGTTACCTTAACACAGTTAACTGTGAAATGTTACATTCAGTTACTAATCACACAAAGGTTGTATAAATAGAAAGGTGGTTTAAAATCCTGCACATCTTATGTATTTTTGTTCTTCTGCCAGATCGAGTACAACGACTCTCTGAAGGCCTACCACAACTCTCCAGCCTACTTGGCCTACATCAATGCTAAGAACCGCGCTGAGGCCGCCATGGAGGAGGAGAGCAGGCAGAGGCAGAGTCGTATGGACAAAGGAGAACCGTACATGAGCATCCAGCCGGCCGAAGACCCCGACGGTAAGTTTTACATACGTTCCTCAGAACGACCTGTATTAAAACGTTAACGTCACAGTCAGCATCCTCTGTGGTCCCGGTTGGTTAAGTCTCCTCTTTATCTGGGTCCAGATTACGATGACGGTTTTTCGGTGAAGCACACAGCAGCCGCGCGCTTCCAGAGGAACCACCGGCTCATCAGTGACATCCTCAGTGAAATCGTGGTGCCCGACGTACGCTCGGTAGTCACAACGGCCCGCATGCAGGTCCTCAAGAGGCAGGTCCAGTCTCTGATGGTGCACCAGGTGGGTTGGCAGAAAACGTCGCAGCTCAGGGCGCTGATTTTGAGTGTGTGTGCGCTTCACTCTGGCTTGTGTTGGATTTCAGAGGAAGCTGGAGGCAGAACTTCTGCAGATCGAAGATCGTCACCAGGACAAGAAGAGACGCTTCCTGGAGACCACAGACTCATTCAACACTGAACTCAAACGGGTACAGCAACATTTATTCACATAGATGACTGACAGTGTAAATCAGAGAATCAGAAGTGTCATTGCAATGTGATGATATATATTGATTTTTTTTTTTCTTTCAGCGATACCATGTTTGCCAATATCACAAAGTCTGTCACAATATAATTTTGTTAGACAATATCATATATCCATTTAACATAGTCGGCTCATATCAACTCTGAGCTCTTCCATATATCAAAATGAAAAAGTAATGTATATTAGACATTCTGTTGTTGATCCAGCCGTGATGCTCAGATCTTTTAGAGTTGTAGCTCAGTTTAAGTGGAAAATAACTGGTCAAAGCTGGTGAGCAAGTAACTGACACGTTTACATATTAGCATTAGCACTTAACTCAAGTGCTTTGTGCTAACAATGCTAGCACTGGCAATGGCGCTTATCTAGGCTACTAGTATATTTTAAATGTTTATAAAGGAGCAGGTGGGGTTTAGACAGAAACGGTGAGACGAATGTGTCAAACATCAAAATTAATCATCAAATTATGATGTTTTCACTTTGCATCAGCAACATTGGATCGCTGAGTTGATATAGCGATAAAATCAATGGATGGTTACTCTAGTTTTTATCATCATCGCAATTAATAGCCTCTGAATATGAAGAGAACTGAGTTTTGTTGTCTGGTGTCTCCAGCTGTGCAGTCAGAAGGTGGAGGTGGACATGGAGAAGCTGGCAGCAGAGATGGCCGCCGCCGAAGAGGCAGCCCGGCGTCGGGCGGAGGAGCGGGAGCGCGAGGCGGCCGAGCAGGCGGAGAAAGCTGCTCAGCAGGCGCAGCAGCAGCAACAGCAGCAGCAGCAGCAGCAGCAGGAGGCTGCTGCTGCGAGCAAAGCTGCCGAGCAGAGTGGAGCTAATGGTAAAAGCACACCTAACCCTGCTCCAGGGACCAAGGAGGAAGACATGCCCCCACCGGCTGCCACAGGTACCGTTTTTTTTTTTTTTGTGTGTGTGTGTTTACTGAGACAAAAGAATGATTGTCTCAATAAATTTAATAACAAAAATGAATAAATCCGCTCTCTTCTGTGTCTAGATAAAGCAGCGCCTGCAGAGCCCTCCTCAGACCCACATCCTGCTCCACCCCCTCCATCCGACCCCCCTCCTGCTGCCTCAGATAAAGCGACCCCTCCACCCGACCCTCCGAGGGAGAGCAGCACTCCGAGCAGCAGCAGCACCCCGAGTGACGACAACAGCAACAGCAGCAGCAGCAACAGCAACAGCAGCAGCGCACCCCCGCAACCCTCAGAGAGCGCCGCCGGAGCAGCGGCCCCCGACCCTGCAGCAGCGGCAGCAGCAGCAGCAGCGGTAGCAGCGGTAGCCGCCACCCCGGAAACCAGCCCTAGCGCAGCTAACTCCAATGCGTCCACAACACCTCAGCCTCCCCCTGCCTCAGAAGAACCGGCCCCTCCTCCACCACCACTACTACCCCCCTGCCAAAGCAGCCAACAGTTCGATATGTAATCGGTGTGTTAGCGTGTTAGATGCACAGTGGTAGCTGTAGCTGTCCTCCCTGTGCTGCTGCTCCACGTCAGCAGGTGTAGAAAAAAAAAAAAGGTGGCTTTTCAGTACCATCGCGGAGGACGAGAGGCGCTGAACGATCGATGGGTCCATTAGTAAAGGTCCACAAAATAGTTAACGTGTAATTTATCCAAGATATGTAGGGTTTTGATCGTCAAGCTTCATGCATCTGGACCAGATCTAAGAGGGAAAGTAGGATTCTACTTAAATCTGTGTATGTTTCCTTAAAATGTATTCAGCAAATGACGCGAGCGAGTTCAACGAAATGCCACCAAAGAGCGCAAAGATTTCCGAAATAATCGCAGTTGACACATGAACATTACCGTTACTATCTCCAGAATCCGCGTGATACCTCAGATATTTATGTCCATCAGGGTCCAGAGGTTAGCGACAGGCAGTGATCACAGGGCTGCGACTGCTGACCTTTTATTGCATAATGAGGCAGTTAACTTTCTCGACCTATTAAATATTTGAACTCCGCACATATTTGAATTGGCCAAAAGTCAGGTCGAGCATCGCTATAAAAGCCCAGCACTCGTGTTAAATGACGTTCTGACCCGTGGCTGCAGTGGGAACCAGGCTCCGCCGAGCAAAAACCATCCTAGTTCTGATCTGCAGAGCCATGAAACGAAAAGTAAATGTTCCTCGGCAGAACCTCCACATCTACGTTATATCTGTTCAACCAACAGCCCAAAACCCAAAGAATTCTCAGTTTACAACACGTGACGGAGGCAGTGTGTGACGTATTCACGGCAGAGGAAGAGGCCGTGGCTGTTTTCCACATCAATACAGAATTCCCACTGTGCAGACTTAATACTGTTAGATGTGGCTGAAATGTTTTGAGTACACATACCTGTATATTCCTCAGTCCTTATGTATAAACCTTTAAATCAGCCTATATATTTTTCTGAAATAAGACCACATCTACTAACTAGAGGGGTTTTATTATCTAAAAAAAAAGCTGAGCGGAGTTCCTGGTGATAAAAGGCAACATTGCATGAAAAGGACCCCACCCACCCCCCCTTTTTCCCCCTTCTGAATTTTCTACCTAATTATTTTTTGTTTGATTTGCAAACTACTGTTACTTCTACTTTGTTTTGTTTTTTTGTTTTTGTGTTTTTAGACGATCTAGCAGAACCTTTTTAGACAAATATAATCTAATTCAGCCTTTGTATTCAACCTGTTTCTCTTTGAATCAGATGCCATTACTAACACGTTTCAGTTCAGCTGGGGATGAAAGCGTTTTGTTGTAGAAGTGACAGTTTCCTGGTTTGGATGAAGCCACGTTTGAATTATTTGTGCACCCGCAACTCTGCATGATAGACTAACTACTAACCACCTCCCTGTACCGCATTTGAACAATTACTCGTGTCTTAGCCGACGAGCTGAGGCCAAGACAAAATAAGTATTTATAAGTAGGGCAGCAGGAAACAAACATTAAAAAGATGGACTCTTCTCCAAGTTGCTTTTTTTTTTTTTTTTTTTAATTAAATAAAATTACCTGTAAAAGTTTTTCCCTGTATTCATCACATCTCTGTCGACAGAACTGAGACGTAATCCGTACGAGCTTCTGTACACATTGAAGCTAATTTTTTTTTTTTTTTTTTTTTATGTTTTTAAACAGTATATTTTGGTTCACACCACCAAATGTTCAACAATAAGAGAAATGCACAGGCTACCCTCATCCAAGTGTAACCTCAGTCACTTCTGCATTTAAAGGACTATTTTCTTACTTGAATTGGACTGTTTTTAGTAATATGCCTCTGTTTTTGCATCTTTTTTTGTACTGTCTGAACTTATCTATCCAAATAAAAGTGATTTCTCAGTCAGCCTGTGATTGTGTTGGGTTTTTTTTTTTTTTCTGTTTCGTAACAATTTTCACTTATTTTTTAATTAGGAAATCAGAGCAATAGATGAGCTAGTGTACAAATAACAGAAACATACAGTTTTCTTTGTAAACTATAATAGACACACACATTTCATATATTCATATGAAATGTTCAATATTAAATTAGGGTATGATTCATTAATAAATACTTGAAAACAGGCCATGTTATCAAGACATGAAATAAAATGCTTGTACATATACTTGGTACATATGCACTATATAGCGTCTCTACGCTATAGTATGTGTCGATGCATTGCACACTGAAGAGCAATTCTGAAGAAAGCATCCACTTTAAAGCTAATAATGCTAAATATAGCTAATAATAACCTAAATACTTGAATTCTTAATAATAATAATTAATTGCAGCAAGCCCATGTGGCCACTGGGGGGCAGCCATATACATTCACCTGCAGTCCTGAGTTAAAGAGTGAAAAAAGTGGGTTGATAACATTCTGCCTCCGCAGCAGGAATATTATTTTAATATCTTCAGTAGAATTTACAAAAGGAGAAGATACAAGTTCACATCTGAGTTGTTGAATTCTGACAAAACAACAATAATCCTGCTGCTGGGACAGTTTCACCTGATCTCTCTCAGTTCCTCTGTGTCCAGTTTGGGTCTGTGTGATTCTGAGGCTACAGAGGAATTTCAGTGATGTTAAGTTTAACAATAACCAAGTAGACAAAAGCACGAAACACAAACATACAGTACGGTACTGTAACTGTATATAATACTGTATTTTAAAAAAAAATCAGTGAAGTGTATTCAGTCCACTGCAGTGGGGAACGCATTGACCCTTTCAATGGAGAAATGAAACAAGATCTTGATCAAGATGTGGCTCAACACAGAAGAGACACTTCCTGTGGTCAGGACTTTTGGGACTGTAAAGTTGACATTTTAGTCAAATAAGACAAGTGGTTTGAAAGAATGAAAGTAGTCATCATGTGACCTCAAGTCATTGACCTCAGTGGCCCTATAAGGACCGTCTGTGTCACTAGAGAGTAAAAACCTGGAACTCGACTGGTCAGACAGAACTGAAGACATCTTTCTTTCGAAGGAGAAGTGAAACCTTACTTTTTATAGCACTTTCAGATTACTGTAACTTGAATGACTGAGAACATTCACAGACATGAAAAGCTTATGCTAGACTGTGGTTTTCTTTTTCATTTCATCATGGGTTAGGCTGATGTTGGTTTTCATCGAACCTTCTAGTAAATGCAAAATCTGTGAAGTAAGGGTAATGAACGAAACTCATTTTCTGACATGTTCTGGTTTGACTGTATTTTACACAGTGATAAAGTATCAGATAAAGTCCATCTGATCAGTCTGACAGTAACAAGGTCTGATATCACTTTATTCAAAAGACATGTTTAAGTAATGAATTAAAACTAATAAAGGATGTATCAAAAATAATGAGCATAATGAATGGTATCTATATTACGAAGTGTATAAAATAGTTTAGCAATATATTATCAGATGGTTCTAATAGGATTATTTAACCTGCTGGTGCTGCTTCATGTTCATTATTGATTACGTTTGGTTGTGTAACATCATATTATATATAAACGAAATGAAAATGAAAATGTTACACAAATACTGGACATCTGTGGAGATTGTTATTCATCTGGGTCATCGTATCCAGTGTGGTTCAACAGGACTGTTGTCATTTTCTGAAGATGTTTTCACCTCTAAAGAGGCTTCTTCTGTTCTGATGGAGTTTAATGGTTAAGTGACAGTTTCTTAACAGAGGAGGCCTGCTGCACCACCTGTCCTCCACATACAATGTCCTCTCATCCTTTTTCTAAAAGACTACACATCTGCCTCAGGTGGGAACTGGCCGCTTAACCTCAGGTGACTTTAACGACTGTTGTTACAATAAACAGGAGCTCCTCAGTGACTGTTAGTGAAACTAGCTCCCTGTGGACTGTCGATAATACTCCTGTGAACACTAGATTTCTCTGGTGTTTACCCACAGAGGATAAACTCCTTAAATCCACCTCTCTCCACCAGAACCGAAGAAGCTTCTTTGATGAGAGATGAAATGTCTTAAGAAATCACAGCAGTCCAGTTTCCTTAGATTAAACTACGCCACACAAATACACTGGATGAACCCGAGAACTGGATTAAACCAAGAATTGTGTTTAGATACCATCTGGTTCAATTCACACAACAGACTTAACAGTGGTGTGTGTTCATTAGTTTGTGACCTTAGCGGTATCTTATGTAATGATGATGTACTAAATAAAGTCCATCTGATCAGTCTGGCAGTAACAGATGTGATAACACTTTATATTCATAAATTACTTTATTATATAGATACAACCATTGTTTAAGCACCAATTACACGTCAGTGGCATCTCTATAAACCCTGTATTATTTCTTTCATCTTTTAGATAATTTCACTTGTGTCTAATTGGATCGGGATCTCTGGGTGACTTCCGGCTGGTTTGCGCCACATGTGGCCGTGATGAATGAGTGAACAGAGCCGCAGTTCACCGACATTCCGGACTGACGCGCATCGCATGTATGAGCGTTACCGACGGTTGGAGGAGAAGCTCATCGGAGCGCACCGGATAACGCGCGCGGTCTGTGTGGAGGTCGGTGGTCGGGTAACCTGTTCGCCATGAGCCGCCGGCGCTCTGCGCTCAGCTGTGTCTCCATCCCGCGCGTCCTGCCGCTGCTGCTTCTGCTGCTGGTGCTGCGCCCGCAGCGCGCTCCGGACCGTGCCGCGGCGGAATACTCCTCCAAAACCGACTTGGACTACGAGTTCGGGGACTATCGGGGAAAGTGGTGCATCGACGATCACGGTTTCGTTTACGGCATCGGAGAGGTTTATTACCCGAGCCCCACGGCGTGTCCGTGCACGTGCACTGTGGACGGCCCCGTGTGCGTCCGACCCAAGTGTCCTCGCATCCATCCCCGGTGCACGCGGATCAAATATAAGGCGTGTTGTCCGGTGTGCGATGCTGTGGCCAGGATCTGTATCTACGGGGGCAGAACGTACCGGCTCTTAGAGGAATTCAGGGTGAGAAAGATGCAACCACCCTCCCCTCCTCACCCCACCCTGTCCTACCTCGTCCCACCCCAATCTGTCCCAAAAACAAGTTTACAAAGCTTCACACGCCGCAGCTGCGCAATGACCGTGCGTCATTTGAGATTTACGCACATCATCACATCTATATGTGACTTTCCTGCACAGATATTATTCATTCAATCCGCTGTTCCCGCTCCATGATGTTTTATTACTTATGACGTTTAGTTCTGTGACATAATATTATCTACATGTAACATATGACTGGTGACCATGCTATGCACCAAATACTGAATCTATTTACCTAACAGTTGCCTTTAGGTAGGCCTATCTGGACTAGTGGGCAAACCAGACTAAAACTCTGGTGGTCGTCAGTTTGTGACCTTAGATGCATTTCATGTAATGAAGAGGTATCAATAAAGTCCATCCAAACTGTCTAATAACAGATACAGATGAACTGTGTTTGAATATGTATGTAATTATCCACACATCAGCCTCATCCATGATGCCAAGGTTTTACTTGTCTGGTCATTGACTTGTGAGGTCAATGAAGTTCAAACTGTTTTGTGTGTCCCAGCTGTCCAGGTGTGAGCGATGTCGCTGCGAGGCCAACAGAGAGGTGTACTGCAGCATCTCGGACTGCCCCGCCCCGCACTGTGTCAACCCCAGCTACGAACCCAACCACTGCTGCCCCATCTGTAAGAGTGGTAAGTCTCAGTCAAACACTTTGAGTTATCCTGGTCCTTAAGAGATCAACCACCAATCTGAAGAAAAGAATTCTATTCCACACCACATATTGTGGTGAAAGTTGATTAACACAGGTAAGTCCACAACCCTGATAGATTTCACTGGCATTAGCTGATAAATGTCTGAGTTTGGGAAGCAGTGAGAGTTTGAAATGATAGCATTTGTAGTGTCATATTACATTACCTTGACAACACTAAAATATTCTTTACCTCAGAGGTTCTGCCTATCAGCGTGTTCCAGGTTCTTAAATCACAGTGGACAGAACCAGGGCCGGCTCTAGCCCTGTGGTTTGTCCTAGGCCAGATTGAGTTTTCCGATCTCTCCACAGGTTCAGGGTCACCCTGAGGACCCGTCCACCGGCCACACACAACCGACCAAGAGAGCGCCGCAAAGCATTGTCCTCGCTTTTGTGCACCTATGCACCTTTTGTGCAAAACAACCCAGAAATTCCAAACAATAATGAGGAGGCGCCCGAGTATGATCATGTTTAATAAACATGTTTTGTTCTAATTCTGTGGTTAGTGGGAATCAAGGGCACCATGGCACCCGCAGCACATTTGTCGCCATAGGCAATCACCTAGGTCGCCTAAAGCAATCATCAGCCCTGGACAGAAGTCATTATTATAGCTAATTTGTTTGTTTTTTTAACTCTCAGTTATGCTTCTCTTTTTTCTTCACTGCTTTCCCTGATAAACCTTGTATTTCATTTCACAACACAATGAATTATGGGTAATTCTCTTTGGGCAAAGATTGCAGAAAGGCCATCTTGTGGAAAGCAGTGCTTTAAGAGCTCAGAATATCAGAGAAAAGGGTCAGACATTTGACAATTTGATAGTGGGACAGTCCAAAACCCTCACAAACATAAAGGGAACATTCCAGTGTGGACATCAAGGGGAGGAACTACTGAAGTACAGATGTTCATTTTTTAGACAAGTGAACAATTGTATTTAATAATATTATACTGAACGACATGATCACGTGTTGCACTTGTAATTTCCCAACGAGTGCAGACCAGTGATGTCTGATTTGTTACCCTGTTGAAATTCACATACTACACTAGTGAGCTTGAGTCTCACTTGACAACAGTCGTGTCCCAAAACAATTTTTTTCATGATATATAACATTATTTTGGCACCTGAACTGTGTAGTTTGGTTATCTGACTCCAAAAGCCTAAAACAAAATTCCTGGTGAAACACAAACAAGTATATGTTGTTATATCACATCTCACTGACTCTCTCCTTAACACACCCACATATTTAATCCTCTAGTGTCTGCCTCTGTCGTGTGTATCATTAAGCCATCATTGTGACAGCGAGAATGTGTGTGTTCACCCTGCAGCGTCAGTTACATCACCTCACACACCCAGTAGCTCACAGAAGCTGTTATGTCATGCATGCTTTCAAAGCCACGGGCATTAAAGTCCCTTTCTTACATTGGTGGGATTAATGTGTTTGTGAGTGACAGACACAAAAAACAGGGATAATAATAACTCCAGCTTTATATGCTGGTATGTACATAAAGTAAGATAGACGATGATAGACTGCCATCGACAACATTACTTAAAAGGATTTAATATAAACATGTTAATTGCTTCCCAGTTGCTTTGCTGATTCCTGGCAGCTGTGGTTTCTATTTTAGCTGCTTCTCAGCTTCACAGATAGTGGGACAGATGGTTTGGTTTGTTGTGTCATTGTGGGTTTTTTTTCCTGCTCCTTCCAATTTCGCTCATGTCAGCTGTGTTTTATTGAACACGGTTGGTTCTGGCATCAGATGAACTGTACTTCCTGTCCTCCCACCATGGTGTTGGTAATTGTTTCTCAGGGAGCTGCCAAATAAAGGAACCCCCCACCTGCAAACCAGGGATGCAACTGATATCAAAGGCAGGCTGTTTACATCCCTGCCTGCGTGGTTTTCGGTATGTGCTTTAACTTTTTTGTCTGAAAATACCTTTTAGTGCTGTCGATTTATAAAAATCAGAAAATCTGTCATTTATAAAAGTATTCAGACACTTAATTCTATGCTTTGTGGAGCCTCTTTTGGCAGCTTTGACTCTTCAAATGTTACATATCTGGATCTGGTTAGTTTGTAACAGATGTCTTGAGTTCTTGACACAACACCAAGACACCAAGGACAGTCCCACACTGAACACAGAGGTGGACACTAGCAAGAAGGCTAAAACCCATGGGTGCTAGTACCAGTCGCTAGCACAACTCATGAGGTGTAGGTGGTGTTAGTAGATTACCACCTCCAGGTTTTTCTAAAGATCTTCAAAAGGATTTATGCGCTATTTGCATAAATTGCATTGGAGGTACAAAGTCAGGGAGGTTTGATGTCACTTGCGAGTAGACAGCATTCCAGTTGAGAAGTCAGGAAAACATGGAGTATAAAAAACATATTAGCTATTGTTAGCGCTACCATTTGTTAACAGTCTGTGTGGAATTTTGCACATAACATCGTAGCAAAACGTCCATGGATAAATAGTGAACAGTACTACTGTGTATGGCTCACTTGACGTGAGACAAATTTTGTGTCAGAGTCCTTACTCTACTTGACACAAAAAGGTAATCTTCCCTATGTTTAACCACATCCATAAGCCTGACTGTGGATGGGTTACTGTAAAGGAAGCACTATTCTCACCAGAGGTATACACAATTCAGTGAAAATAACAAAGTATAACAGATTGTAATTTGTCTCTCTTGAACCTCTAGGTCCCAACTGCTTTGCTGGGAGCAGGGTGATCCCAGCTGGGGAACGTGTGAACATTGACAAGCATACTGTTTGCTACTGTACCTACCGGGACGGGACGTGGCACACCCATCCCCACGCCACCTGCGAAGAGCGCCCCCAACCCAGCCCGACACCTGACATCCACTCCCAACCTCCCAAAGATGAAGACGCCAGAGGGAGAGGGGGTAGACCATTTATTCCAAGACTTGATGTGATACCATGATGTAGAAAGTTATTATAAATGTGTCAGGGACGTCACTGAGTAAGGTACAAATAAACTGTCGATCAGTATCTGGAGAGATTACTTGGACGTTAATATAATGTTACGTAATCTGCATATTTATATTAAACAACGTAACCACTGAGATAATTTTTGAATAGTTCCACCGGTGATGCAGTGTCCACAAGATGCAGTCACTTCACTTTCTCGGCTCAGTCACAGTCCCAAATATTTTTTGTGATTTATGAGTAGAAATACCTATCATCATTCTGTTAGATGTGGCTAAAGATTCACAGCTTTGTTTTTCTCAGTTTACACTCATATTTTATCTGATTTACCTGAAAACTAGAAAACCTCCAACAGTTTGGTCCTCCAGAGTTCTAAGTGATCTGAAGTTGTGTGGCATTATGTAGATAACCTTGGGTGATTGCTGTTGTCAATTATATCTATGTTTATTTTAACATACATGATAAAATCATCGATGTACCCAAAATAATAGACTAATAAAACTACCGTTTTATAGTTTTATAACTACAGTACTTGTGGCCACCTAGAGGTGTGATAGTTTCCCACTCCTTCCCAGATGTTGGCTGCAATGTGCAATTTTGTTGTTTTGCAAATTCAGTAGTGTAAAACAGTGTAGGAAACACCATTTCCAAGGAGGATTTAATTTTTTTTTTTTTAGAAAACATCCTAAACTTTCTGTACATATGGATGAATCCAAGCTAGGAAGACAGTACCTGCTCTACTGCTCTCACAAGTCAATGATGAGTGAAAACAGACAATTAAATATTATTTCTGTTTAAACTACCAGAAGTAGTAGCTGATTATGGCTAGTCTCCAGAAAAAAAAAAAGAAAAAACACAGAGAAACCGAAACAGTGCAGCTGTAACTTGTGGACATATTCTAGTAGAACTGTAAAAAATAATCCACATGGTGCTGGAGGGCAGATGACCAGTGAAACAACTTATATACATCATATTTTATTCTATTATTTATTTAAAACCAGTGTCAAACTAGTTTACATGTATTTCAATTATTTATTATGTCAAATTTTCTTTGTTTCCTGTGTAAATAAAAAACCACAAGACAAATCTGCATGAAAATGTAACTTGAACTTAAGTTTGAAATTAGTCGCGAATGGCTGATAGTTTTAATAATCAGACAACTTATAGATGAACTGAGACTACTTCTGCTTTGTTTATGTCAATTATGAATTAAAATCTCCCTTGGTCAACGTTATTTATTGCTTATACCTTCAAGTGTATGTTTATCTCCAGTTGGTAAGGTGTATGGATGTATGGATGTATGGGAGATGAAAGTGACAGAGGGAAAATAGTGGCGACCTGGCTCATCTCCGCGTCCCTGCTGCTTTTCCATCTGTGCACAGAGAGGCTGGAGATGTAGACCAGACACACACACACAGTGCTGAGAATGACTATGTAAGCAGAAAAACACACGATTCACACTTTACCAGCAGCAGATGTAATAGAACCAACAGCGTATATGTGTTGAATGTTTGTCACCTCTATTGGCGTGGTGTCACACTGTTGTGAGCTGTTAGTTAGTATGGAAAAATGAATTATTTTATGTTTTTCTTGCATGTTCCTGCATTGGTCATGTAATTCAGCCTCTGGAACTACATGATTTTACTCACTGTAAACTTATTTCTAAGTGCTTGTATAACCATTTTAAACTATTCAGTCATCTTCATTGCGAGGCTTAGATCAGGTTTAGATTTATCTTACTGCAGAACCCTTGCTCTCCAGTTTCTTCTACCTCCACCTAAAAATGGTCCAGAGCAAAGAGATGCAGAGGCCTTCACAACTTATTGTGCCCTCTAGTGGTAGGTCTTAGAAAGTGCATTGATATAAAATTAAGTTCCTTAAGAACCATTAACACCATTTCTGTTTTACCGATGAGTTCAACTAATTTCTCTAATTGTTTTAGCACAACAAAGCTTGTTAACTGTGAGATGTGCAGAGCACAAGTCAAGAATTACAGGACTCAGACTGAGTGGCTAAGGTGCACCAGGTTGGCAGAGATACCACGCAGTTGTTCACCAGTTCGAGTTCTGAGTTTACCTTCCCTGCATGTCTGTCCCCCACTCTCCTCGTTCCCTCTCTACGCTATCTCTGATTAAGGCAAACACACACACACACACACATCACAGGGCTCATTAACAAAATGTATAAATGTGCATCACAAAACCAGGTTTAATATATTGTTTTCCTTTAGATCTCTTAATGTCAAGTCAAACTCTTGAACTGCCTGTAAAGCGCATGTGGCAGTGTTAGGAAGTGAAACAAGTTTACAATATAATTTGTCTGAATAACTTTTACTTCTTCATTTTTTCCTTCATTAGAGTAGCATCATCATTATAAACTACAATAGTAGTTCAGTTTAACCAATGCTTACTCTACATAAGTCAAACACTGAGGCAAATGGCTGGGTTAACAGTTTTTATTGAAAACGAACAGATGCGTGGTCCAGCTCAGGCAATGCTGCCGGCATTGGATGCGATCCTGGGCCACAGGTCAGCGCACTCTTTGGCCACTGGACCTGTGATGGCTGAACCTGCAGATGCAGAGAAGGGAAACGTTTATATTAGTCACTCCACACTACAAGGTCCACAACATCAATATAGCATCAATTGGTTATTAGAGGGTTGAAGTTGTCTCATCACTGATTGAGATCAGTCAGCCACAGGTGAGTCGCTGCCATCTCACCCACAGTGATGAACTTTATATTCCCTTCTACGACAACTCACCCAGCCACTGAGCAGACGAAGCAAGTGCTTTTGGAAGGGGAACCATGTTCATAGAACCTAGCATCTCTATCAGTACTATGAGAACACTGAAATGAGTTTCTAACCGCAGTGATGCAAATGTTTTGTCAGTGTAAACACTGAGGCAAGTGTGTAAAGGTAAAACATCAGACCTTGCAAACATCTGGAAACAAAAACAGCAACTTTGGTACTGAGGCATTGAGGAACTTGTGTACACGCAACGGTTTCTCACCTCGCTACTCATTTCTGTGCTCGAGATCGTAACACACAAGGTTCAATCCTATTAATGGCCACAGGTCAGTGTAAACCACAGATCGGTGAACAACCTCACCTTTCATTTCTCCTTTGTTGTTTACTATGACACCCGCATTGTCTTCAAAGTAGAGAAACACGCCATCTTTTCGCCGATACGACTTCCGCTGCCGTATCACCACCGCAGGATGCACTGTGGAGGGAAAGGACGGTTAATGCGAGTTTAATTAAAGCTACATAACAAACACACTAGCATTTTGACCATGGGGTGGGAAAACACTGAGACAGGGTCACTGCTACAGGGACTGTAAGTGGGAATCATTATTCAACTGAGTCTTTAAAATTCTTCATAACTACTACTAAATGTGTGTTAGTGTGCTAGTTTACACTTTTCAGCATTTTTCCTGCGAAAGCTGCGATCAAAATAAGAGTTTCCTCCTCAGCTCTTTAGGGATTTCTCTTTATTTCGAAAACGTTTGCGTCATTAGAAACATTTGGAAAACGCTGGAGTGAATTAAAGTGTCAACACCTCAACCTGAACACAAGCAATCACATGAGAGCCAACACACCGATTCCATAGTTACATGCAGACACTCACCCTTCTTCCTGAGCTCTGGTTTGCCTTTCTTGACTGTGGCCATGACCATGTCACCCACTCCTGCTGCGGGCAGACGGTTCAGACGTCCCTTGATGCCTTTCACGGAGATGATGTACAGGTTCTTGGCACCTGAGGACGAACAACAACGTCAACATCATGAACACTCACTGGATCTCTGGCCTATGTTTTAGACTCCAGCATGTTTACAGCTTGTCTCATCACTGATTGAGATCAGTCAGCCACAGGTGAGTCACTGCCATCTCACCCACAGTGATGAGCTTCATATTCCCTTCTACGACAACTCACCCAGCCACTGAGCAGACGAAGCAAGTGCTTTTGGAAGGGCCACAACTGAGATAAGACTGAAGATAAACACCATACAGTGTAGTATGACTATTGAAAAAGAAAATCCAATTTCTTAATTTAACAATAAACTGATTTAGAGCTTGACTGTGTTAGAACAAACAACTACCTGCATTTCCCAGCAGAGTTGGTTTAATCTGTTATCACAGTGTGTTAACATTTTTACACTGGTAATAACTGGTAATTTGTGCACAATGTTCTTTCAACATTCAACAAGTAGAAGCTTAAGACATTAGTTAGGAGGGTTAACGCTAACCAATTACATCAGACCTTAACTGTAATACAATAAACTCTTAACTAATTGTCAATTAGTAAGTATATGCACAGATGTAGTAGAATCAGTTTTCTCCAACGTGCATCAAAAATTTAAATTTCCATTTTCAAACATATTGCTGACACATACATTGCTGATACTCCATCAATAAGTGAACTACTAGTCACCACTTCAACACGTCTCCTAAGACGAAATATGCAGCTTTTCCTGACAATTTTAACATCCGACCTAATACACATTAGTTTACTTTGGCATCAAACAAGTTAACTGAGACGTACCTGTGTTGTCAGCGCAGTTGATGACCGCTCCCACTGGGAGACCCAGTGAGATACGGAACTTGGCTCCAGAAGAACCACCACGTCCTGTAAAGAAGAGGGAAACACATGGGAATCAGTCCTGACCGCGTCATCTCCAGGACTATTCTGGCCAAATAACCACATCAAGGGGATTAATAGATCTTCTTCACCTGTTTAATACATTTAACAATCAATATCTCTTTCACTGCTGAATGAATTAAAAAAATCAATTAAAATTCAGGAAGATAACTACTCTTGACTTAATTATGAACTTAATTCGTAATAATAAAAAAAAAAAAAAAGGTAAGCATGGTTCTAACTGATCTGAGTTCACGAATAGCAGGAAACAGCACGTTTCAGTCTTATTTCTGAAACAGACTATTAACATTAACAGTCAATACAGTAGACTCGTAAACCACGGAGGTTCAACTCAAAGCACATCATCTTCCTGAAACAACAATTCACTAACCACAACAAGAGTGCACTTATTCAATAAACTATAGAGAAGTGTAAAACAGAAGAGGCAACATTTAGCTAAACGCACGCAAGTGCTCAACCTGAGACTGGGGCCGCAAGTTAGCTTGAGCTAATAGCTGGCTACACTTTAACTGTACCACTACTTCACAACATGAAGTTAAACTTGTCTTAACGTTCCCAATTAAATGAATAACAATAAACTCCCCAAGTCCTTAAGTTTAAAATGAACAATGAAAGTATAGCTAACACACATTTTCAGCCTTTAGCTTCAACTTCATGCCTCCATGGCGCTGACAGCGAAACATGGCTTCCACCAGCTAGCTAGAGAAAAATGTCATCATTAAAAAAAAGAGAATCGTTTTCAGAAATTGAAAACTAATAGCACATATCTAATGTTTAATCTGCTTTCTAAAGACAAAACCAACATTATAAGGTCTGGCGTGGCGTTAAAACAGCAGATGAATGTGGATTTTATAAGCCGGGTTTCGTACCTCTCTTAGACATTGCTGCAGAGGAGAAAGAGGAAGGCGGAGAAAGGAATTGTGGGACATAAAGTCGAGCAGAACTACATCCGGGTCGTGACGCAGACACGCGCTGCATTCACGTCCATCGGAAACAAACGGAAAGACGAGATTTTGCTAGAAATGTTTATTGTTTAGTTTTGCATCGCAGACATTCATCACCCCTTTCTTTCTTTCTTTCTTTCTTTCTTTCTTTCTTTCTTTCTTTCTTTCTTTCTTACTTTCTGTCTTTGTTATTATTATTGACACATTCGTGGTCAGTCTGTCTGTGATCGACAGCACGGCTAATAATAATAATGATAATAATAATAACACTCTCAGTTATTATTATTATTATAGTTGCTGTTGTTTATCATCATTTTTTGTGGCAAAAGGCTGCCTGGCTTTCATTATATGTAAACTATATTATAATACTATATTATTATATTACATATTATTTATCATATATTATTATAATACATTATATTTCCCATTTTTATATAATACATTATATTATACTACACTATATTATAAACTACAATATCTGCAAACTATGTAACTATCATCATCATTATTATTATTATACAACCAATAAATAGCCATTAAGTCACACCTCTATGGTCTATTTCATAACAGCCAAAATTCAAACCACAGCACTGACATGTGTCAGTGTTATGAACTGCATGTCTGAGTCATGTCATCTGAGTGATTCTGAAATGCTGAATGACATTTTCACGCATCCTGATGTCTGGTGGTGAACTGAGTCATGGAGCCTAGGATCTGACAGTGTGCAACAGACGGCTATCACCAGTTCACCATTCCTACACTGTGTTCTCCAGATCTCCCTTGAGGACTTCACCCCCAACTTCACCTACAGTTCAACCCATTTCTTAACCATCAACAACATCTCTCATCGAGTTTACTCCTTGGGTCTACTAAATTATTTAGTTTTATCCTAAAACCTAAAAACATCCAGCCCCCTTGTTACACAATGTCCTCTTTGGATTGTATTAAAATTCAAACATCGTCCTGGATTTTTATATTTACCTCTCTTATGTATGTTACATAATGTTGATGAGTGGTCTAATGAATGGGCAGAAACAACTGGAACTGGGATACAGTGATCTGAATCTGTGGGGCCCAAGTTTACATTTCATTAACTTTGCATGCCTGAATTCATGGTTCCATTAGGTGCAAGAGGTGAAATGAATGAAAGTTGTAATGGTGGGTTGAATTGGACTCATCAAATTAAAACTACAACTAATTCTGGTTTCGTTCCACTTGCACTCAGCTATTTGATAGTATAGTGATTGTAATTTTTCCTGCTCATTGGCCTGGAGAAGAGTCAAATGGGCTGTGGGCTCTGGTGGTCTGTTTCTTATTAAAACAAGCTCAGTTTGTAGTGACTAAATCATTTGAAATCACATACCATCTTCTGAGGAATTCAAATGAGACAGTACAGCGGTAAAGGCAGGACCAGACATAGTGGTTTTCTTCGACAGTGAGACTTCTACAGCTGGTCCAGAACATCTGGTCTTTGATCAGTGTAAAAGGGCTCAGGTCACTGTGGTGCTCACTGACTTCCACAGGCTCCCCATGCCCCAGTCATATTCAAGTCACTAATGTTGCCTACAGAGAGACCTGAGTTGGGTCTGCACCCAACTCAGTCATGGTTTATGCTCCTTCACAACTGTTATGTTTCTCCAAGGAACTGAAAAGAAGGCAATTTCAGCCTCATCCATGAAATGAGCTCCAAAATATTATCCAAGCTGGAGTCCCTCTCTGTCTTCAAGAATTTCTTAAACACTCATCTCTTTTGAGAACATCTCTCCTAACTCATCCGACACCCTTAAAACTAGGAGCACTTCCTGCTTGATCTCCTTAAACTTTTAAACTTTCATCTTTGAACTTTGCACTTGTTCACTTTGACTTGCTTAACCCAAACCGTGATCTTGCATGGATACAGGACAAACACTTAGACTTGATTTTATAACAGCACCGTCCCTCACACATACAGTGGAGGAGCTGGTCCCCTCTCAACACCCAGAATTCAGTCGTCTTGTACTAAGCTTTCAGAACAGTTCATCATCTTTTATGACCATGTTCAACTGATTGAAAAATCAATGTATGATTTACAGAGGTGTAAATCATTGCCAGGAAGTTTATGGTAATCTCCACCGGATGGCAGCAAACCCTCATCACTGTCTCAGTTCAGAATTACAGTTAAAGTCTCATTAGCAAAAACTCCACAGACAGAATCTGCTGCACATACTGTATATCTGACATTTAATGGCCTTGGGACAACATTACATAACTACAATAGATTGCACTGGAATTGGTGTGCTATAGTTTCATACACAATAATACAATAGTACAATAACTTCACAATATTCTGGTGTACCACGTACAAATTCTGCAGTAGGAGAAAGAAATGCAGTTCCCGTATGATGTGATGAATTTTTAATGTCTGAAAAGAGTGAAATCCAGGCTAAACTATATGTGCTGCAAAGAGATTCTATAATAGAAGAATCTCTCCAATAGAAAATGGCACTGTCCGTTGGAAAAGTTGGAAAATACAGGTTTTGGTAATGCAAGTAGGAATTTTATAATACACCTAGACACATCTTCAGCGAAGATCCCAGGGTCATTGGCTCTATACAGTCTTAGCAGGGAACAGTAAGTTACACAAGAGCCCACAAATGCCTGGATAGAGGTAAATGATCTCTTGTGGCAACTTAAGCTGCCTTCTAGTCCCATGCAGTGAGGTCCTTCTGAGGTGCTGAGAGCCTTCTCTCCAGCTCTGATGAAGATGGTGTACTCTAATGATGGTTTCTGCCAAAACCCTTATGACCTGGTCGTAGCACCACAACAGATGACATGTTGCCTCTTTGTTTTCCATACAGCTGTTCACAGCTGTTTGCCATGCCTCAGGTGTACAGATTAGTAAGAGTAAATGCAGGACTTCTTTCGCCCTTTCACTCAAAACAATAATTATAATGATTCAAGGCAGAAAGCACAATTTGTATTTTCTGTCAGAGTATTATTTAGATCCTGTTTACTCTTGTTATTGTGGGTGATAAGTGACAGAAACCACTAAAAGGTAAGAGCAGCTCTATTAAGAGCTTGGCTAACATAGAAAAAATTAGTGACATTTTGATAAAAATTGAATGTTTGCTTTGTTGCACCTGTCAGGACAGGACTTCCATTCATGCATTCTTATTGGTACATGTAGATTAGGGACCTCTCATAATGCCTGCATGGCTTTACTCTATAGTCAAAGCCCTAACCTGCTCAATCAGAGGTCTACATCGACAAGAATAGGATATGATAAGATACAGCATGATAAGATACAGCAACAGTATTGTGCCCAGTTGAGATCTGGGGACAGAAAGCAGATGACTTTCTTCTGACACTTCATTATCAATTTCTATTTTATTTCTATTTTTCTAAATAACTGAGCAGTTTCCAGTAAAAAAAAGAAATGACAGCAGAAAACACAATGGAACTCATTTCAGTGTCATTGATATGGTAAACTGAACACATTCCTGTTGCTGTGTCTATTTGATCAGTGGTGTCTGACTGATTCAGACCTATTCAATCTGGATAAAGAACTTCTGCAGAAATACACTTAACACCAGAGTAACACTCAAAGGGTTTCCTTGACATTTTGAAACTCGCCTTTGTCTTCACCAGATACATGTCATATGGAATACTGACTGAAAGAGCCCTTTGGAATGTCAGGAGCAGGAAAAATAAACTCAAAATGTCAAGGCATCCTTTCCATTTTTGTGGTCTTTCTTTGCATAAGCGACAGCTCACAGCTCTGAAGTTCATACTGTTTCAAAACATTGGTACTATGGTTAAAGTAATTCAGACGAAAGTTAACAATAAGTTCAGGAAAATAAGTCACCAGTTCTACATCAACAAATTTGTGAGACATATGTTATGTTTGCACTTCACATTTTTTAGTTCATCATTTGGTTTTTACAAGCCATGAATTCAATTGTTTGTTTTGAGCTTTATCTTTGTATCTTTGATATCTTTATCTTCTGTATAATAAAGCTCTTGATAAACTCACAGATCAAAATTTGCTTGGATACATAACAGCAGACAAAGGTTGTGACCAGCTGATGAATTTAGCCAGATAGAACAAGATTGTCTAGCAACAGTGATGTGCAAAATTTACCACTATTTTGTAATTATATTTAACCATATTTAGTTATTATCTTTTTTATTCTTTAGTTTTGTCGCAGATTATGTTTCCAAATGTCCAGTGGTATTAGTTTCTTGCATAAGTTGCAGGGTGATATATTAGTCCACAGCAGCAGATTCCTCTTCTCAAACATATGATCCTGACATTTATAAAGCACAAAGGAACAGATTCACAGCTTTGAGGAGAGGAGTTCTGACCAATTCTGCAACAGTTACTGGATGATGGTGTTACAATAGAGCCCATGCTCAAGTCTCAACCCCACATAGATGTTCCATAGCAGACAAAATCTTTCAAGACCATCCCACACAGGTATGTAGTTAATTAATCAAATTTCAGACATATATTTCAACTAATTGAAAATCAACAATTTAATTGTTTCATGTGCAGGGTGGGTCAGCCATGAGTGAGCTTGAAGTAGACCTGCTGTTCTCTCACAACTCTGAAAGGAGCTACTACTATAACTTGTCATTGCACTTGTCCAACTATGGGAGACCTCAGAGCGGACCAAGAAAATACCAGAAAGATCATATTGTGGTTCAGGCATCTTATCAGGATGTCTTCTGGGGGTTGGACATACTTGGAAAATGAACATATCCAACTGGTAGGAGACCTTAGAGCTGATGAAAAATCTGCTGGAGAGATCAGTTTGTGTTTGTCATTATATCTCAGTGAGCCTGGGGGAATATCAGGATCTCCAAGGAGGAAGTAAAAAGTGTTGCTGGGGAGACAGACTTAATTTAGTTAATTTTAAATAAGAACACTGAAGAGTCCTGCTGAAGATTTAGAGACCAGTGGAGCCAAAGCCAAAACTTTGGCATATGAAACAGCTCTCAGTGAACTGTTTGGTGATTTCTCCAACTACTAGACTGTATAAATCATAGCCTGATGTGGAGAAGAAAAGTAGAGAAGCAGCTCAACAAGATATATGTTGATTCAAATGAGCAGCACCTTTGTCTTAAACTCTCAATTTTAGTTATAAATGCACAAGAGAGAGTAATCTTAAACGAGGTGTCACTAGAGGGCAGAAAAACAAGTATAATTAAGTTAATTTCAATTAAACAATTTAAACTGGCCTGTTTGCTTCAATGTACATTCAAAAGAAAATGGTGTGCCGTGATATAAATCTTTGATCTATCTTGATTAAAGTCAAGGCTTGGTAGTTTAAGTAACAATGGCAAAGATGCTGGTGATAAAAAAGTTTAAAATAAAAATCAAATTGAATTTACCTTTTTGAGGGAAGTAAAATCATATAATTGATCTGGTGAATCGTGATGCCTTCTGTTTGTCAGTTTCCATAGGACAACAATGATGTTGCTCAAAAAGTTTTATGAATTCATTATTAACTCAGTACCTTTTGTTCTTGCACTTCATCTTAGACCATTTTCCCAGCTGAAGGCCATACAAGCAACGATCACTACTTCAAAAACTGGGCCATGCATCAAGGCCCTTGGGTCTTAGTATGTGTCAAAATCCTAAAAAAAACAGCTGTGAGGCATTTCCTCTCGGGTGCTGGTATGTTTTTTTTTTTTTTTTTAGAAGGAAAGAAACTAAGTTCCTCATTTCTTATATCAAACTGAAACTATAAAAATCTTGAGGTAATAATGATTAATATTCATTAGATGGCAAACCTTTTTCACCAGATTCACATAGTGAAGAAAAACAAACAAACAAACAAAAAATTAAATGAAATTTCAAATTCACAAATTACCCAACTTTCTACTTCAGTGATCTTGCAAAGTTATAATTCTTACCAGTTTTATCTAAATGGCACAGAAAATCATTCTAAAATTCAATAACTGTGCATAGAGTAATTTCAACTAAACTCTAAATGACTCAGAACTCCGTCTCTTATTATCAGTCATACATGTGGTGAGGCTCTATTGATGGCAGTGTTGGTTAATGTCATTTTATAACTAAAAGGGATGGATTGCAATGAACTGTTATAACCAATTATATATCTTTATGAATCTTTTTTATTTTTCTTTTCATTTACTTTCTTTTGTTTTCAATTACTAAGGGCTTGTTCTAGTCCTAGTTATAGAGCTTTTTTGACTTCACTGTTTTCAAGCTATTGATATTCTTTCTCTTATATTGGACCTTTATAAATGAGTATTTGCTGCTTTGGTATTTGATCATATTGATATGTCCTCCTCAGCTGAGGAGTTTATTCAGTCTCCCTCAGCAGTGCTGTTTGGGCAGCGTACCAGAGATCAGCTTGTAAAGATTACTTGGCATTATGACACTTAAAAGTTGAAGGACAAAGTTAAAATTTTTGTGAAAAAGAAATCACTCAAAAAAGAAACATTGTCTTTAGAGGAGTAGGGTGGGAAATCAGGAATGCCCCTTGTAGCCACCCATTCCACTTTATTATTTGCAGAAAAGATAGAACCTCTGGTGTTACATTGCAAAGTTAAAAATAAAAAGGAACTTGGATTGGAGATCATGACTGAGACTTGTCTGAACTGGAATAGTAACACCAAAGATTACATTTCATAGAAGACGGCGAACACATTTGATTTCTTGTAGTCCTTTTATATCTGGTGCACTATGTCCCAGATGTACCTCACTTCCAATAAATGTCTTTGAAGAAATTATGTACTTGTTTATTTCATATTTCACATTCAGTGAGATCCTATCACAAATGGACGCTTGAGATTTATGTAGAATTACAAATGATGCTCTAATGATAAGTTCATTGAGCTGTGTCCACTCTGACCTCTGAAGACAATGGTGGTCATGACATCATTTCAGAAGAACCTGGTCCTGATGGTGTTACCATTACAGTGTTTCACCACAGCAAAACCAACAACTGACAAATTTCTAATACAGACAAACATTGTCACTCCTTTACTACTGATATGACTTAAAACAGAAAAAGAAAATCCAGGCTGAGATCTTTTTCTTATTGACAAGTGTACAGTGGTGTCAGACAAAAAATTTGGGTGTCCCATCCTTCATTTTAGAATTCAGAGAAAGCAGTAAAAAAGATGAGAGTTGTAGCAAAGGTCACAGGCCGGACTCCAGTGTACAACATGACAAGCACATGAAGTACGTTCTGAACCCCGCTGAGCTAAAGAAACAGCAGGAAGAGAGACATTTTCTCACGCCACCTTTGATAAGAGAAGAAAAGACACTGTGAAGAGGAAGAACACTGGCTGTGAATTATTGAACAATGTCCGACAGCGATCTGTCAGTGTATTTAGATCACAAGAAGACTTTGAAAAAAGAAAAAGCCTGCATACATATGTATATATGTGTGTGTGTATATATATATATATATATATATATATATAAAAACCCTGCATGCCTGGACATTAACATAGAACCTTTACAACCTCGTTGTTTCCTGTTTGGCTGTAATGTTACATCACATATTACACATACCCATTTGTTATCACATATCCAAATCACAGATGCTCCATTCCCTGATTCTCAGTGACATCAGCAGAAACTAATCCCTCATAAGCATTTGTACTGCAGCGTTAAAAGAAATCTTCACAAAATTCAAAACTCAAACATTACCAACTTCAGAATGTCATGTCTTTACTTTATATGTAACCCCACCACTATGGTAATCTAATGGCACATGCAGGAAAACCAAATAACCCAAGATGGATTTATGTTATCTGAGAACCTACTTAATTAGTACAAATGAGTAAATACTTCCTATTCTAAGTAATCTGATCACGATATGTCCTCAATATGCCTAAATAAATATGTCAGATCAAATCAAAATATCCTACACGTGAAATAAAAACACACCAGAACATGTACTGTATACACACAAACAGGTGCACAGAATCTAGCAGACACAATGTGATGCAATCAAAGTAACTTGTAATTTCTAGTCTTAACCTTGAAACAACAACTTCTGCACACCCGTTGTGAGGAGTTTTTCAGTTTTGTTGCATTAAATCAGTTGGTATAAAACCTCAAACCTTTGAGGTTTTAACAGGGTTTAACTTCAAGTAGAGCTCCACAGGCACAAAGCAAACTAGAACATGGTCTCATCCACAGACATAAAAAAAAACTTCTATCAATTTAGATATATTAACCGAGTCTCTCCAAACACATATCTGGTTCAAGGCAGTATTTTTTATTAACATAGTTGGAAATGTCAATAAGCTTTTGAATGAGGTTTTTTCCTAATGTGTGCTCAGCTCACAGTGGAATTGAATTTTTCATACAATGCTATTACATACAATTCCTTTACTTTATAGACACAACAGAAAAGAAGAGGACTTGGAGAAATGTCAGAGAGGCAGTATGACCAACAGATCAGTTCTGAAAATATGGATTGATTACTTGAGCCCAGTTATGAATGGTGGCAGTACAGCCAGCCAGTTTCAACAGGTCAAGCAAGGTAATCCAGGTGTCCTTCTACCCAGCGATGCTTTGCAACCCCGCCTTTAAAATCTCAAGGCTAGATGAGATATCTAATATCTCTGGCTCGTTCTTGGTTCTCTGTTAGGGCTACTACCACTTGGAGGTGTCCATGAGGTATCCTGTTAAGACGCCCAAACCAGCTCAATTGTAAAGCACTTCTTGATTAGAATATCTCCTTACGGTGCCATTCTCATGGCTTGTTACAATATTATTAACCAGTAGAGTATTGGACTGGTTTGGAGTAAAAGGCTGAACTTTACTGCGAGTTGTTAAACCAACTGCAGTAATCTCAAGGATGACAGCATAATGCATCATTCTTTTCAGAACGATGGTTTTGTGTGTGTTGTTCATGATAAAAAAGGCACTGTAATAGGATTCAGACATGATGACTGGGTTCTGAAGGATACTGAACTCACTGATCTGTTATTGAAACCAGTTTGACATTTGTTTTGGTGCATTATCACAATAGAATTACGCATTCTGTGAATTGTGGCCATCAAGGGAAACACATAGAAAACAACAGTGCTTATACTGTGGTTGGTATCAAACAGCCCACAATTCCCATGTACATGATACACTGGACAACCAGTTATGGAAACATTTAAAGCAGTACCCTGTTTTAGTTTTAACCATGGCAGACAGACATAACTGTTGAAACAACACACCATTAATTTAATGCTTGTAGCCTCCTTGTTGCCCACTATTCACCACCCTTCCCTGGAGCAGGCTCAAGGTTGTGAAGGAAAGGACCAGTCGTCTCAGGGACAGCTTCCTCCCAAGGGCTGTGGCTGTACACAGGATGAGCACTGGTGCCTGATAGAGAAGGATGGAACAACAAAACTAAATTCCTTCCTTCAGTTTATGATACATAAAAAACACATACACCGTGTATGTGTTTTCCTTTGTGAGGCACATAGCCTGTAGCTGTAGCCTGTACCTGCCTACACTCTTGTCAATCTATCTGTAGGCCTCATTTTCACTTTGCAAATTAGAAGTTTCTTTTCTGCATGGTTACAATTGGGTCTCCCTACTGTTTCAAAAACCATGTTTGTGCAGCTGCAGGAAACCACATGCATATGAACTGACGTACACTAATATACATTCTCCTTTTACAAATACAGGTTATACAGGTTTGCTTGGTTTTCATATGATACAGTGATACACATTCTTCACAATGGTTAGGTCTACCATTGATTTGCAATTAAACTTCCATTTTTTTCAGTATTCAAGGATCTTATTTTGTGGAAATCTGGAAGAAGAATCATGTGCTTCATTTCTGAAATGCAGTAATTTTAGTTCAACCTGGAACAAGGCATCTATCATTTATGATTTTCAGTGTTTGGTGCAGATGGTACTGCCACCGAATGCTTATCAAACATTTTGAAGGAGAGAAGGAAGATAACAAAACAGATGGAGATGGGAAAAGCGGAGCAAAGATGGGAAAAGAAAGATAAGGCAGAAACTGTAAAGGGAAGAATGATGGAAAAAAGAACAAAGAAGATGTTTGTGAATATTCCCTCTTCTCTCACTATTCCTCACTCACAGAAGAGTGAGGATTGGTGAGAGGTGAGGAAGAAGAATAGAGAGAATGTGTGTGTGTGTGTAGCTGAGGATGTGTTGAAAACTCTGGGGGGTTAGTTAGGAAAGAAAAGAAATGTAGGAGGAGAGAAGATGAGAGAGTGAGAGGTAGTTGTGTGTGAGAGCGACAATGATACAGTCATGGAACATGACTCTCAAGCTACATAAATGTTGAACAGTTTTCTTCCAGAATGAAAGGTGCTAATGTGCTGCTATACCAATTTCCAACTCAATCCAGGAAAAGCTTTACATCAAATTTTGGAACATGGCTTTAAAAAAGATGGGCACTGACAACCCAGAAAAAACTCAGACTTGATATTTGGCAATTCAGCAGCACCCAAGATGGCATTTAGTAACTAATCTGCTACTACGTTCCAAAAGGCTTTGAGCCATGAGAATTGGATATTGCCATTTGTAAGGCAGATCCTGAGAGATTTCATCTGCAATTTGGAGAATAGGTGAGACTTGGGTCCACCAGATAGAGATAAAAAAACAATCTATGGGGTGCTGCTGTTCATCTTCCTCCTGTCTTGTTTGATGGTCTGCAATTCTTCATACCATACCACATCTGTCCCCCAGTCTTACCACTGTGCTTTTTGCAACATAAAACAAAATCAGCCCCCCAAACTCAGTAAACCACCCAGCTCTTGATACAGGTCATGGTTACACACACACACACACACACACACACACACACACACACAGTAAAACCCCTAGAGATGGTCTAGAACACAATGTCCTATCTGGTCTTTGATCAACCTAAAAGGGCATGTGTCACTCTGCTGCTCATTGACCTGAAATGGTTACCAATTGACACCCTAATCAAATTCAGGTCATTCATGCTCACCTACAGAGTGACTTCTGTGTCTGATGTACTGTTTGAACTGTACGTCCATACAGGCTTATGCTCCTTACAGCATTGTGTTCCTCCAAGAAAGGTTGTCTTGTATCACCATCTCTACACACAAAGCAATCTCAGTCCAGACTGTGCCTTTTGTGTTTCTCCAATGATTGAAAGAGCCCGCAATTGCTATCAGAGCACTGGAGTTTTTTCTCTGTATTCAAGAATCTCTTGAAGACTCATCTCTTTTGAAAACATCTTCTCTCTTTATTCCTCAAACATCCTAACATCCCTACAACTAGCACAACTAGAATTTGTCTACACTGGAGCACTTCTTACTTGATGTCCTTAGTGGCACTTGCACTTTGATTCATCAAACTGATGAAGCACTTTCTTATAAAATGTCCTTCAAAAATGTGTCTTTTGTAGATTAATTTGATTTATAAGGCCGAATCTTGAAGTAAAGCCTCCAGGATCTTAAAGGTTATGGTAAACTCCAGGTTTCAGGAAGTTCCTGTTGTGGAAAGATACTAAAAAATGATGGATGGGGTCAAGGTAAGGTCTCTGTGCAAGCTTATGAAGTGCTTTCACTCTAAATTGGGAAAACCATGCACACACAAAAAGGAAAGGACTGTTGGAAAAAGAAAATTGGAATCAAACTCTTAAATATTAATGTGCCCTGTAACATTAACCTGAACTATAACTAATTGCATATAAAGACAGATGGCATGTAAAGCCAAAATTTTTCCTGGATGTAGGTGCTGCCTTGTGTTGTTGATGTCTTTTGTTTACTCATCCATTTTACAGTCACTCATTAAAGCTGAAGGTGTGTTCAGACTAAACTCACAAAGCAAATATTTACATCACATTACTCATGTGAGCATGGCTGCATTTGTATTTTGCAATCCACACATATTACCTGGTAGTCCTACTGCCTCTTTAACTTCTCTAAGCCCTCTCTCCTTTTTTGATCTGTAAAGTACCGAGGCTGTATCGTATATCTCCAGATGTACACAGACAGGCATGATAAACTCTTCCTCAATTTGCTGATCCTTTGTGACGTCAACAGAGGCTCAACTGCTGAGTGGTTTCATGACACAGTGTGGATTGAAGTTGTCACTCAAGCTAAAACATTTTCAACTTGTGTAGATACATTTTTGCCTCTGTTTGCTTTGCCTGGTGGGAATTCTAGCTATTCATATCTCTGCCTCAACTTTGCTACATGAAATTTTTGCTTCATGTTTGATCCAAACACACATAAGGGCCTTGTCCAAAACATAAAAAACCATGAAAATAACCAGAAAGTGGATGAGGCAGTCCATATACTTTCTGCCTCACTGTAGATACACTGACATCTACATCACTGCACATCATTTCTGCACTGTAGTGTGTCAGGAGGCAATGAAGTGTGGCAAAGATGCAAGGGGTGAAAGATACAGATACAGTGAGTTGCCAGAGAGACAGTGACAGAGAAGCAGCATGTTTCTAACCTGGGGGCAAAGCAGAGTGCAATATTCCCATGGTGACTATTGTGATAGACACCAAAACCAAAGCAGACAGCAGGCTGCTTAACCCTCAGCATCAGACCTACTTTAATCTGACAAAATACAGCCCAGCTGAGAGCTGGGTGGATGGATAGGCACTCGTACGAACACAGATACATAACAACGTGCGCACACATGCATAGATTCTCTCTGCAGTTACAGCTCAGAATCCAAAATGAGATAAATAATTGATAAGCAAAGCCTTGTGAGTTGAATTAGTAGACAAATCACGTTGCTTGCTGTGTCTGTGGGAAAAAAAAAACACTACACTCTTTAACCGAGCATCTAGGTCAAATACAGTGTAGCTTCTTAAGCTGTGGGTGGACCTGTTTGGTTGCATACCTAAATGCTGGGAATACACCAACAGAAACAAAAAAATACTGTCCGTTTTCCCTCAACTTTCAATCATTTTCAGTATGATGGAGGGTTAGAATGAGTCCCAGTGTTCTTGGAGAGTACATGTACTAGTCCCAGTGGACAACAGTTGGTAGTGTCAAGTATACACTTATACATATTAGTACAGTTGAATCACAACACAAGGTATTTTAACAGATGTATTTATTTCTTTGAATAATGGTTTGTATGTCAACAGTATTCTTGAGTTTGAGATTTCACAGTGGCATGCTTATTTCTTTCAACATGTTCACCTGTGAACGAGCAAAAAATTATCACATTGATTTATGACTCAAGAGAAGCAAAAGATCGATATAATTGAAGAGTACTAAATAAGATTCAGCAGACTGCTTTGGAAATCCAAGACTGGATCACTTATTTCAACGGGTTGCAAAGTGCACTTAAGAATCAAGCTCTGTTGATATGCTGCACAAGTGCATGCTTAGTTTCTAGTGGTAATTCAACCATCTGTGCGCTTACAAAGCTGTCCACCCCAAGAGCAATGATAGTATCTGTAGCTTTAACTTTTAAATTAACCACTTTTTTAGATTCCACACCACAACTTTAGCTACAACATTTGTGAATGATGTTGCTGGGATTCTCTCTCTCTCAGGGCAAAAGGCAGAAACACAAACACCCAATCAAAATACATTAGAATTAACAGTGCACAAGAGATGACATTGTGGAACTGAAGTTCAAAATCTCTGCCCTGGATGATGGTGACATCTGGGAAGCATTCAAGCTCACCGTCAGAATCAGTGGTAAGTGATTGATGACACAGCTGTATACAGAGCATTATCATAAGTCAGTGGATGTTCATATTGTTATAGTCATTGGTGTGTACAGTCATTTTCTGGGAATGTAGGTGTTGTGGAAAGACTCTCAGCATGTACCTGAGCACCACTCTCTGTTTATGCATGTTTCTGTAACAGTGCTTGTATTATTGTGTTTGTCAGTTTCTGTAAAGTGCTCTCACTTGTCCACAAGTCATCTGTGGATATTTAAGTCAATAGCACAAGTTTGCATTTCCATTAGGATTGTTGTAGGCTTGGTGATTCATCCACAGAAGTGAGAGTAATTTTTACTTTTAAAAAACTTGAGGACTTAAGAGAAGCAAATAAATAAAACTTGATTACCAGAACTGTAGTGTCTAGACTTTTGTTATTGGCATGGGAAAAGCCCTACCACTTGTTCTTACATTTCCTTTTTTGCAACCAATAGCTTACTTTTCCAACATCCTTGGACACAAAAACAAAATTTCTCATGTTACAAACCTGGTGCACCTCTAGGACCACATCTCTTGGTTTTTACTGTTGGGCAGACAGTTTCTATTTTACCTTGGGTAAGATGTGTTTGCACCATTGAGAGGTGTTGAAATGTAGTTGAGTTTAATAGAAAATGCCACATTCTCACATCCCTGGTTGAACAACTTCAGACCTCAGACAACTGTCTCCCAGACCCTCCAACCGACTGCCTGGCCTGGGCCAAGTGTACACATCTGTGTTCTGAGGTGCAGGGGTACTCCTCAGGGCTAGTAAAGTGAACTTAATGTGCCCCTGCAACTGTGTAATTACTTCAAATTTCAAAGAATATAGCTGGATGGGAAATTGTTCTTACTTATCCTTTCCAATTTCCAGTGTGATACTTGAGCAGTTACTTGCTTTTTGTTAGCCACACTAGTGGTGGACAGCTGGTCTTTCCACCATTTGGTAAAGAAAGAAGTATTATAAAAACTTTTGAATGAATTATAATGAAATTGATGAAGATATTTGATAAGCCATTGACATAAACTATTATGTCACCTACACATTGCTGTGGTGATTGTTGTATTGTGTGTTTTCATGAGCACTGAATGTTTGTTGACCTCACACCATCATCTTGTGTTTCTTTACAATGAGCCTTTTGGGGTACCTTCCTACTGTAAACAGTGTTTTCAGTCTACTTATATCTGATGTTAAGTAATAAAGATGATGTGCCCATGGTAGACTCATAACAGTTCCAACTATACTTTCCTCTAATAACTTTAATATGATAATTATGTTGTAATCTCACATTAATCTAATTGAAAGGAAAAGGAAAAAAGACTGCTCTAGGCATTTGTAAAAATCATAAAAAGTACAAAAAACAACTTTGCTATCCACATCAGCATAGAACTACAGCAAAGATGATTTTGTGTGTGTTACATCATCTTAGTATCTAGGCAAGGCATGGAGTGAAATGTCTCCAGCCAAACATGTAAGCTGAGCTTGGATGTATTATTTACTTTACAGGCGGTATGAATCAGGACAACCTGACAAGCCATCAACATTTTCCAACAGCAGACCATTCCACAGAGAGCGGATGTGAGCTGAGGATGTAACGCAGGCTCATTGTTTTACAGTTCTGTGCTATATCACAGAGATGGAATATACTGTAATTACGTATTTGTTATTAAATCTATTCTGCAAATGTGCTGTCAAGTCATAAAGAGAAATCAAGCACACAAAACACAGCACACAGAAACAAATAAAATACTAGAATAATCATTCTATTGGATATCCATTATTAAATTTAACACACATGTGTGATTTGACTTGTCTTTTGGAGCATCTCTGAATGGGCTTTCTTTTCCCTGTCACCATTTCCTACCCACTGCGATGAGACATGAAAACCTAGACTGCTGTTGTTTTGACATATACACTCAGACACAGCCTTCAGCTAACAGCAGCAGTGTTGCAACTCAGAATTTCCCACTGCTTTTTTATTTTTCTTTTTTTTAATTGGATAGATTGCTTGCTATCCATCCATCCATCCATCCATCCATCCATCCATCCATCCATCCATCCATCCATCCATCCATCCATCCATCCATCCATCCATCCATCCATCCATCCATCCATCCATCCATCCATCCATCCATTCATCAAATAAATACAAATATTTGAATGTATGTATACTGCTTTGAATTTATTGTGTACCGCTGCATTTGTTGGGGCATCACTATATGGTACATCTATCTTTTTATAATAATGTCTCAGAAAGCATTTTTAAAAAAAAAAAAAACTATTTAATCTGTTGGTGGTGGTTGGTGGCCATTTTGAGGCCATTGTTTTTGTTGTATGAGTTTCATAGTTTCCTGGTATTTACATCTAGATATGTTAAATAACTTAAGACAAAGCAACTGTCCCATGACCACAAGTAAAGGAAATTTAATGAAATAACAGTTGATAATAAGTTGCATAACCCTTGTTTGAAATAATTGTATCAAGCCTGTGAGCCACTGATAACACAGTGGCATTCTTCATTTGAGATCCTCTTTGAATTGTTTGTTTAGGGAGGGATTCTACCCGCAGTCTCCTTCTTAGGAGGTGCAATTTTGGATAATGACAAGTGGTTGACTTTAACAGTCTTAAACCTTACACTTTCTCTCATAATGAAGTTCCTAGTTGTGTTGGTAGTGTTTTGGTGCATTGTGTTCCTGCATGATAAAGTTTATCCAGTTTGGACGTGTTTCTCTGTAAATCACTAGACAAGATATTTCTGTAGATGTCTGCATTGTCTCTAATGTCATGAGTTACTGTACCATGTGTTATGTCCCTTTCCAGAAGTAGCCATGAAACTACCTCCACCCATCCCAAAGTTCTAGAACTTTTGTGGCACACCTCTGTATATATTTCCAATTCTCATCTGGCCTTCAGATTTGTACTCATCATGACTGTTTTGCATTTTGTTTGAATGACTTTCATATTTTTTTCTCTTACTTGAAGCGTGTCTTCAGAAGAATATGGTACCCTTATAGCTGCTCTGTGGAAGCTGGTGCTGATGATTTTATTTTTGGTTTCTCCTCACAGTTCTAGCAATTTTTCTGTCATCAACTGCTGTTGTTGTTGACCAGTTCAATATCTGTTTCTAAGTATACCAATAATTTCTTTCTTTTTCTTGACATTCCAAATTGTTGTATTGCCTATGCTCAACATTTCTGCAATGTCTCAGATCAATTTTCCTCTTCTTAGCTTCAAAACGGCCTGTTTTTCTCCTATAGACAAGTCACCTGTGAAATAAATTTATACTCATTTATAGAAAATCAAATGTGATTGAGAATGTTTATATTACACGTGGCCACAACAAACTAATCAATCTATGGGAAACACTGTAAAAAATATAAGGCAAATTAGACTGATAGATGACACCAAAGAGAATGTATACTCATGCAGGCTGTTTTAACATATTTTTTAAAATAGTTTATGTTGTTGATCTATCAGCTTTAGATGTACTACTGGATATAACTTTGAACTGTTTCCTGTTTTTCAGCCTTTGTTTTAAGCTAAAACTATCAGCTGTTGGGAGTAGCTGTGCTAATACTACCAAGGAGGCAAGTGCTATGACTAAAATAGAACCCTGCACTAATCTAATGGATTGTATCATCAGCATTTTGTGTAAAGCTGATGATACAGCACTAAAAGAAAGGTCATATAATACAACAAAGCTCAGGAGAAAATATATGATTGTGCGTGTTGTTGCTTCTCCTGGAATAAAAACTCTATGCTGATGATGCTCTGTAGTGTAGTCCATAAAAAAGAGAGATTTGTGCAAACACAGAACCTCCACCAGAGGGCAGCGCATGAGTATAAATACATATTTTTTTCTTCCAAATGTTGTATTGTTAATAGGAAACACAGTAGAGTTTTAGGACAATACTTTACTGTTTTTTTTCTTGGTCAGTTAGTACCCTAAGGTTTTCTTTCACTTACCTCTCATTTATTTACTTACTTACTTCTTGGGTCAACTTCATTGGCTCCACAATTTTTAAGCGTACAATAACAGCCTTCATTTTGTCACAAAACCATAACTGTATTGTGATCCAGATAAAAGTCATATTTACAGTACCACTCAAATTGTACCTTATTTTAGTTGTCCCTGAAATAAAATAATGTTTATAGTATAGTATAAGCTTATAGCAGTATAGTTTGTGCATTTCTCCATGGAGCTCCATGTGATCACACTGAATCCCACTTTTGTTACAGTTCCATCTATTTATTACAGTTATATTTTGAATTGTATTGAATTACATTGTTCCCCTCATAAGATACAATATCACAGCAAACTGGACAAAACAATCCAACAAGATAATGACCAATGTTATGTTTGTGTTGATCCATGGATGCCTCCCCCATATTATGCATACTTTAGGTCACCATTTTACAACTTTAAAGAGTTGCCCCAAAATTCTTCAACTAGATTATCACGTCCACTTGTTTTCACCTTTCCAGGCAGGTCTGCATGTCAGTGTCTCTAATGCCTTAACGGATCCATCAGCTCTGATTTCAAAGTGATTTGTTCTAGTTATTCTCACCTAAAATCCTGACATCCACACCATCTATTATCTTTTTCACTTATCCTTTGAGGGTTATGGAAGGATTTGCCACTCAGAGCTGACTGTGGACAGGTCACTAGTCTATAACCTGAATTACTTGATATCAGTGAGTTAGATATAATATTTCACTGATTTCATTGACACTGATTTTTCTATCTTGCCACACATGACCAATTTGAGTACCATTTGCAGATGACAATTAGGATTTCCATTGAAATGAGATTCTTGAACCTCAAGATCAGTTTTAACCTTATGTTTGTTCTGGGCATGGTACATGTAGTTTATCTTAATGGTGATGGCAGATTTATCCCAAAATCGTTTAAATTTTGATACAATGAATTACCAAAGATATGCAGATGCCTCTACACAGGATGTGATGCTCAAAGGTTTGATACTTAAGAATTCTGTCAATTAAATGTTAAGGCAATTGCAGTCACCAGATCTCAACCTAGCTGATTACCAACGGAAGATTTTGGACCAAACTCTTAACAGCACTTTTAACCACGTCATCAAAACCCACCATCATAAAAACACAAAACTGCCTGTGGTTTTCTAACATTCCTCCAGAAAATGAGATTGAAATTTGTTTAAACCATTTCTTTGACTTTTGCTCTAGTGTTTTTGATTTTCAATAACCTTAACTTGGGGGAGGTGGTTTAATGATGTGTCAATTAGCTAATGTTGTCACAGAGGGGAGGCCTGCCTGTAATCTTGTTGTGCAAAGCAACGACCTGCTGTGAGGTGAATTTTGCCACCTACATTTAATTGAATACCTCAAGGACATGTGAACTATTATAAACTCATGCAAAATGAGTGACCTATTCCTTCCTACTCCAGTGACTTCATTGGTTCAGGTCTGTGAAATGGCAGACTTACATTTATTTCTTGTTTCACCTACTGTAGGCAAATGTGGTTTAGTTCCATGATCCCAGAACAATGACATTTTATTATCTCACATTATACCACAGGTTTATATTTCAGTGCCTTTGAGAGATCCGATCATCAATGGAAATGACATAATTCCAATCAGAGAATTATACTTTTCATTATTGCCTTGTATGATCACAGCCAAACAGCATGTACTGTAATCTTTACATAACATCCATCCTGAAAAAAGCCAAATAAAGTGATTGAAAGCTTTTACATCTTAGTTGTCCTTGTGAATTCACACAACAAATAAAAACAAAGTACTGTGTAGACATCAGAGTCCTTATAGTTTATTTGACACATTTGTCCTTACTGTGCTGGTCTGCATGAACTGTGTTTTGGCTGTGGGTGTATAGGGGACCAAGTTGTTTGGAGTTTGGTCATTTGAGCTTAACTGAGATTAGTTTAGTTCAGTCAGGTTTCAGTTTTCTCTCAGCTCAATCAGCAGGCTCAGTTCAGCTCAGCTCATTTGTTCAGCTCAGTTCAGTTCAGCAGCGTGAAATAAATTTAAATGCATCCGGCCTATCCTCTCATGATGCCGCAGCTCAAGATCTTTTTATCTCCTACTTCAGGAGCCACTGATTCACTGAGGAAGAGAAGACAAGACAAGAGAAAATTAGTACAGATACGATAGAAAAAAAGCACAAAAAACAAATTCCAATCTAAACAAACCTGTCTCAGGTTTCAGTAGTAGACAAAGACAAAGTGAGAAACACAGTATTCACCTGAGAAATACTAATGAGAAACAATGATAATGAAAAAGACAAAAACTGGTGGTATGGACCCGAGTCCATACCACTACTCCCCACAGTTTAATAGTACAGCATGTATTTACATAGGTGAATGTATGTATTCTCAAACCAGTCTATTGAATATCATTTGGCAAACATCACACAGGCTGTAACATGCTTCTCACTCAACGTGGCCTCCACCACACCAGTCTACCATAAAGGTCTTATTGATGAAATGCTCTTCCACCAAACAAGAACTAAGGCCAATGTGCTCCAAAGAACACTGAAATGTTTAGAAACTGTTTAGCCTCACCAAGTTTTATTGCACAGATCTACAGATCTTGGACTTCATGATCCTACTTTTGCAGTTGGAATTGAGGGACCTTATATGAACAGGTATGTGCCTTTCTGACTCCAGTCTGCAGAAACACCTCTAAACAGTTTGAAGTGCAACAGCCCGAGTTGAAATACTGTTGTAAATGAGAAATATTGTGTTTTGATTTTTAATAAATTTGCAAAAGAAATTCCATTAAAATTACAATTATCCTTAAGGATTATTCAGAAGAGTGACAAAATGGTAATGATGTCAAATCAAAATGAAAATCTACAACACAATGAAATTGTTCCACAATCACATCTATAATGCTATTGATTGGTCTGTACACAGCCCAACCCGGCCCTCTGCCCAGAGTAACATGCAGTGTCACCCATTGTTCCACCCTGCAAGTGTGTCGGCCTCTAGGGCTACATGTTAATCTTTAAGTGGGCTCAGCCCCAAAGACAAAAGCCCGACAACAAGAAGCTCACCAGTGAGCTACCCCAGGTCTGGCTCAATTGGATTTCCCTGGGTTCCTTATACCTAATCTTTGTTCTGAGCTGACAGTGGATGTTTTCAATTGCTCTTAGTCTGGCTTCTCCTGTGGAACTGGTTTGCCTTGGGTGGCCCTACCATGAAATAATGCCACAACAATACAGCTATCAGGGTCACAGAATCACACAAACCACCTCTTGGACATTTTCTGGGTATGTCCAAGTGGGAGGAAAAGTAGAACCAGACTACACCAGATTACACAGGATCCCCAAGGAGGAGCTGAAAACTGTGGACCCAAACCAAATGCGTGGCTACAAATGGATGGATCTCAAGGAAACAAAATAAATCTACAAAAATGACAAAATAAATGTATACCCTACAATTAAAGTGGTAATTAATGCTATTTCACCAAAAAAAGCATTATTCTCATTTAGTTCAGCTATAGACTGAGGTAGATAATAAGTCAATGGGCACTTGGTTTCCATGGCAACCAGCATGCTAGAGTCCGCTACAGTTCTGCTTGTCGATGCCACAGTTTGAGACTATGTTCTGAAGATCAGACTGTGTTTGTTTGCTGAACTGACTGAACTGAAGTCTGCCTTTTTCATTTTTATGAAGTTTGCTTCTGACTGAGCCCGGCTCTGACTGCAGCACTTCACTGTTAGTCAGCAGCTTGTTAGTCAAAGAGAAGGAAATACTAACAGAATAATGAGAAACTAATCTGACGCCTCTAATGACATCCCCCACTTCTCTGTTTTCTGATAATGTCATAATTTCAATCTGTACAGAATTCAATTTGAAATGGCCTTGAACACCAAAACACACCATGATCAACTCATTAATGTCACACCCCATATTGAATTATGTAATTATACTGTCACCCTGCTGCTATATTTTTTAATTATTTGTTGTTTTTATTAGTGAGCATGTACAATATCATTATCATTTGTGTTATAGTTAGTTTTCATCAGGATTGTTATTGGTGTGAAATTCTCATTGACACAGGATAAATACTATTCGTGCAATTTCATTTATCTTGAAGCAAAGACTATAATTACAGTTATGTATATTTGGCTTTATTTTCTGTTTGTTTTCTTTCACTCTCTCTTTTTTCTCCTCAGTGCTTTCTCCATTTATTTCCCAGAAGGCCAATAAAAACATTTACTTTATGTTATAGCCAGAGCCTGTCAAGTCTGGCTTTGCTTTAATTATATCCACATTATTTCTGCAAATGTACAGAATATGTTTGTTCTGTCTGGCTGCCTTTACTCTTAGTCATCTTATGAACCTCTCTCTGTTTTTTTTTTCCCTGAAGTCCAGTACTATTGGCTAAAAGTGGTTTTATACGACTCAGTGCCACTGTTTTCTCTGTGCTCTTTGACCTTGAATATAGAAATTTTTCTGCTGAGGCTCTATTTTGTAACAAGCCATTATCAAAGGGAAGCAGAGGCCGCAAAAGCCATTTGATGTAGTGGAGAACAGATCAATAACAAAGATATCCACGGTGCACAGGAGAGGTTGTCAAGTATATTTTTTTCCTGAAGGATACGAACTAACACTCCTACACTCTCTGCATAACACGTCCACATTTGGTTTGTGTGTGTGATAAACCAGCTTCTCTTTGACGCCAACCAGCTCACCTACGCACTCCTGGTCTTACATCCACACCACTAGATAATAAACTCCCACACCCACTGTGTGTACGTATCTGTAAGGACCTACCTCTGGCTTCTAGTCGCTCATGACTAATCGAAATCTACTTCAGATTTGTACCTGAAAGGATTTCACCATAATATCTCTTTCTGTGAAGAGTATGACGTGAAGAGACACAGTGCTGTCTTGGCTTCTATAATACAGTTTGTCATAATATGTACTTGTGGCTAATTATCACATTTAACAGGACTGTTATCATTGTCTTAAATAAGCCAGCCACCTGTGTCTTCTGCCGATCTGAAAATCTAATTGTTCAGTTGGTGAAAGTTCTTCTTATTCCTTATTCTTTCAACAACACTGGTCTTTCTGCTTTTAATACCTTAAAGGATATTTCCTATTTTAGTTTTTCAGTTTCAGACAAACTTCATTGATCCCAGATAAGGCAAATTAGTTTTTTTTACAGTTCCTCTCCCCAAGACTAGACATTTATACAGAAAATTATAACACAATAAAAATATAACTAAAAAACACAATATTCTATATATAATATGATATATATATATATATATATATATATATATATATATATATATATATATATATATATATATATATATATATGGATTTAAATAATAAAAAATATATATGCAATATAGTGCAATATATAGAGAAGAAACAAAGAGAATAAGCAACAATATGTTAAATGCAATTACAGCTGGAACATAGGTTTGAAAAATCTGCATGTTAAATTAAAATTAATATGGAATTTTAATGAGAACTTAAATTGCTCAGTTGAGTAATTGTCACTGCATACATATAGTTTGTTCTGAAATATTGTTTGGATATGTTCTAACAGTGATAGTTTACTGCTTGATAAGTTTAGGTTAGTAACTTGATGCGGTATAACTAGTAGCAGACTAATATTGTCTTTACCACTCATATCTCTGTGTGCTTTAGATTTAATAGATAAGGTGCATTTGCATTTGGATTCACTGAGCTAATACTTTGCATGTTAATGTTTATTATAACCCCCCAGACTTGATGTGACAGAGATGACATTGCTGTGGCCACTGCAAATTATTCTTGATTCTAACTGGTAAATCTGACACTGTGATGAAGTTTTGCTTCAACAGTTTTAAATTAACAAGTACTTAATGTTGTAATGACAGCATAAGTGAGGAATCACGTTGCAGGGTGCAGCGCTTTCCTTTGGTTCAATCAAATGACTCATGTGGAAAAGTGGAAAAGCTTATATGTCAATGTAGAAGATATTCAGTGTTACATGTGGGTACATGGCGTCACTTCCCACAAAAGGACACCAAATTTAGCACAGCATTTAGCACGCAGTAGGGAGTGATGACATGAATAGGGGAATGTGGGCTGCGGAATATATTGGAGAGTATGAAATATATCAAATAAACAATATATCATAACAATATATAACATATTTGATAATGTCCAAATTGAGCTGAACAATTTGAAGTTTGAGTTACACATGTACATGCTGCCTAGCAACACAAACAAAGAGGTAGAATCTATATTTCCATCTACAGTTACAGAGGAATCACTTCTGTTAAGTTTTTAGCACTGATTCATAAATTCCATAATCCATACACTCATTTGAATGGTTTGGTTTTCATCAATGATAATAATGTTACTAAAATGAAATTCTTGGTTACAAGCCGTGGCAGACCATAAGAGTTTGAAGATTTTAGACTTTGGCCTGATTCACCATGGTTTAAACATGAAGAAGCAATTACAAAATGAAAGTCATTTAGAAATACTGTACTGTAAAGTCATGTTGTTGTCTTTATTTACCAATGTTTAAAAAATTTTACAATCATAGTCTTGTGATGATTTATGGCACAATTCGACCATTCTTGGCACTAGTGGTATCCCCTATTGACTAATTGATTAAATGTGGTTATAACTTTATATTTAGTGAGTTTTGTAGTGACTGGGCCATATTTGTACTTATACTCTGATTTGATCAAGATTTATAATGATTAGACAAATCTTTGATAAATTTAATCATTTTAAACTTAATCCAATATACTGCTAAGCCCACCCAGAGTTTATTGACAAACATTGTGAAAACTTAACATAATGTCAACAACATACAATCTTTGATATGTTTGGTCAAATGATGACCAAACATATCATTCAGACTAAAAATTGGATTTTTGGAAGAGGCATTTTTCATTTTTTATTACAGTACCTCCAACTGGCTAATTGGGCTTATCTTTCTTGGGAAACACATGGGCTAAAACATTAATCATTCCAGGCTTGGCATGACATGAACAAGTAAAATTGCCATGAGAAATAGTACCTGTACAATAGCTGAACAGGAAATTGAACCTGGCATTAATTTCTGGCAGAGCAGAATACTTCATGATGTATTTCATTATTAATGCAGGAACAACACGTACTCCTTCAGCTCATATTGCCAATCTATTACCTCTGTACTGTGGACGCAGGGCACGGTTGTTAGGGCAGTCACGACCCTGCTTGCTGAAGTTGATGTTGGTTCGGATGCAGCGCTGAAGCAGAGGCTGGGTGGGACGGGTGTTGTCACTCATACTCATGAAGATCTTGTAGGGTTCATTCTGGCTGAGAAGGCGCAGAGAGTGCATCTGTGGAGTATAGGCCAGGTGTTAAGGTGAAATGAGTTGACTTTGAGATGGTTTTGTTACAATTATTGAAGTTCAGCTTAACAAAAGAGGTAACCACTATGTTATGACTTAACCAGCTGTGAATCACCACTATATTCTGGTTTCAGGAAGGAGAGAAATCAGTTATTTTTTTGTGCAACAAGGAAAGTTTTGAGCACATAATGTCACTCCTTTAAATGTCTTAATTATTGCAAAATAGTCCCTCTGCAAAGATATGAAATTGTTATTACTAAGCCATTGACACTGGGCTGTGAGATGATTTTGCTATAGGAAGAATGGGCACTTGTCCAAATTCCATGCAAAAAGCCCTCTGTGCACGTTAAGTTATAACACATAGGATTTATGAGCTTTACAGCTTTCCATTATTTTTTTATTCCATAAGAAATGATTTGAGTGGTTTGGCTGTAAGGCAATGAATTAGAATCTTTGTATGATCAGAAATTGGTACATTTGGTCTCGAAGAGCTGTTTATTTGATGTTGTGTGTGTACTGAGTGTCAAGAATCAAAATCAGAAATACTTTATTGATCCCACGGGGGAAATTGCACAAATATAACCAATATAACCTAAGTAGGTAGTAGTACCAACATTAGAAATAAGTACTTTCTTGATTTCCTCTTGTGTGATCCTGAGGTCTCCTCATATTTGGACTCATCATGAGTACCCTCACATCAAGGCATCCAGGGGTCATCCCAATCAGATCCTGTAAAATGTCAACTGTCTTCACCTACAGTATGAGATTCATACCTCTTCCCTTAGGGTGTGACCCAAAACCCTTAGAAGGAAGCCCCTTTATGTTTCTTGTATCTACAGTCTCATTCAACATTCTGTGCTTTCCTAGAAACCCCACTCAAACTGCCTGTAGTTCTAACCCTTATTTATACTTATTACCCTTACCATTATTTGGGCAATTCATTGGGGATAGAAACTTGTTGCCAATCGAAATGGAGAACTGCACCACTTTTGGACCATGGCTGTATAGCTCAGAGGTAATTACTCTTACTTAATCTACTTTATTTCTGATTGCAAACTCTCACAGTGCGGAGTGTCTCTACCACAGAGCGTGGTAGAGATCGAACAGAACAACGTTATCAGCAAAAGGAGTGATTAAGTCCTGACATCAACAAAGGGTAATCTCTCAATTCCTCTACACTGCTACAGCTATTCTGAGTCACTGTCTGTGAAAATCCCAACCTTCAAGTCATGAGGGGAAAGTATTTATACCAGTCCATCTGTCCCTACGCTCTGTGTCATCCTGGAAGTAACGTTCCAGCCTCATTTACCTGCTCTTGCCTTGTTTTGGACACAGCTTGTCTGCTCCTTTAATTGTTTCTTTTTTTTCTCTCTGGTTCTTCTGTCTGTCTGTTGCTGTTGCACAGAATACTCTTTCACAGTATCTATGGTAGCCCTGAAGGGCCATATCAAGCACTGACCTTCTGTGTTTTCATGTTACCTTTGACAATATATATGTTTTATATATATATATATATATATATATATATATATAAAACATGTTTTATATATATACATCATTTATTATATATACATCATGTTTTATATACATATATACAAACTTATTTTGTGTGTATAATCGATTAATAGATTAAATTAAAACATGGCATAGAACTGCTTCTCATTCATATGGAATATCTTTTTTGTGCACCCAGTGTAATAAAGGTTTGACTTAATATCTGTTTGTTTTTTTTCCTCTCTATGAGTTCCAAAGTGTCCGATTTCGATCTTTTTCTGGAGTTTGTGAACATAAAGAAGGAAGGATGAAGAGACAGACAGAGATGACAGTTCGAAATGCTCCCGACAAAATGTCAAGAAAGTCAAACATGGGAGTAAAAAGTGTAAAATATAAAAAAAACAATAAAAGAAAAGAAAAGAAGAGATGAAGGGGAAAGGAAAGGGAATGAAAACAAAGAGATTAGAGAGGGTTAACAGGCAAGTTAGAACAAAGACTAGGAGAGTGAGAGCAGGAGTAAATAATACGTGAGTAAATGACAGATGGCATGTGGGAGTAGATTTCATCGCAGGTGAATGTTGCACTAGATTGTCATGTGTTGAACTTTGATAGTGAAGTTTCCTTATCTAAAGAAACAGGTTTGGATCTGATGTGCCCAGCTGCTCCTCAGCGTTATAAAGAGGTTTTCTGGTCACCCAGCAACAACATGATGTACATCACCCACTCAATCTATCCCATTCACTCTTCCTAAAGAACAGACTAGACAGACAGTTGTAGACCCTCAGATTACTGAGGCAAAGGTCTGCACATGCACCGCATCTGAATACATTACTATTAACACAACATAGCAGATGCTTTCAGTTACAGGTTACAAGATCATTATTTGCAATTCAAAGCACCCTCTGCCAGGAAAGAATTGAGAAATTACATCTCTGTCCCAGCCATCTAAAAGCTGGTTATTTTTCCTGTGTTACTCTTACGATCACTGCACTTACGTACCTGCATCTGCGTCACATATATAGGCTTGTTGATGAGTATCCACGTAGATGTCTCGTAACAGGGAGGGATAGTGATGGAGCCCTCGTAAGTGATGTAACGTGTGGTGTCTGGGTAAAGGTCAACTATGTTCAAGCCCATCAATAAGAATGCATCATCTAACAAGAGAGAAGAAAAGTGTCAAAGTCATGCAGCATGTTGTGCGAAAGTCAGTGTGTGTTTGTGTGTGTGTGTGTGATGTAGAACTTTGTATCTAGTTGTTAAATTGAAATGTTTGGAACAATTAAGCCAAATTTGTCAAAAACTAGAAACAGTCTAACGTTAAAGAGAAGATTTATGTTTTCATTCTTGCCTAATTCAGTTTAAAACAGTGAATCACACTATAATAGTAACAATTCCATGCACAAACATGCCACCAAACTCACTAAGGACACTTCATTATGTGGCCTGGAGGAACCAGAGGTTCCTCCATGTTTTGTGAAACTGCTGTTCTGATAACATGGTTCGAGAGAATAATTTGCTTTACAGTTCACATTGTGTAATAAATAATCAATAATAATACATGTATTAATAAATATTTGAATACATAGTCTAAATAATAATATTTTCAAAATAAATAATTTAATATGAGGATTAATTTGTTTGTTAACATTAAATGTCATGCGTCAATATGAGATGTGTACATTCTCATCAGAATATACAAAGGGGACAGAGGTAATAACAGGACACTGACCGCACTTTTTTGCCACGGTTCTACCTCTGTGTTACAAGATGTTATATGGCTTTGGCCTTAAATGTTGTAATGGCAGAACAGAGACAAGATGTGCCCTGCCAATAAATGTCCATTTCAAAGGGCTGACCAGTGTCAGTGAGAGCTAAAGAGCTAAATGTTGTTAGTAGATCCATACTGCATTCACATCTAACAAATTGATTCATAATGAACTTATATATATTCTTATATGAGAGTACATTTGGAAAATTGTCAATGCTCAAGCACAGAGCTGAAGTTATAATTCTATCACTTTATATACAGCCTTGTAACAGCCAGGAGCAAACACTGAGGTAGTTTTTATTGAGCAGATTTAAAAATCACATTTACCCCAAAATATACAATAGTATAGATGTTCAAAACAGAATTAACTTGTCTGGGGACCAAATATAGGCAGTGTGCGTGTGCACACCCTTTTGTATTTGTGTAAAAACAAATTTTCGTTTTAACCATTGTTGCGAGGACATTTAATATTAAGTTTAATTTAGGGTTAAGCATTTTTTGTGATGGTTGGATTTAGGTGTTCCAGAATGCATTATGTCTGTGTCCTCGCAACTCCAGAGGAACCAGTTCATGTGTGTATGTCTCTCTCTCTCTCTCTCTCTCTCTCTCTCTCTCTCTCTCTGTGTGTGTGTGTATCTTACGTTTGTAGTTGATTCTGGTGATTGTGTCTCTGTTGAGCATGCGGTTAAGGAAGGGGTTGGAGTTTTCAGAGAGCTGGCAAGAGAGAAGGGGGTCAAATATTCGACACAAACCACATGCAAAATGCACACACACAGTCTGGTTTCCATAAGTTCAGGGGACATTTCATTGACTTGCATTCATTTTCAAGAGACTTTCCTGGAAACCCTGGAGATCTCAACTGTTGCTACTACTTGTCTAACCTTTATCTAAACCTAACCCTAACTTTAACACCTTTAAATTATGGGGATAATAATGTAAAGTATAATGTAAGTGTGTAAACAGATTTAAGTCCCCACGTAAGGAATACCTAGACCACACACACACACTGTTGACTGACTGACTGAATTAATCAAATCATCAGATAAGTTTTTCCAGAGATTTATTTGACAGTTTCCACTCTGGTCCCAGCAGGGTATGCTGACCTTTATGAATATGGAGACCACAGCTATGCCATGCGGGCTCTTAGCTGCCTCAGTGTAGTTGGCATACAGATCCTGGTTATAATGGATCAGTTGGACCTGAAAGAGAGGCACAATAACACAGAGCATTACAAGATAAACTAGAGCAGCACTCCAACAGACTACAAATAACAGATAGTTTTCAGTTTGACTTGGATCCGATTCATTTTTAAAAGCAGGAAAAAGCAAAACAAAAAACCAATGTGAAACTGTCTGTCACAATTGCCTCTTAGTTAGCAGAAGTACCACTAATGCAGCCACTAATATTAGCTATGCCAGTAATGTGACCCTCACCTTGGACATTCATTGACACATCAGTCTGTTCTTTTGTATTTGCTGATAAGTGCAGAGTCTGAAGAAACCTTCAGCAAGAAATTTTCAGCATTGCAGCTGTTGTTTTGCACTGTGGCTGTCTTTGTTATCAGGGTGTTTTGTATTTTGGTGTAAAATTAGTTTAAGTGGACTGCATATAAGCCTGAATTAGTTGTAAATGCTATTGCATTGCGTTCTGTGTTTTTTAATGTTGTTTTTTATACCCTAATTGCATTCTTCTGCTGGAGTGCTTCTTATTTCTTTGAGCTTCAAGCCTCAGTTGTACTTGATGACTATTCATGGTGAAAAAAAATTCAAATTCAAGGCTGTGCACACAGTGCTTAGCCCTGTCTCCACACAACAGGAAGGTCCTTGCATTAAATGCACTAACAGGGTATAATGGGATGAATAGAAATATCGTGAGAGGGTGTTGGGCTACAGGAAAATTTGGACCTGTGGGTTGAGCCATCTGGGAACCATTGGTCTCTACCCCCCCAGTAAGTTGTTTTTAGGGCTATATTACTTTATTCAGTTAACCCACAAATAGAAATATTATAATGAGGAACATTTACTCAGAGAATGCCAAATACAACAGTCAGGGGTTAGTGGGTCCAGTGGGACACTTAACATTACTGGGGGAAGACTACTATCTATAAATCACCTTGGAAAGAATATAACTAGATCATACAGAAGAGTGTGAAACAGAAATAAGATGAACTACCTTGAACTTCAAATGGTTTTTATGTTGCTAAGAGCCAGGTCCTAAATGCCATCTGCAAAATTAAAATGTAGGTTCTGTTCCCATGCAGCTCTAATAGCTGACATTGGAGAGCAACTTATGTTTGAGATAGAAAAATATGGGACAGACAATGATCCTTTTTGGGACAAAACACAGATATAGGGGTACTTTGGGTAATTTTAAAAAGGTCCTAAGTTTGGACAATGATGCAAGCAATCATTACTAAGCAAGTTTAAAAAACATTCCAGAACTGGAATGACCTCAAGAGTGTTTGTAATAAAGAAATGACTGGCTGTAATTGGTCTAAATTCACCAGTAGTGAATAACTGGGTCGGCATTTTGTGTGAACTCAGGCAAGGGTAAATAAAATGCAAGCACTAATCGTCCAAAGCTGGACATGAATGTGCTAGATAAAGATACATTCAGTACGTGCACTGGAACAAAAACATCCCATAAGAGTTAATGAGAGACACTCCAAAACTGAATAGGAGGTCCAATGAATGTCATTGTCTAGTATTTACTGCAGACAATTTACTACTCTGTTTATTTAGGTTTTCTATGGCCCTGTAAAGACCAATTCACAGTTTTCTGAAAAAGTGCCATGGCCTGAGATTCGCTTGTTGGAAGAATACAAATTGAGTAGGCTGTTACCTAGATTTTATTTCTTAAGAGGCATTATATATTTAGTGTCATCCTTGAGTTTTGATTTTCAGAGTCCCCTTTTTATAGTCTGGAAACAACTGCAAACAAGAGTGTGAAGTTTGAGGCTTGTATCATAGATAAAAAGATAAGGTCTTAGATCCAGATTGTATGAAAAGCGTACTTTTTAATGAGGTTGGTTGTTTCAGAGCAATTTATTCTGAGAGTGCAGTGTCTGTGTGCATCTTCCTGTGTTTGTCCCTGACATAAAATAATTATGTATCCAAATAAGCTTGCCAATTGCTTTGTCTGCTTTTAGCAATCATCTTATCAGTGTGTTACTATCCATTGTGGTGTTTTAATATGTGTATCTATGTACACATATTTTTTGGGCAGTGTCACTCACTTCTCCAGGAAAGCCCTGTCCATTGAGAAGGTGCTCTGAACCCTGGGAGTCCTCACTTCCAAAATGGAGGCGGATCTCCTCCAGTCGGTAGCTGTATCCCAGTGGGCCTCCTGAGATGTTCACCAGGTAGGCTTTGTCAGGCCGCAGGGACACATGCTTCCCTGTATTGTACATCGTGCCTCCCATCTACAAAGAATCAAACAGAGAGGGATATGAGTTATACAAGCGCTGAAATATCTCTGCTACATCAATATAATATGACAAGACAAGACACGACACGACACGATACGATAGGATACGATACGTTGCGATGCGATATGATACGATACGATACGATAAAATAAGATTTTCAGTGGCTTTGTTCTATAGCTGAAGGTGTTCTGGTGTGACCTGCAGAGGTGTCTTCAGAATCCTTCTCTCTGATACTCTAAACCACAGATTCAAATTCCATTTCACGACAACACCTAGATTTCCTTGTAAGCTTAGTAAGTGTTGGCATCAGCGCATAGAGCAGAGCATAGAAGATGACACTGGGCACTACTGAGTGGTAGAGCGTCTGCTGAAAAAGATATGAATCATTTGAGAAAGTTGAGAAAAGAAATTTTTTTGTCTAGTCCAACATGTTTTCTTTGTGGATGCCATGATATTTGTACTTATCCACAATGCCAATTATTACTTATATTTCCTTGATGCAGATGGGGTTGAGAATGGTCACTTGCTTCTGCAGGTCCAACACTTTCTGTCAAAAGATATATGGCTTTTGTATATGTAATATGTAGGTTCATCCATCCATGCCACATGGGGCCACCCAATTGACGGTGAATAAATTGACTGCAGATCACTTGTCCATCACTGACATATTACATTTTTAATGGGGCTTGTCACATGATGGTTACTACTGCCAAGTCTGTCTTTGAAAAATGTATATTAAGCCCATTGTTTCACAATAATTTGATCTGAATATGTATTAGGTCTTTAGAAATTTACTGGGTCAAAATTTATTGTGGTTTCCCCCTTTAAGTTGTAAGTCTAGTCACATCTCATATCAGAGATGTCCATTCCTTATTTCTATAAGCCTCAGGTCAAATATCAACAGTATGCATGAGAAGCCTGCTTCCTTTTGAAGAAGTGCATTTTGCCTTTAACAACTACACTCACTGGCTACTTTATTAGGCACACCTGTCCAACTGCTCGTTAACGCAAATTTCTAATCAGCCAATCACATGGCAGCAACTCAGTGCATTTAGGCATGTAGACATGGTCAAGACGATCTGCTGCAGTTCAAACCGAGCATAGTTAGCTTGTGGAATCTGTTGATCAGCTGCAACTCATGATCAGCTCCTTATGGGCTTATTCAACAAAATTTAGCAAGAACATTATTTACATGTCAAGTTTCATGTCCGTCAAGTTAAACTGATAAGTGGTGTCTGACATAAAAATAAAAATGGATAACATGGGATTGGCACTGTATAACAATGCCAATCCCATGTTATCCCATGTTATCCATTCATTTAATATACCTTAGTAATGACAAGTTTTATCTGGCAGTGAACACTGCCAGATAAAACACACACACACACACACACACACACACACACACACACACACACTATATATATATACATATATATATATATATATATATATATAAAACTAATAAGTCTACTTGTTTACAGCATCGGTGTAATAATGATTTTACTGTCACAAAAATCCAGGTAATATTCTTGTAGAACATTAAAATGATAATACAAGAAACCATCCAGTTTCATTTAACTGAACAGCAGTGACAATACTGTAATGAGCTGTTTGGACTGTTACAATGTTATTGTTTTTTTTTTTTTTTTTAATTCTTATTAGCACAATTTACACTACTTATTACTACTACACATATTATTTCACTGTAATTCCAAGAACAAACCTTTTTTTAAATAGTGTGGGTAGTCGAGTTGCCTCCAGCCATAATAGACCATGAAGGCTTTCAATGATAGCATCATTGCTTACGTTATACTGTTACACCAATTCTGGCTACTGACAAAATGTGGTACACAAGATGTATTGTAATTTATGATGAAGTTTGCTTGCTTTTTAATAAGTCTCAGGGATGCTGAAGTGATCTAAATGTCTCAGCTTAATTGCAGATAAACAGGACTGCTCTGCTTTACTTACTCACTGAGAATAATTATGTTATACCAAGTGACACAAAGTCAAACAAAGCAGGTGCAGCAAAAATACTCAGCCATTATCCTTTCTGTCATTTGATTTTTTTTCAGTCTTTTTTGAGGTTCTCAAGGTGAAAATAGGTGTCAGACCGTTGCAAAGGGACATTGACTTGACATACTGGAGTCCTGGAAGAAGTGCAAATTGGGAATAAAATTCTGCCCAAGACATAAGCTCACCAAAAAGCCACCTGGATAATGTTATAACTATTATTTTCTCTGGGTTAGACTAGATTCTATGGGGATTTTATGACTGTTTACTGCAAATGCTGCTTTGAATATTAATAAGTAAAGTCACTGGTGTTTATTCAAGGTCAGTTTGCACAATCACCATTATGACGTCTATGTAAAAGGAGAGAAAATAGAATTGTGTAAGATTATAAATCAAACTGGACAGTGCAGCAATATATGCAGCATTCAACATAATTAATTGTAGTTGCCTTTATTTTTTTTATTAATTCCCACTGTAGCAAAGTTCAATGAGGACTGGACTGGTGTAAAAAAAAAAACTAGCTCACTGAATAATTTCAGATAAAACTAGAGAAATAACTGAAAACTGAATTGTTTTAACCTTCTGACCAGATTATTTTACCCCTATACTAAATTGTTAACCCTACCAGGAATCAAATATTCTGTCAGAAAACTATGGATGATGCTTCAGGTATGGTATGTCTTCTTTAATGGGTAGTTGAACTGCATTCAGTGTTGGGTCCTTGTACCTTGCTTTACCTAGTAATACAGATAATACATACAATATAATTCCTCTATATTTACAGTGTTCGATAAATAAAGTGATTATGCTTGTGTGGATTAAAATGGCTTTTCCTGTTGCTCATGCAGCTCCAGAGCCTCATGTTGTCAGGTCCTCACAATGCTCCAGGCAACACATAAACTATTAATGCTCCTTACCTGCATGCCAACCACATTCATCATACATTTTATATGACATTTGCTGCATTCACATATTCATTACTGCTGTTTGTATATAATAAATGAGAGGAAAGCACCCGGGCCCCAGTTTAATTGTGGCATGCTGCTGCTGCTGGGGTAGTATGAAATTAAACCATTACTCACCATCTTGCAATCTATTCACAGGATAATGCTTAACGAAAAGCACAAAATTATTTTAAAAGAGACCAAGGATTTAGACTCTAAAAATGAGTGAATGATTTCACTCTTCTACGTCACCACAAAGCAGGTTCTGTTGCAAACAGCACAGAAGATAAGCACTTTCTTGTTATGTATATGTATGTGTATATCTTCTAATACTGTAAAGAGATATTTAAAAGACTGTGTCTCATGCAAGAACATTTTCATATTTATATACAAAGCTTAAGTGTGTAAAAGTGTTCCAAGTTAAAGGTCCCATGTGAGGAGACATGGGCTCAGTTGAAGACTGGAATAATGTAGTGGTAGAGGTAGAGGTGGACTATATTCCTAGCACACTTTGAGCTCCTTAATATTAATAAATCAACGTGTCAAAATACCAATCTGATCATAGCCACAATCTACCCATTACCCACAATGAGTACAGCGTACTTTAGTGGCCTCCCCACATCTACATCTAATAGAACATCTTTGGGATGTGGTAGAACAGATTATTGGCAGCATATATGTGCAGTTAACAAATCTGCAGAAACTACTGCAACTGTCAACTTTTTATAGCTATAACAGTAACAATAACAATAACTGAAGAAAAACAACTTATACTAACAAGAATTAACTTACATTAGGCAACATTTGTCCTAGTGTACATGAAGTGGGCATGGTTAAGACCAACCAGCCACCAGGGGTCAATCCAGATGTTTGGTATGGTTTCTCTTCTGGGGTTATTTTTTGTCATTTTCATACTCAGCCACAAATTTAACATTAAAAACACCTGCATCATTCTGTGGATGGAACACTGGCACAATCAAAATAGCTCTGACCCATCAGACCTCTGGGGAAGTCCTGTGGTGTCTGGCACCGAAACACTGACAGCTTATTCTTTGGATCAAGGGGCTGTTGGACGGGGGCCTCCATGGATCTAACTTGTTTCAGCACATCCAACAGATGCTTGACCTAGATTAGGATGTGGGTAATTTAGAGGCTCGGGCCACACCTTGGGCTCTTGTCATGTTTCCTTAGGCCATTTCTTGAAAGATTCAGCAATGCAGTAGGTCACATCATCCTGCTTGGGGAGTGCCATTACTAGAGAGGTATGAGGTACATATCATGCTGATAAGCACAGATAAGCAGCACAGAAAATTTAAGATCAGAAGTAATTTTCACAAAAAAACTGCATTTGAATATGAAAGTTGTTGCACAGCAGGTGGGGTTTGGAAATCTTTATATCTTAATGATTCTTTGAAGGACTGAATCTGTACCGAGGGGAGATTAACAGGATGTTATCATAATGCAAATATAGATACATGCCACTGCCATCATGATATGCATGATGGAAGAGAGTAGAACAGCCTTTTAGACTTCCAGTTATGTGATGTATTATTAGCCAAGAAAGTGTTTAAATCTCACATAGAAATCATTTTGAAGAGAAACACACGCAGACAATGACAGATAATCAAGAACCAGACAGAAAGGCAGAGTTATACTGGGAAAAAAAAGACAGAGAAATATGGAAAAAAGTAGATTTTTTTAGATGTGTTTGACAGAAATAGGTTGGTGGGAGAGGATCAAAGACACAGGGAAACACTTTTGGACGGATAGAGAAATAGGTTAGCAAGAGCTTCAGTTCCTCTGAGAAACAGTACGGAAAATGAAATGCTAATATTTAAGAGGAAAAGTGATCAGTCCCACCTGGGCCCCAGCTGTAATAGGCCACTGCATAATGCATGTAACCCAAATGAGCACACAGTGAGGGCCAAGGTTTTAATTTAAGTCCTCTGCTTTGCCGGTGTCTATTAGAGACAAGCTCCCTGGCTATCCCTCCGTGGGTTTAATTATCACAATGGAGGAAGGTGATAGTTCTGCTTTGCTAGCTCTTTTACAGTTTTCTGCTGCTGAGTGCCGATAATTTCCAACCAAACTCAGCTACATGCTCATGATAAAGAGACAATGCCGCGGGGTTGAGCATCTCTTATGAGGTGAATCCCCACATCACATCAAAAAGATGTTTACTTCTTCTTTTTCAGCACTGTGATTTACTGTATACCATAACCGTAAGTTAAGGACACATTTAAGGCAGCAATACTAATACTATATATGTGTGTGTGTGTGTGTGTGTGTGTGTGTGTGTGTGTGTGTGTGTGTAGGCTTTAGCCAAGCAACCTTTTCAATAGGCATCTTTTTGTTGCCATCTACACACTGCAAATCAATACACAAGCATTATCCAGGGATAGAAGGACTTTTATTTATTTTCTTTCTTTTTTTTTTTTTTTACCAAAAAGACTTTGCAAACCATCCATTTGATTGTTTATTTTATTTGATTTCAGACTATTGAAGCCTTGCAGTAATAGATGAAATTTAGATTTAAGTTTTATGCAAAATTAGAGATGATGATAATGATTTTTGCCCACATTTTCCCTGCTCCCTCCTCTAATCAGCCCTTTGTATTTGTACCAGGGAGTTTGGGAGACAGTTTTAGAGCTCAGTAGAAGCCTTGGGAGGGGCCTGAATGTTTGAATTTCCCGCCTAAGTCCTGGTGTTCAGTAGTCTTATAAACTACAGCTTTAAGGCTTTCTAAACCAGAGCATGATGGGTCCTCTGCTGGTCAAAGTTTGGACAATCAATTTGTTGTTTAACATGTGACAAATACATCTCTAAAATTGGACCAATGAATGAAATAATACATTGAGGAACATACAAAGAAATAAGTCAGTTTTGTCTTCTGACCAATTTATCTAACCAGTGTTTATGTACTGACATTGCTGTTGTGTGCCTTTGCTTGCTTCTGCCTGCCAATAAAGATGAACCATTTTGAACTTGTCTGTGAGCTGTGTTGTTGAGGCCTGACTAAAACTGAGCTGTGCTATTTTCCAATTTCACTTGCAGCTTCATGTATTGGCAAATTGATTTTAGAAGTTTTCTTTAGTTTAGCCTCAGTCTGCCTATACCTCCTCTGTGATATTCTGCAGCTGCATGAAAACACAAAGGTACTCATTTACAACCTGGCATGTTGCAATGTCATAAATTACACAGAACTTGCAGTCAGGATAATGTGAACAGTTAAACATCGATGAACACATATTTCAGAAAAACAGCTAATGATGCTAAAGTCCTTGACAGGGGAGCCTCTGCACAAAAGCTCTATGTCACATTTGAGTTTGTCTTTAATAGTCTGTGTTTCCTTGGTTCAAAGCACAACAGCACAAGCCGAAAACAGGGACGTGTTTATCTGGATTTAATGCACTGCATCTAATAAACATTTGTCTCTTTAATAATTATGAAACAGTTGACAACTTAACAATAATATTATGTAGTTCTCATGATAATAAAGGTGTCAGAATCATCAGTCTGATTGCTTCTAGAAGAGAATCAGTTAACTATGTAACAAACAAACCAGTGTGTAGTTGCTGTTAGCATCCTTCTATTAGCTTTAAATGTTAAAACTGCTCTGGTAATTATTCATTTCCAAGACAAATACACATTTTCACCTTAACTTCTCTGTAGAATTTCAAACATTTTACCTGTGTTACTTTACCATGTTCATATATTTATTAGATCTTTGCACCAAGTAATCTGTTCTTCACATATAATAAAAAAGCTGAATATTTTGGATATTCATGGCCTTGAAAAGCTTCAGGGCCAAAAATCTTCAAACAGATGTTTTCCACTGTGTTCAAATGTGAATTTGCCTCAGTGGCTTTTCGTTGAAAGTTTATAGGTCACCAGATTCTCTTTGGGTCATATGGTCTCACAGGCATGTCAGTCTTTTTTCGACCCACTTATTAAAAACTATATATATATTTCTGATGGAAACAGATATTTTAACTCTAAGATTTGGTTGCTAACAGCCACCAACCAGCACTGATACACAGTTAGTTCAATGAAATTATTTGACTGCCTTTAGCTTTTCATAATCCTCATATTTACCTTAAAACATATACTGCTGGATGTTAATGTTATGCCTCTAGATCCCATCGTAAGTTGAATTTTCTTCATACAAAAAACTTCATAAAAAAACAAAACAAAGTGGAAATGAATCAGTATAGCAACATGAATACCCTGGATCCGCATAAAAATTGTGATTTTGCTAACCATTTTCTTATTATGAAACAATCATTTTCTGAAACAATTGTGTGGATTGAATTGATTTCCTCTCAGCAAAACAATAATCTTATGTGTGAACGAAGAAGAAGAAAACGTATTCGTGTACATTACACCATGTTTAGTGAGAGGGGAAAGGGCTACTGCTTGTAGCCCTACAAGCTACTACATGTTTGCTGAAAAGTTTGATTGGTGATTGATGCAACCTAAGGTCTCTCTCACACCTGCAGTTCAGTTCAATTTCTTTGGTTTGGGTCAAGAAAAAATGAAAAAAAAAAAAAAAAAAAAAAAACTTATTAGCTTTCCTTCTGGTCCATTTAATTTCTTATGACAAACTAAGTAGCATGTGAGAGCTTGTGAATTTGCCAAGCTGCTAATGTCCTGAGACCAAAAGCAGAACCATGTGTCTGACGCTTTATGCTGATAAGAGCTTAAGTAGCTGGAGGAGAGCATTTAATATATTTGTGCATGTAGGCAGAGAAAGGAGCCAGGTTGGCTGTCAAAATGATTAATTCCCAGTTTGACTGACCCAAAGTTCATCTCTCTGTCTTCTTCCATCCACTCTCATTCTCTTAGCTTTACTTTTTTCTTTTCATCAACCTCATTACTTGTTCTTCATTGTCTTGTTCTCCACTTCACTCTGCTTCCCTCCTCTACCTTATCACTGCTTGCTTTCCTTTATTCTTTCTTGTCACTCTGGTAAAAGTGGTCCTGCCTACTTTTACTACCCAGCACCACTTTGATATTTTACACCCAAAGATACATGGGGCCCAGGAAAACCCAAGCTAATTGATGCGATAATGGGTCCAGAAAATAATTAGTATATATGTTCATAAAAAAATAGAATACAATGGTGGTCTGTTTTCACCCCAAACATATTGGAGTATTGACTTTCATCATCAAAAGCATCAGATAAATCAAATATCCTAGGTATCCTAGGAAACTAGAGATGCCACAGTTTCCAATTATAGTCACTTTAGCATAGCCAGAGCTAAGAATGATGAGAAAAACTTCTTTTATGGATAAGGTGTTGTCAATATTGTTTAATTAGTTTGTTTAAACATTGTAGTGTATTATGGAATCTGCCTGGCACATCCACTTTCATAACACTACCTACACACAATATATCTTGGTATAGGCTGGTCTGTGAATCAAATTATTGTAGCCTTCATGACCTGCTAAAAGCAAGCAGGATGTGTGAATTGGATTGTGAATCTGTGATGTATGCAGCCCTCAAATGGGGGAAAAGCTAATATGACCTTTATGGTTCCTGGTGTTTTGTTACAGTTGTTCCTCTCCACTATAAAAGCCTCCATGTTATGCACATTTTTTTACATGCACATTATGCACCTTTTTTTTTTTCTTTTTTTGTCATCTATGTTACTGTAACTGGCTGAATAACTTGCAAACAGTGACAGCAATTTGACCACAGACTATTATGCTCGAAGAAATACGGCCATCAAGATTTCATGTTCATCTTTTTTTCCTTTTGTAAAGCTCAAATATTTCATTTAAAAGAAAAAAAAAAGGACACTCGATGCTGTCAATCAAGGTTTCTCCAACCACTGCTGCATGTGGATGTCAAGGCACAACCTAAAGCTTAACCTGGGCAAGACGGAGCTTGTGTTTTGCTACAGGTAAGTAGTCCCTGACACCTGTCTGTCACCACTGACAGCACCATGGTGTTGCAGACAGCTGAGAATGTAGGAGAGACGCGGGATGAAAACATGTTGGCCTTAGTAAGAATCTCCCATTGATTCCTGGTTTATGAATAAAAAAGGAGGATTGAGAGATGAGATGATGCTGCATATGTGTCTACATGCTCTACTTGCTGGACCCTGTGTATCTACAATCAGACCTTTGCAGTCAGCCAAGAATTTATGCTCCAGAATTCTTGGCCACTTTATATTTAACCTTTGTTTGTTTTTTTCTCATATAGGAAATTGAAAATGAGCAGAAATGACCAGACTGTGTAATTTGTAATTTGTCTCTTGGCCTTGAAAAACCAACTCAGCTTTTGTATATTATTATGCACTTCCACATCAAAATGAAATTAAATTTAATAAAAAAAAATGTCTCTGGGATAGATAATGAGTGACTGCCGTCACGGATCAACTGCCATGTGAAATGAATGTGTGTCTGTGTATGTGTGTATTTGTGAGCTTCTTTTACTTCATTTGTGGTGTCTGACACCTTTGTGGGAACCAAAATGCTCCATTTTAAATGGCTGTTTGGGGGTTAAGATTTAGGCTTAAAATTTGGACTTAGGCCAGGGTTATTGTTAGGTTACAGTTAGCCTCAAGCATTCAGTTGTGATAATTAAGACTAGGTCTACAGGGTTAACAAGTGTGCTATGTCATGGATGGGTCCACTGTCCAACCTCTTAGTAAAATGTTAGCATCATTCAAGGCTGTGTGGAGACAGTCATTTGTCATATTTAAAGGTCTTGTCACACCTTTCTGGGGGGTTCCTTTGCACCTGATGTGAAGGTCATTCTGTCGCTGCATCAGATGTAAATGAAGTTGATGGCCTTTTCAGAGTTGCATTGTCACAAGTTGACATATAATAGACTGTAGGACGATGGGAGTTGCTGATAGGCTATTAATGACTATGCAGCGTTGAGACTGTGTTATCTGCTTGTAGAGAATGACCGATAGCAGCCGATCAACAAGACTAACTCTCAAGAGTCACTCTGGTAAATTTCAATGATTTTAGAAAGCATTTCTAATGTCAACTGCCAAGCAACGTCTTAACTTAAAGCCAAATAACAAACCTTTTACACTGATCTCCTGACTGATGAGTCGACCTTCAAATGACTGTACTTCTATTTTATTTTGATTAGAACACCAGACATAAGAATCCAGCCATGTATTTGGATTAATGGTTCTTGACTTTAGAAAAGTCAAACTTAAGTCCTGTACTCACTATATGTAACTATGTGCAAGTAAAATGACCAGACATGGCTAATCTTACAGAAATAAGCAATGCTTCAATGCTTGTTTTGCTTACTTGTCTCTTTGCTTAATGTCTCTTAGATTTCCCAACATGCATTTTTGAGAGCAGTCTCACAGATATCCATACATTTTTCAATTTATGAAAAAATGTTAAACCATGATGACAACTAGCATCAAATTCAGTCTTAACCCCCCTCCCCACAATACACATTAATAATAATTGTTATTATTATAAAAAGTAAATTAATAACTTCTATTATCTTCTAAGTAAAATAGGTTCATGCTAAATGATTTATCAGTTAAATTTCACTGCAATTTTTTAAACAACTTCTTGATTTCACACACACACACACACACACACACACACACACACACACACACACACACACACACACACACACAAATAGATTAAGTAAAATCTTCTGATTTCAAGTCAAACATCTGAAATGTGTCAGCTGACAATTGTCAGAGAGCAGGTTTTTATTAATTGTAGCTAATAAAATGATGTTAAACTTTCCTAAGTTCTTCTTCAGCTGACTCCTTCAGTTTTCACACTGCCTTGCAAATCAAGAACGTGGTAACAAGGCAATAATATGTAAATGATGGCCATATACATGATCCACTAGTAGCCTCTTAAATTGATGGTTCACAGGGAACAGAAAAAAAACCTGCGCATTTGTCTTTTACTGCTGAGAGGAGCTGGGTAGTCCTAGTGTTGTGGTATAAATACTATTTGTTATGTGTATATTTTGAATTGGATTTTTCAAAACATCTAAGGGCACAATGCATAGATATATTGAAAAAAAGGTGGAAAAATGGACCACCAGAAATATTTCCTGCTGAATTGCCGATAAGGACTTCTGTAGTTATTATTCTCCACTTATGTGGATAATAAATATTCAAATAAATGGAACAAAAATACTGAGGATGGTATATTTTTCTCACAAATTAATTATTCACGCAATAACTTTTTTTTCCACAAAAATATGAATAACATCTGATTGCAATGGCCTTTTTTCCTGTGCTCAAAATGTCCAAAACTCCAGACATCAATTTCCCACTATAAATTGGGGATAAGGTGATTCACAAAGGGTTGAAGCTGTAATTCAGAGATCCACATACACAAGCCATTCAGTTGAGTTTGTTCTGTGCTTAATTTATATGTGTGTCTATGAATATGTCAAAACAGTTCGAATGACTAGAAAATGCATCCAAGCAACAAAGAAATCTCAGCCAAAACACCCAGTTTGCCAATCAACAGCTTCTAAGGGAACTCACTTACAAGAAGCTGGAGTATGAGAAAGTCTGGCCTGGATAAGTGGATCACACAGAGGTGCACACTACACTACATGCACATACAAAGTCAAACATACCTTTTTTTTTACTACAACCTGCACATACACCCACAAAGCCAATCCATAGCTACAGAAACACATGCTCTGACATCATTTCTCACACTCAGACACACTCTCACCACACACATGCTCCATCTTGTTCTCTCTCTCTCTCTACTCCCAGACACACACATACATACTCACCAGGACAGATGGCTGTGCTATGCGATCTTGCTCAGCAGATGCACAAAAGCATTAATCATGTAACAAGACTCAAAGAGAAGATTTAACTTTTACTGAGGTTGTGCTGCTTACTGTAAAGATACCTGATTAATTTGTCTTGTGGAGATCATTTCTTAGCACGGAGGCAGATGTTCCACATCAGACCAAAAAGGACTGGTTAAGACTCATTTGACATACGAAACAAAGGTCAAGCAGATAACTTCAAATCTTGTCAGTATTTTACCAAGTATGCGGTGCTAAAACATGCAAGCAGTGAGTGATGTGTCGCAGTAATGAAGACAAATTATATTTGCATATTCTGTGGTCTTGTGTAGCTTGGAAGATTAACACTGGTGGAATTAACAGTTTTCCTCCCACCAGGTGCAGCCACAGTCAAAATTATGCACACATGGTAATATGAGTCTCTTTGGATAAAAATGGCATGTGATTAGTTTAACTCTGGCCAGTAGCCCATTCAGTTGGTGCGCCCACTCAGACATTTTATTGTAATAGATCTTGAGTGCGATAAAGTATTGCAGATGAAAAAAATCCTCTGTGCAAGAGGTAAATGAGCAGAAATGCACAAAGACAAAAATGGATAGAAGGATTGAAGAACTCTATAATATGATTCTATTCTGTATTTAAATTTTTCAGAATTGATGAGCACCACCTGCAGGAAGTTTTCAGTACACTCTTGAGTGAACAAGATAGTGTCATAATAATGATTTCTTTTTTAAATAGAGATTGAATTAATAAATGACCCCAAGCAATATATTCAATTGTTTGTGACTAGATCACAGTATTCTGGTCAGTGTCATCAGGACTGATGTGCAACAGTGTCTGTTCAGGATTTTATGCCACTGTCACCTTGAGACCCACTAGTACGTTCAATTTTTTTGGTGCCATCTAGTGTCTCTGTGTGAGTGGTTCCTGAAGGTGGGTTTGATGAATTGTGCTTGCAGGCTAGAAATAGAATAGAGCTGAACCTTTCAGGCTGCTGGCTGTTGAGTGCAAAGGGGCTTAAAGAGTCAAAGGTGACAGGGATCAGTTTCCTGGTTATAAATCCATACAGGAGATGAGGGTTAACTGTCATAAACCCTCATGTTTACAGTGATGTGTTTCTGATAAGCTTTACTACAGAAACAGAGAAGATATTTCTGTTGTTTGTTTGTAGGCTCTTCAAAACTTCAGAGGGATGTACTACAAAAGAAGACTGACATTGAGTGAGTTGTCTCAACTAAACCTCAATCTTGTGATCAAAACAATTGCATCGCAATGGTCGTTATCAACTGTCTTTGTGAACCCTGGCTGTATATAGGTTCACAAAAGGCAGTATTTGACGTCACTTGACTCTGTAAATTGGTATGAGTCAATGTTGAGTATGATAACGATTAATACATATTTAATCTAATGTGTTCTAATGGCTGCAGTATCAGTGTTAAATGGAATGGATCAAGCATAAAAAACATCCTTTATAGTGGTTTGTAGCTGCTGTCCCTTCATCTTTTAGTTTCTCCATGAAGAGAAAATTCTATCAGTAGTCCAAGGGGTTCTCCGAGAACAGTAACAATGTTTTTTACGGAGCTAATCAGTGGCAACACTTTTTATAGCTGTATAAAAGCAGAAAGTCTTGACATAATCTTACTTGAATATTGTTAAATTTTTGACATTAGTTACTATGGTGCTTTTTGGACACAACAGGCACCTTTATAGCAGGGACGTCGCCAGACAGATTTTACTGGGGCATGTGCCCCATAGCAGAAAAGTCTAAGTTTAGGCTCAACATACCTGGCTAACTCATTAATCTTTCTTTGTAGCTATACTTTGTTACACAGAATTTTAAGTTAATGTAACAGCTTTGTTGTCACTGTGACGGTTAAATGACTCTTTATGGGGTGAACAAATGGTCTCTTGGCACCCCCTACCATCTCTTGTTGAAAAACCACATTGAATTTATGAAGTGTAAGTTAAGCGGTACAACGTTGTACAGTGATCCCTTGACATATCGTACTTCAGCTCTTGCGGCTTCAATACATCTCAGCTTTTTGTGGCTAGTATATGTACATTAATATCGCTGGACTCTTCATTATATTGTGGGATTCTGCAGCCTAAAGGTATTTTAATTTTGTTAGATTTTAATTTTTTTTTTTGTAGTAAAAAAAAAAGTGGAAGTCTAGCTTTTCTGGATTTTGAGGTATTTTTTTGAGTTGCCCAGTCAGTGCCAACATGTATACCCACTGATTTAGAAAGCTGTAGAGAAAAAAAGCAACCATACTTGCATAGTGTACCTTTAAATTGGTGAATTGTGTTTTTTTAGTTTCTTAAAGTGACTGAACACGACTGATTTTTTGACGAAGAATTGTTGAATGGGATGTTGTATTGAAAAGGTACTGACACACAGGCTAGGCCAGATACATTGCTCCAAGGACCAGAACACTACTGGTGATCTTTGAGGTCTGCTCTTTATGAATCTGGCATCAAATGCACTGGGTCAAACTCCACTGAATACTGCAGTTCCTGTGATGTAACTTAACAGCGTCTTATTCAGCCTTTAAACCTCCAGTTTGTAACTCAAGATTTCTGTTTGATATTTGCAATCTCCAAGCCCAAACCACAATAACACTGTTTTCATGGGATTCTGATCTGAGGGATATTAATTACCCTCCCCCACCCCCACCCAATATACCATCAGTTCTTCAGAGGCCATTACAGTTTCACATTTATTCCATATATTTGCATTTATGTCAACAGCTGACTCAACTCCACTAGGTGTGGTTTAAAACAAGTTTTACATCACCAGCGTAATAGACTGAGACTCCTTGGACAGAGTTTTCAATTACTTTCAAGGACAGAGCAACACTCTTCATGATAAGTAATTTTAGGGTTAAGGTTAGGGCCAGGCTGACACCCTTTTAATTTGACCATTAGAGCATTCAGCAGCTTGGGGTATTAAAGAAAAACATTTAAGTTGTGAGTCTGGGTTTACACCTTCAAGCATATCAGTACATTCTGTCATTGCAGACAATAAATCATAGAGAACATAACCAACTATGTTAAAACTATCCTACTCCAGAAATCTGTGTTTGGGCTGCCAGAAAAGAAATTGAAAATTCAGACCTATTGTTAAATAAGTAGAGCACACAGTCTGCAATAAAACATCTGTGTAAAACCATCCCACTGGACAAGTCCAGTTAAGCCTTGTGAAGTAAGCAGCAAGGATTGTGGATTTGATGCATGGTGAGATTAAGACCCCTTGGAGTCTGACTGTGAACACAGTACTCTGTCTAAAACCAGTTTGGACAGGAATCCCCGAGGGACTCAAAGGTGCTAAGAGTTTTTACAGCACAAAGTCGCAGGTTGTTAATGTCTCGGCCCCTGATCTGAGTGCAGAGCTGAGCACATTGCATCAGTATAACACCTAATTTTATTAAAGAATCATATTTAAGTCCTTTGAGTGAAAAAGAAAAAAATCTGCTACAGCTTAGTGCTACCGACAAGCCAGAGGCAGTTGCTGTGTTTCAATGAGTGATTGTAAGTACCTAAAGTATTGTACTTTTACAATACAATTTTGTGATATTTGTACTTTTTAAGCTCCTTATATTAAATACATATAGTACTGTCTTCCTATGCTACTTTACACTTTGACTTTCTATATCGACCATGATATATTCATCCTATATACAATATCATTTTTATAGATAGAAAGTACAGCTTATGAAAATATTATAAAACCCTAGCCCTTTACCTATAACTTTAATATTGATAAGATCACTAATTTTAATCTTTGGTAATAATATCATAATACTGAGAAAGACTGTTGGACCTAACAAGTACTTGTACTTTTGATACTTTAAGTATATTATACAACTATTCATACTTCATACTTTTTGGACACTTGGGAGGCATCAGAAACAAGCTGCTAACACAACATTTAATTAGTTAACACAGATTTGTGAACAGTTGCAAATGTACTCTAGTTTAGTTACTAATCACTGGCCTAGTCTTGCTGTTTTGGTGTCCTTGGAGTCAATGGATGAATGTGTAGACATGTAGACAAATCACACAGTTCTGAATGTTTTGATAGACATATTTTATCCCATTTAAACCTCATCAAACGTAGGAAATATCATGTTTGCATGACATTGAACACTGTCTGCATTTTTCAAAAATTGTCCAAAATTGGTTGTTTGGTTGTGTTGAAATTGTTTCCTCCAACTCTAGAACACTGTTCAAATTTGTCTCAAACAGAGTGAGATCACAAAGACAACTGCCAACTGTCATATAGCTGGTATACATGACAGGAAAATGAAAATTGTACAATTCAAAGAGCTACTATTCCCAGATAGTAACAGCAAGCAACACAGTTCCAGTTTGAAATGTTAAGCAGCATAACTAGTGCATATCAGAATATTAACCGCTTTTTTAAAACATTAAATATGTCACAACAGTTCAGATTTTTTTTTGCTGATTATCATAGATATGCATCAAGCAGCAGTCACGCTCAGGATTCTAATTTTATTAATGACTTACATTTTCCTGCATGGAAAACACAGTTTTATAAACCATTAATATGTTAATGGACAGCTGTGAGTATGAATATAAACTTTGACATAGATTTTGTCTCACACACACACGCACCCACAATAAACATAATTAATTACAAACATAGTAACATTGCTCTATTTTTCTAAAAGAATTTCAGCCATGAAAGGAATGGCAGAATGCATATCAAATGAAATTCCATGCAAATGTATTTCAAATGAGCTCTGGCACAGTGTTTCATAATCCAGACTTTTCATTCTCCTAGGTGACCTACATTCCCTGGTGGTCTGGATTAGCAGAGCCCAGAGCATCTGATGACGCTCATGTGATCTCAAATCATCCTCGTCTGAACCATGCTCACGATTAGTGGTTGACACTGCTCTCTAGGGGAATAACATGGAGCTCACCCCTTGGCATCTCTTAGCCCTCATCACAATGAATGGGGCTCTGGGGCAATTACAGACCAGGACCTTCTAAGGAGGTCATGGATGAGGTTAATGTCATCCCTACGTTTCTTTGCCACCTGTGGGGCAGTGTTTGCAACTAGCAATTACAGTAAAAGCTGGAGTGTGATGTTAGCATGTAACAAAAGAAAAGACTCGATGGGGCTTAAAGGTTGTGCTTCAGTCAGACTTATATTTAGCTTTTAGCTTTTATTTGGCTAACTTTACTTTAGGTCCATCAGGTCATGATTTTAATTTTAGGAATTAACATTTGCACAGGTACATTTTCTATAAAGGGAATGCATGCTTGGAACTTGATTTTAAAACTTGTATGATCAAAAGTGACTGCTTTTCAAACAAAAACTCAATTCAGAAGTTCCATAAAATGTGGACAAGTGGCCAGTCTTTGTTATTTAAGAGATAAAGTGGCCACTTTCCACTATAGTTGCTCTATTATGAATGTAATCCCCCCAATCTCTTTGTCTGTCCTCGCCTACACCCTTTGATAATACTTAGGGAGGGATAGCACATAATGCAAAAACAGAGTTAACCTCCACCTGTAAAAAGTTGCCTTCTTCAATGTCCTCCAACCAGCACAACAAAATGCCCCCTATTGTCTAATATGACCCATAGAGTTGTCTACTGAAATACTACCCCAATGGTGGCAAGTGAACCACTCAAACTTCATCCCTTGCTACTGTCATAATTACTATCGCCACTAGAGGTCACCTAGACAGGGTCACTTTTGAGGACACTCAAAAATAACCCTGATGATGTCATTAATTTAATGTTTGACCAACATTAGCCTTTCAAAGTCAAGGGTAGGATATTTTACCCTCTGTTGCGCTGTGTGTACTGTGAAAATTATTTTTACACTCTTATTACAGTACTTTACAATTGTTTTGAGAACTAGAAAAACACATTTCACACATAACAAAAGAAAAAGCTCCATCAAGTTAAGTTATATGTCATATAATTTAATTACCACTGAATCTTAAACAGAATAAACTAAATGTGAGAAAAGAAAAACATGTAACATTAGCAGCATTTTCAGTATTTTCCCTTTCTACTTCAACCATACCAATGTACTATGTTGTGTTGTGATGGTGAGGTGAGGACCAATTATGCTGCAATACTCATTATGCTCATTATAATCTCGTTATTATAAAGTAAGCATATGCTGCTGTTACTATTTAGTCATTTGTGCTTTCTATTAAGTGTAATATCACATACAGTATTATTCTTCCTTCCCTCTGGTAAAAGAATAAGATGCCTTAGGCACAGAGCCTTTTTTTCAGCCAGAGGTTTGAAGAAGACAATGAAGAAGCCTATTATGAAGCACTTTATGATTTTATTATTGCTCAACTCGCAGATAAGCCAGTGCGTCAAACTCTCTGTTAACATCACTATTCTAGAGGATCTTGTTCTATCTAATGAAGTAAGAAAGCTTTAAGATGGTCAGTGGTCAGTGAAAAGTGTTAAAAGATGCGTCAGTGCACAGGCCTGGTTGACCGATGCTCCTAGATTTCAGAACAGTCATGAGAGAATATTAAAAACGTAATAGCAAAGCTCCATATTGTTCTTTGCCAAGATCAAAGCTCCACTGTGATCAAATTTTCATACAAGACATGATGTTGTGAAATAATGATTTTATGACTCATATTTTCTTCATGTGCTTTCGGTTTAAAGTCTGGCTCATTTTCAAGATGAATCATTAAAATGGTGGACTTAAATTGCAAAAAAAATGGCCATGTGGCAACTGCCAACTTCACGTGGCAGTAGAATTCTGTTGAATCTATTGTTTTCTGTCATTTTTAGTGGGAGGGTTGCTATGTTCAGTTGTTGTATCCTGGGGCTTTTCAAGCATAACTCCCATGAAAAATAATCATGGGATCTTTAAGGGGTGACTAACTATAGCCACCAGTATGCTGACAAGGACAGCTTGGCAGAAGTATTAGTAGCAACTAACTGGGCATATTACACTGTGATATACAATCTCTATGCATGTTCTGCAGTATCTGCACAGTTTGACATAGTATGTTGTTACACAAGTAGCATGCCAGGCTGTCAGTGTATAAAGAGGTTGTTAGTTGCTTGTTTGGCACTGCTCGCCTATCTGTAAAAGTCACTGCAAGCCTCTGATATGTTCAGGTTGCATTATTTGTTATTTAACTTCACTATAAATCAGTTTAGGAGTCTAGAATGTCAAAAAATGTGAATCTTAATCTCTAAATCTCAAAACGGGTTAGATCACAATAGAACATCATAACATCAAGGTCACAACATGTCAGTATAACTTTTCATGAGGGGACTGTTCACTGTAGTTAGTTTCTCATCACATAAAATTACTCAATGAGATGTCATATCATTTCATCTAAATACAGCCAATAACTCAAATACACTACTAAATACAAAAACTAATCCAGGATGAAATGCACAACATCATCCAAAGTTGTGTTTTCACGGTGATTCAGGGTGTTTTAAAGAGGATTTTTCCTGTAAAGATTAACTGAGATTGCTGTGTAGACGGCTTAAATTGTAATGCCTCCTGAGCCTTGTATAGTCAAATGCAATGGGGAATGTGAATGCCTTTGGATGTAGATGAAAAGCTCATAGTCTCTGTCTGACAGAAGCTTCTCTGCATCTTGATTTAGAGAATGTGTCATGTTCTGCTCTATGCCACTCTGATAAATTAGAGCTCAGTGCTGTCAGAGAAGGACAGTCCTGCTTATATCATAAGGTTTGATGAGTTCTGTCTCCAAACAGTACAGTGTGTCTTCTGAGAGACACTGACCCTCTAAAAGTACTGAGCCCTTGTGGACGAGTTTTCAACCTAAACACAGGTGTCAGGTCATTCAGAGGTCCATACCTTGCGTCCAGCTGTGTTAAGCCTCAGAGGGGTCAGATAGGGGTCGTAGATCATGTGACTTGTTTCAATGTCGATGGGAGACTGCCTCTTCCCTATGGTGCACAGGTTCCAGGCTGAGTTCACCAAACCCCAGAAGGATGGGACTTGTGGTGAAAGAGAAAAAGAGAGATAATGATAATTAGTGTGTGTGTGTGTGTGTGCGTATGAGTGTATGTGTGTGTGTGTGTGTGTGTGTGTGTGTGTGTGTGTGTGTGTGTGTGTGTGTGTGTGTGTGTGTGTGTGTGTGTGTGTGTGTGTGTGTGTGTGTGTGTGTGTGTGTGTGTGTGTTTGTGTGTATGGGCGTTTCACCAGATCAAACCATAAAAACAAGGAGAAAGCGAGCAGATGGGGTTCATTATGATGGGATGGGAGAAATGGGAAGTTTAGGCAGATTTGAATTTACATATGGCTTCATTAAAATCTGACTTAAAAAAAGGGCCTTCATTTAACTCTCCAGGTTATTATCTGCAAGTATAACTAAGGCGGAGAAATAGGCTTTATTAAAGTCTGTCTAAAAGTTCCTAAAAGATCTAACTAGTTTCCTCAGTGGTTCGCAACCATTTGTCTAGTGATCGCTTAAAATGAAGTGACACTTGTTCCTCTCATCATAGTTCCAGCAAGGACATGTTTTGTTTCAGGGATAATTAAAATCCCGAGGAGGTGAATGTAGCTAAAATAGATGGTGTGACACATACAGATTTATCTGGAAGACTTCTAGACTTTCATAAGTCCTTGCTTGATACATATTGAGTACCTATCAGTATTTCATTGTCTTGCCCAAAGCAAAGATAAAAAGACTCAATTCAAAGGTCTACAGTAGTACAACATAATATTAGTGAACTTAACAAAAGTTTAAATTAAAGTATCACAACTGATGCAACAAATCCATAAATATGGCTCTTCTTTGGATTTAACAAGTAGTAGAAGACTCTTTGGGCAAGCACATACTTTTTGTGGAGCAACAGAAGAATTTTTTCACTATTCCTCCAGACAGAACTACTTTTTCAGACACATTATTAAGAAGTCTGACATGAATAGGGTAGATTTTCTTCTTTTGAAGTCTTTCTTTATTGGATACTTTGATGTTTAGCATCATTGTTCGACTACATCACCCAACTTCTACTAAGCTTTAGCTGGTGTTGTGCCACCTTGACATTGTTCTCATGTGAACATGCTTTGATGAAGTTCAGAAATCACTTTCCCTTTGGTAATAACATGCTCTCCAAGCCAAGAGACAGCATAGCTCATCAAAGGTTACAAGAAAACCTCAGAATCTCAAAATCAAGCTTTACCTCACTTATTTCACACATTTCACATTTCACACATAGAGCAGAAGTTCCTAACACCTGTAAACAGTCTGCCATGTGTAACAGTGCTCTGTTTCCTATTGAATGTAAAACCATGTGAACATAAAAGCATAGGAAACGCTGTGAAAACCAAAATATATTCATGATTGACTATTTTTCCAATATTTGTCCCATAAAGCAAAGCTTCATTTATTTTTACATGGTATTATCTCTCATGCTGAAGATAAACATACAGTGGTTCAGCACAAACTGAACAAAATAACACGTTGACATGATTTTGCCTAACTAAAGACATAGTAATAAATCAATATAACACTTTCAGGCATGGTTTGCACCTTGTAATGTGATCCCTAAGCAGAACAACTCGAGGCCAAGTCTCTTTTGTCAAACAGCATATATTTAAAAGTGGATGGCACATTGCCTTCTGTGAATGGATCCTCTGATCATGGCAAATCCATTTACATTAATTTGTTTGGCTAAGTTCACATATTGAATTGCTGATGTACCAAGCTGTAAAGAAAGACTGGCTGCAGCAGTTAAGGTACTTTGCAAACAAGGAAATGCACCCAAATGCAGGCACTCAGGCTGTGTAATTGGATTAAAGGTACTTTTACAAGAAACTGTGGCCTAAACAGGCTTTCAGTCTGCAACTGGTAAGGAACACACTGCCGGTAGGTGTAAGCATATGAAGTATTAGTTTCTGTAACTTCTTAAAAAACCAATAAATATAGATGATCCAGTTCCTGGAGGAAAATACAGACCCTGTGTATGTATTCCAGTTAATAACCTCATCAACTGATGATCCACACACAATGTAAAGGAATAAATAAATAAAGTTGTTCTGTTGGCTATAGTGTAGCCTAAGTATAATAAAAATGTAAAATGAGACTGTTGCATCATTCTTACATAATAGTATTTTTTCTGTTTAATTTCCCGCCATATGTTTTACTTTTAATGTTGCAGCAGAACATGGTGAGAGCACAGAGCTTAGTTGCAGGAGTATGGTTTTAACAAAGCCAATTAAAAGTAAACCAACATTGCTAAGCAGTTAGCCAGACATGCTAGCAACTTGTAGCTTACACGCTCTTTAATGTGCCATTGCTTACAATTTTGCATCTGTTCTGTTGGTTGAAAGATTTAAAAATGAAACTGCCCTCATGTCAAGTCACAGCACAAGGCTGCCTGCCGAGTTTCAGCTGATGGAGATAACTCTGTTTATAAAACACACAGGCTTCTTTATTATATAAAGTAAAGGATCAGACGCGACAGGCTTTCTATACCACCGGCCAATCATCTGCCATGGAATAATTACTAAGATCTGGAACCTGGACCTGGAACTGGATCAGATGTGAATGTCGGGCTGAAAGCTGATCTACAGCCAGCCAGATGGTTTAATACTGTGATCAACAGAGGAAAAGGGTGATCACATACACAAACACACGCAATGTACATATTCAAAAGACCACACACACACACACACAGAAAGAGAGAGAGAGATGAGAAGGCTCGTGCTAAACTCATGATGATGATCAGGAATGGATTTATTGACAAATCAGAGTGTAAAACAGCTGTCATTATGATCAATAAACTCAATCCAACAGAAGTCAACATACTTAGCTTAGACACTTGTGATCCATAAAACTGAGTTTTCATTTGAAAATCATCATTTTAGTTTCTTTCTCCAGCTGTGTGCTGTTTTCACTTAATTTTCATGAAGAATGATTCACACCTGCTTAGATCAACTATCCCACTGCTACTCTGCCTCTTTCACTCTGTACTCCTCTTCCTCCTCCTTACTTTCTCTCCATCACTCCCTCACTGTATCTTTTCATCCACTCATCTATCCCTCTCTGGCAGTGGAGGAGAGAAGTGACAGATGTGCCAGCCCTGACCTGCCAAGTGCAATTGTGACCCCTGCTCGGCACACAGCCACATGTCAACACAGTTATATTACACAGTTGTGTGTGTGTGTGTGTGTGTGTGTGAGAGAGAGAGAGAGAGAGAGAGAGAGAGAGAGAGAGAGAGAGACAGAGAGAGAGAGAGACTAGGAGAAATAAATGTAGATGTTCACAAACATGTGCCTAAAAATATAGAAAAGTATAGTTGGTGTTCATGTTCCCCCCAAAATAAATTCATCATCAAGTTAGATTATAATACTACCCAATACCTTAGTTTATTTTTATATGCAGAACATGCTAAACTAAGATGGAGAAGGTAATAACCATTATAAACAATAGTGCCGTAGTCTGTCTCTCCGTGCCCCCTGCAGATGTTGCCATCCTTTCCCTGACTGACACTGGCTGACTCCAGTTCATAGTCCCATGGTAATGACATTCCCTAACAGCAGCAGCTGTTGTTCAACTGCTTAGAAATGGCTAAAGCAACGTGACAAAGAGCTTAAGGTGTTGACTGAGCCTCCAAATTAACCAGATCTTCATTTGGGTTGAGAATCTGTGGGATGTTTTGGAATGAGCCAGATCCATAGAGGCCCCACCCATAATCCACTGGACTCATTTAGAATTGACTGCTAGACACTACTTTTGAATCAATTTTTAAATTTAGACTTTCAACCCACTGACTGCCCGTCTCCACCATTTTGCCTCCACCCCCTCATTATCTCTTTCTCTCTACCAGAAAGCATTGCTGTCGATTGCAGCTGGTGATAATGTGTTTCCATATGTGGTAATGGTTGTGTCCCTGTGCTGATCTACCTGCTTTTATGTTATTTGCAAGAGTTTTTCAAAAAAAATCTTATTTCCTAGTGGTTCACGGTTGGTTTTCTGTTAGTTTTAGTTGCCTCATTACTAAATTCTTTAAGTACAACTATTTTCCATGAATCTTCTTACTTCAGAGATTTCTTACTTCCCTCAATCCCTTGATTCTCCCAGAGAAAGCAACAACCTGCCAGTCATAAAATGTACATGCAATTTGTTGATTAAAACAATTTAATTAGAGTAAGACATTATTAAAATTAGGTGGTTGGCTGGATTAAAATGAATATTCGGCTGTTTTGAGGAAGCCCCAAAGGCCCAGTGATTTTTTATGTTTTTTATTTATTTTTATTATTTATTTATTTTTATATTCATAAATTGGATTGGGTTCAAATGGTACAGAAGACAGGGAGAAGGAAGAGATAAGGAGTGAATGAGGAGTTCTATATGATCCATGATACTTTTTAAAGGAATGCAACAAATGATAAGAAGGTAATTAATTTCACATTTCAGCATACACTAATATATGGTGAAGGACAGAAGCTAAATGAAAAATTAAAGTATGAAAGACTAATAGGATTCTATTTTCATTGTTTTAATCAGTGATCACATGAAAAGATTGAATGGACCTAATTCTTCTGTGCCATACATCCAGTGTTGTCCAAAACCATAAAAATCAGATTAATGAGCCAACCTGTTTGACGTGTTCCATACAAATGCGCACATATAGACACGCACACTGACAAACAATTTATTTTGACTCAATTCCACATTCATCTTCTTGGTGTCACAAATACTGCGTCAAGAAGTGAATGTAAATTAATCTGCTGCCTCTTGTTGTCCCATTGTTTGAGTAATGTTTGCTGGAAATAATGTTTTGGAAAATGAAACTATATCTGTGTGACTTCTTCTAAAAGAGTCGTATACTCAGTGGGAACAAAAAGGCTTGGGCTGAGATGCCACAGATAGTGTGAGAGAGACAAAACACTATTCATAAATTGAATTTGAATTAGTTGTGTACTCCCCTCAAGGGTCTAGGAGTAATTCTTGGAGACAGGCTCTTTATCTCATATTCAGCCTGCTCTCACAATCCGGAGAATGACCACTGTAAAGGACAGCCCTGTATCATTGTAAAGAAACAGAACAAGACAAAACTGAAACTAAATCACAATCATTCTATCTCCTATTCACTGTGCAACAAACTCTGTAAACATTTTTTTCTTTGCTGAAGTCACGTAACCTGCAGGTTTCGACAGAGAATTATGAAAAGGATGGTGTGTAGGTAAAAACAACATTACCTTGCAAACCTAGTACACAACACACATGGGGCCAGGATAAGAAGCACTAAAACAGTTATGACGGTTATTTTTTACATTATGTGCAAATGGCCCCATACAAAGAGCTCAGCCTGCATCAGACTGATCTGTTTTCACTCAGTATTCTGTTGTGTAAGCGGCAAATGTAGGGTGACAGCAGCTCATCAATCTTGTGTGTCACTCCCTCCTTCACAGCTTTCTTTTTTAGCAAATGTAGCATTTCATGCATTATGGTGTCGATAAAGTTATAAAATCACATTTTGCAAGTGAAGTACAAAGTAAAGCAAACCCGTTCCATCTCCCTGACATCCATTTGTGATTTCTTTTTTCCCCTTTTAATAAGACCTATTGCTTGGCCTGAGGGACGGTCAAGTGTGTGATAGTCTTTCAAGGTTATGGGTCCAGTTCAGTGAATCCCAGGCTCATCCCCTAGATGCCATCTATTCACTTGAGGTCCAGGTGACCTTTCTTTTCATCCAGAGCCACCGACTACCCTTTTCAGCAGTTCTGGAGAAATCTTTAATTGTTGGAAGGCAGCTTTCATTGGACTCTCAGTTCCCAAAGTAACCTTGATGTTGAGGTGACTACAAACCCTCAACTGGCCAGACTTTTCTCTCAAGTCCCATTGTTCCACACCAAGCACAAGCTGTGCCTCCTCCACAGCATTCTCCCAGGGTAGCGAGCTGTATAATGTACAACAGCTGGACAGAAGCTAACCACAGCACAACGGATGGACAGAGGTTGGCTGATGCAATCTCAGCCGGGAAGCCTGACTTAAGGCAGAGTCTCTGCCTTAAATCTGTTGCCAGCCTCCAATCACATGCTCTACCCAGCTGCCAAGTGTCCAGTCTTAAAGTAAAGAGTTTTGTTTGTTTCTCATCCTCCTGGACAAAAGCTGTTACCACTCAGTGGGAGAAAGTATGCTGCAGCCACTGACTGATATTAGCATGTTGTGTGTACATCCTGTGATGTCTAAAATGCCACTTATTACATAGTTATGTCCACATCTTACTCACAGACACGTTTTGATGCCCTTACCTACAGACTGGTGACATTAAGGCTCAAACCAGTGGTATATGGTGCCCCAACCTTCTAAGGTACAAATTATATTGATGCTGGAAGATAAACATTATCATATCCTAATGATCATAACCAGTGAAACCTGGCGAACCTCATAAGTACTTAGCACCCAACATCTTAGCATTGCTAGTGCTAAGATGTTGGGTTAAAAGTTAAATGACTAATCTTCTGTGACTAGTTTTTTGTCAGATTTGTTAAAGTCTTTACCTGATACCCATTTTTAACAGGTGTAACATAGGAGCAACTTTCAGTTCTTTAGCTGCTAAAGGTCTCTGAAAGGAGGTCAAACAAACAACTTGTCAAGCTGTTTGCAGTTCACAGTTTGACAATATTGCTGTAAGCAGAGGTCAAGTGTTGTGTGCACTCATCTCTGGGCAGAGGAAGTTAAAGGGAGAAATAAAAGGCACCATGACTGGGAAGAAGCACCATCTGAGGACCAAACTCAAGAAACATAGCTGTTGTTACATAACCCACAGGTTTTAAAGAGAACTGGAATGAAATGGATGTTGTTTAGGTATATACACTATTACCAAGCAAACTGGTTGCACAACACTCAAGAGGCCAGCAGAAGCAGCACTAAAACAGTTATGACCTTTTTAAAATTATATGCAAATGACACCAAGGCTGCTACAAAGTAACCCCATACAACTCTACAGGCAGTTCAATTGTGTAAGTGAGAGATATTTCCAACTTTCCTTTTATCAAACTAATATTTTAGGTTTTGTTCTTGAAGCACATTACAGTGCGAATAAAGTTTTAAAGTGACATTTTACAGTGAGATACCACAGAAATAAAATTGAAATATCATTTGATTGATGTTGACATATAAACAGCTTTATGAACTTTGTTTTTATACGTTTTTATAAAGTTATGATTTGTTTCTCTTATCACTGTAACAAGTCAAATAAAAAGACACACCATCTGCCTCTGGCTGCAGATTTTATTTCATCTGCTGTGTGTTCATGTTGTGCTGCTCTGCACCATCCAGATTCACCACTCTACAATATACTTGCCTGGGGAGGCCTGCAACCGGCATGTGTTATCAGCAACATGACTGGCAAATGGTGAAATGATTAAATTCATCTGAAAGGAAATGATGTACAGTTGGACTCCAAAGAACATTGGAGTCAATTTTGACCAGGTCATGGTATTTACCTCATATACAAATAGTCTCTAGAATAATAACCTTCCATTGAAAAAAATAGGCTTAGCATATGTGCACCAGCTTCCTGCTAAATCTAGAACACAACTCAAAATTCTTCTCCTTGTAAACAAACCTCTTAATGGCCAAGTTCCATCGTGTCTTCAAGAGATCATAGGTCTCAATAACCCAAATAGATCACTTAACTCTAGCCAGCTAGCTCTGTGTCCCTAATTGACTACCTGTTCCCGAGTGTCATCCCTGAAGAAGTCATGGCATCGCTGTGTGAGATCTCTGACAGAACATAATAAATTACCTTCTAATGCAAAAACACAGTTCATCATCCATTGGGTCATTATGCACTAAATGATGAACTCATTTATTAAATGAATAACTCTACAACAAAATGTACCAAAACATGAACTTCTACACAACTGGACTGGTCTTGTGACAGTAAAGTGTATGAGCTTCCTCCTTATCTTTCATCCAGGAAGCCATTACAATATTCTGACTTTCAGTATGATTGCCCGGCTCCAGCCAGCTGTCCTACCATGCGTGACTGGAGGGCTGTGCCGTATGCAAGGAAATGCTCAGTACTCTATGCCAACTCTGCCAGCTCCTGTTCAGTATCCCTGGAGGGCAAGCTCAGTCGCTTCTCTGGGTAGGAAATGGAAAAAAAAAATATGATGCCAAAAGCACAACTCTGGTCTCTGGCTCACAGACAGCTGTGCCTGCAGAAGATGCACCTGTGATCATCACTGGGAAAGATGTTACAAACGATGATGTCCCCAGCCTTGAAGGGGCACCAACAGCCTTCCTGTCTTTCGTGGAAGCATACAGGGAACCAGAGTTTCTCTTTGTTTTGGATTCTGGTAAGATTTGAGAAAATTCCAAATGGAATTTAACACCGCTGGCCTGGTGCCTAATTTTAGGACATGGTTGGGCTCATCTCTGTTCTCAGTGACATCCCCAACCACCCATTCTATTATTGTTCATATGGGTACAAATGACATTACAATCAAACTGTCAATTAAGCTCGAACGGGACTATGAAGTGACACTAATCTCTATATTCTTTCAGTGTCTGGTTAAGAGTTATTTCTCATAATGAACCCCCATCCCTGTCAACCACAGACTGTTTCCCTATCCTGTCCAATTATGCTTTTTCATATTGTTGAAAGTAGGAAATCACATATTATCACACAAAAAACTGTATGCAGTGTTAGATACTTGACTGAATGAGATTTTAAAAACTTATGTACTTAAAGCGAGAATACATCTAGAAAGACTAGACTGATTGTGAACTAAACACAGACAAAAAAGACAAAGATCAAAGGTCTTTCTTAAATTCTGATCTTATATTGAGACACCGGAGACTACTAATCTAAAAAGTTAAACAACCGATTCAATAACCGACTGTATGGTGTATGTATGTATATGCATACACATAACCACAGCTATATTCAAGACTTAATTATGCACAAAGGAGATAATGTAGTCAACCACTGACAATGTCATATCAGACCACTACTGCACCTTGATTTGTCAAATCTGCCAAAACTACCCATAAATGGTACCTGTCTGCCAACTTAAATAATTAATAATTATCAAATTTGCTGAGTGATTAATAACTTGAAAGAGTGGCTCAAAGTCTTCAAAAACTAATGAAGGATACTCTTACCAATGTATTGAACCAATTTTAAGGAAGACCACTGTAGACATACCTATTATTAGTAACTAGTGGTAATCTTCAGAAAAGCAGAAAATTAGAAAAGCAAAAAATCAGTCACTAATACTGCCATCTGTTGTTTGTCAACCAACATTATATCTAGTTGGTTAGCCATCACACGTTTGTCAGTTCGGACCTAGAAGTCCCACAGTATCTTAGCTCAGTCATTCTCAACCATTTATTAATTTCCATTTTGACCTTGGGAATCCCAGGTCACACATTTTTTTTTTGCAGAAGACAGGATTCATTTTCCTCAGGTCCTGTCTTTTGTGTCAAGATCAAGTTTCTATTGAACTTGTACTGAGTGCCTATTTTTGATTGCTATGACTGGTACCTCTGTGCTGTCTTTCCATCCAGCCTTTTACAGCCACCAGTAGGATTTCTTACATCTTTCATCTGTCAGTGATACATATGGTGTTCCCCAGGGGTCTATTTCAGGTATACTTCTGTTGTCTTTATACAAATTTCAAAACATAGTGTGTCTTACCATAAAATTCTGATGACATATACTTATAGATTTTCCTCTCCACAATGATCTGAGTCATACTGAAACAGTCAGGTTAGAAAACTGGATTTTGTCATTTAAGAAATAAAGACACTGAAAAACTCATTCCTGCTTTTGTCTCTGGTTGGCTGGACTGGTGTAACATACCGCTTGCAGGGATATCTAAAAAGCATGTTGATCATCTGCAGCTACTTCAAAATGCAACTCCAGAGAAGAAGAAAAAGAAAATATGACCATAACACACTTGTGCTGAGGTCACACTGAATTCCAGTAAATTTTGAAATTTATGTTGAAAGTTTAATGCTTTCCTGTATCTTTCACGTCTGGATTGAAATAATGAAATGCTAAATAAATAAAGTTTTCCTTGCTTGTTAGCCACCACCGTGCATCCCCATCAACCAGTTACCAGCCTGATAGCCTCCAGTCTCTTTCTAAGTCAACTGGCCCACCACCTGATCCTGCCCCTGAAGGCCCTCAGCAGGCAGCCAGCTCCATTGGGTAGTAGAGGCTCTGAGTCATTGGGCAGAAAAAGGAGCTGAGATTGTCTGCCGTCACTGCCCCCAGCCAGTCCATCTGCCCTGCATTTTAGTTAGCCACAAGTCCAGCTTCATCTCCATCCTCATGCTTGCCTCCCAAAACGACTCTGCCCCTGCCAGTGACCTTATGTTCATCCTCTATAGTGGTTTTGCCTCCAATGTCTGTGTCCAGAGGGTCTGCCTGTTAGTCCCATCTTTTGGTCCTCATCTCTAGCAGATTTCTTTTTCCCTCTGGTCTAGCGGCTGTCCTCCCAGGGTGTTCTGCTTTGCCAGTTTCCAGCTACCTGTTGCCTGTATCCATGTAAGCCTGGTTTTATTATACGTAACAACTGCCTGTTTGTTTAGGGATAATGTACTCACAAAATTAATAATTTACTTTGCGTGTCAAATAAATCTGGAGTGACCCACCTCCCCAGAAAAACAATAGGCATTAAGTAGATTGGTTACTTGTGAAAATATTAGTTTTGTCACTTTCAGAATTAATGAGTAACAGTAGGGAGCCTGCTCTGCAGTCACAAAGCCTGCAAATGCTCACATTAACCTTTTCTGTTCTTTATAAAAGCAATTTATCCACTGAAATGATTTCATTATCAGCTCATGCAAGAGTGGAAGCCATAATAGAAGTCCCTTATCAGACATCCCCTCTGTGTTAGTACAACACCCTTCATGGCAGCTGACTGTATCTGCCTTTGTGAAATGCTTCACACACATAAATCTCCAAACATTTAGGATGTGATTGTTCCTCCTTGTCTTACTTTTCTATGATCTATGTTCTATGTTGTCCTATAAGCAGGCGTGCATGAACACAAAATGAGCAGTTGTTACATTTCTGAATCTGTTTTTGACCTCATCATTGTTGATTAATACTGCATTAAACGTGATCACTAATAAAAATAAAAAATAAATAGCTGTAGAAGTGTGATGTCAGTCCCAGCAGCTACACATTCTGACCCATATTTCCTTTCCTCTGTCCTCTTTTATCTATATGTATATAGACTGTGTAGTATGCAGTATATCCAAATAGCCTAGAAATGGCATATGGTTAAATAGAGAGCCGGGATTATATTGAAACATTTCCTCTGTAGCAATATATTACAGATGCAGCTCTTAGCAAGTACGCAACGGACTGTATATCCCAACTATGAGAGGATGTTGATATCGCAGCATCAGAAAAGATCATGCAGATCATGTGTTATGAGAAAGGATAATAAGATTACAAGACCATTTTATTCCATTAAGAAAGACTGAGGGGATTACAGCAGAAAGGTTTTAAACTGTTCATCAGCTGAGAGAAATATTGGCTAACAATTCAAGGATATAATTTCCTCTGGGAAACCAGGCACCATGTCTCCCTTCCCTTTTCAAAGAGCATAGGAGTAGTAGCTACTGCTGCAGGAAGGAACTTGGGGAGTTTGTGCCCAGGTTTTTACCTCTTAGGATAGATACACTTTATTCCTCCTTGTTGTTGAGGACTGTTGAGGTCATAATCCATCCAACAGGAAGACTGCAAAAATGTCTCAGTGGTGAGGAAATGTACTGCTAACTCTAGAAGTTGAGTTGCAAACTAGAACTGACCCTTATTCAGACATAAGGCAGTGAAGTACAGTGGCTTTTTTTAGTTGACCTGCAAATACTGTTTTATCTATCATCAGCTACTTTTTTGCATATGTTAATAAAGGAGTTATCTTATAGCAGCTTAATTAAAATTTTACAGACCTTGCTCACTTTGAAACCTGTGCCAGAGCATACAAATGCAAATGCACACACACACACACACACACACACACACACACACACACACACACACACACACACACACACACACACACACACACACACAGTCTGGTTTCCTTAAGTTCAGGGGACATTTCATTGACTTGCATTCATTTCCTGGAGACTTTCCTGGAAACCCTAGAGATCTCAACTGTTGCTACTACTTTAACCTTTACTTTTACATTTATCCTCTACTCTAACCTTTATCTAAACCTGACCCTAACCTTATTTTTTTTTACATAATGGGGACCTACTTTTTGCCCTCATAAGGGAGACAGGTCTCCATAATGTGAGTGTGTAAACAGATTTAAGTCCCTGCAATGAAATACCTAGACCACACACACACACACACACACACACACACACACACACACACACACACACACACACACACACACACACACACACACTCATACCACCAAGGATACACACAACAAAATGACAGGCAATTTTGGACCTTTGTAGGTGTGATTTTCACACAATCAGCTCTAAAACTGGAGAACCTGGTAGTGCACAGATACGAGAATTCTCCCTTCAAACTTAGGAAAGCTTTTCCTAGAATAATAACATAAATTAAATTATCAATATAAGGTCAAAACATGGGATTTGTCCCTAAAATCCAGCCTATTGTGATAAATTATCATTTATTCCTTTTTTCTGTGCATTCAATGTCATAATAACACTTGTCAGTGTCATAATAACACTAAAACTATGTCTTCTAACAGAAAAAAAGAAACTCATGTCAGCACACTCTCGTCAGGATCATCCATTGTATGCCTTCACTGTTGATTTTTCACCTTTGTTCAAGACATGATGAAGCTATTGATGAATCAGTTCACTCCTTTCCCCCTAAAATTTTCTATAGCTTGTTTCTCTTCACAAACAGAAATGGCGAGAAAGCAGAAAGCAAAAAGCTCAATCTGATTGTTGGCCCTTTTCCAGGAACATGCTGCCCTTCCTCTCCTTTTCCACACATCTAACACTCCGATTTCGTGTTTATTTGTGGACCACAAAACACAGATCGTCTGTGTGTGTGTGTGTGTGTGTGCAGGTGCAGTTTTACGCTGACCCAGGTGCACACATTCAGCGTGGACATAACCCAGAAAATGATTCTTCTGTGAGGTGAGTTATGATTAAACACACACACACACACACACACACACACACACACTGACAAAAAACAAGAACTTTGTTTCCATCGACCCACAACTTCACAAACACTACTGACCACTGAAATAAAGTTAATGTTTTCATTGTTTACAATGATGGAAACACTGTTAAATTAATTGGGAGAAAACTATGGTGACCTTGTCTCTACTTCATAACATGCACAGAATAAGACATTGCATACGCCTGATTAATGCCAACAATTTTTTTTTTAAGTTAAATAAATATACAGCAACCTACAGTGAGGGGGGCATTTTAGTCCATTTGAGGCACTATAGGCCAAATTATACCTTGAAGCCTACTGACGTATGAGGTGTGACAATGTTGCCTGCAAAAGTCCTGCTTCATGTATGTTACACACTGACTCATTCAAGCTGTACTAAAGTTTAAAAAAAAAAATGCATTGATGTGCACTTTGCTTGCTAAAGGGCTGGGCTCTGAACGTTGATACTTTTATATCATCAACCAAAAAACTTACAATATTTCAAAAAATTTTACAGTGTCAGTCAAACATTATTACCAGCAGAGGTCAGTGAATGTGTGAACTATTTATTAATATTACATAATATAATATTGTAAAAATTTCTTTCACAAGTTAATTTGTTGGTAAGCTGACTGACACTGATGATATTACCTCCTCAGGTGTAGAAATTCAGTACCAAAGTTATTTTTTTAATTTCAATTTTCTTATTTTAGCCATAAACAAGTGTTGCATTGCCTTACAGGGATTGCATAATTATTTAATATGATTAATAACTGACTTCAGGACTGAGCTACTGAATATGAAGCATTATCAATAAATTGCTTGAAAATTTTACATATTTTTAAGTTTTGCTCCTAATTAAGTTCTTGAATTTAGATGAAGATGAATGGGAAAAAAAAGGTTTAGCAAAAGTAAGATTTTATAAATATCCATAGCCTATGTTGTTGATCTGAGCTTTATTAATTAATTAGTGTTTGTTTTAGTCCAATTCATTCTCAGATTGCCAAAGAAATCCACCAGGGCTCAGCTGGCAGGATTATGTTTTTCCAGTTTTCCAAACAGCAGTGTGGAAAAACAGCAGTCAAAACTGGGGCAACTTACTACCTTTGAACCACTGAGTCTGACTGACAGCAACAGAGACGCACCAGGTTCAGAGTTCCTGAAGTATCTAAGAAAATATAGGCCAGACATAAAACTTATGTAATTTTCAGTGCAGGACCCAAATTTTTAGCACCATGACAAATCAGATTTACATAGAGACACAAACTTCATGTGGCACGTAACTGTTTGGCCTTGGCAGAGATCTGTGTGCAGTTCATTCTCTCTACCCAGACTAACAATTTCTTCCACCTTGTCTCACTTTTTTTAAAAGTATTTTTTGGGGCATTTTTTGCCTTTAATCAGAGGTAGTGTAGAAAGATAGGAAATAGAGTGGCGGAATGACATGCAGGAGAGGTCAACTAAGTCAGGACTCGAACCAGTGAACAACTGCACGGCATATACACCAATGTGGTGTACCTTAGCCACTTGGCCATCCAGGTGACCCTACCTTGTCTCTTAATGTGAAGAAAATGTCTGGGATCTGAATCTGAACATGATTGTATCAACCTCAACATGGAATTGCTTTTTTCCCCAAGTCTCACATTCTAACCTTTCACCAGTTTTGGTCCTTATACTTTTGTAAAATCCAATAAACAAATAGACACGATTGAAAACACAACTTCCTTTCCTGAGATAAAGTTAACTCTCCTTATATTCTACATATTTTTTAATTGTCATATAGCATAAAAGACCCAAACCAGCAATTAAATCCTGTGAAGCCAGAGTCTGACATTGTTGCTGCCCTGATTACTCACAAACAACAAATTTCTTCACTTTTTAGTTTTTTTACAGCAAAATAAAAATGCGGTGCATGAGTATATGCAGACCCAAAGTGTTAATTTCTAAATAACGTATTAGTAGCCAGTGGCTGTGACCAGGCTTGTCTTAATTGATGAATACTGTGGCGTCAAGAAAATGACTTTGGAAAAGGAACATTTTGGCTACCAGAATAGAAATGCATGAAATTCCATACTAAAAACAAAACCATTTACATAATAAATTGGATTTTTGTATTTATTTATTTTATAATAAAACATATCATCAACACTGTACTTTTCTAAAAAAAAATCAAATGTGTAAATTACCTCTTACAGCCTTCAAAATAGTGTGTATGACAAAACATTGTGAATCTATGTCTCTGTGTCTTCTAACATGTTTTCAATTATGTTTTTCAGATATGTATGGATTAATTAGTATATTGTAAAATAATAATAATAATAATAATAAAAAACAATTTGAAAAAGTCTGAAACTACACTGCTCTGAGTTTGGGGACCCTGAAGGTTGTTCTTCTTTTTTCACTTTAATGAAGTTGCTTTAAAAAAAATTCAAAAGATTCAAAAATTCAAATAGTTCATAGTGTTAATAGTTCATCTGTTTGACCCCTTGCATCATTTAAAATCAAATTTATTTTAAATTTTAAAAGTTGATTGATACACTTCCTAAATGCTACATCTCTAACAAAGTCAATTAAAAATAGTGGTGGGAAAAAGTTTTGGAATCCAAATCATTAACCCGACACCCTAAAATCACTCACGAGTCATGAATCTAGACGTCTGTTTAACCGAGTCAGTTGAGTCCTACCACATTTGCTAGACTCATCCAACTCAAGTCGTCAGTCAGGTAAGTTTTGTTTCTCTGCCGAGTGAGTGAGTGAGTGAATGACTTACGATGTGGTCTTCCTGTTGCTGACTTCTATGGCTGCTGTATAAGCTTGTTGCATATGTTGTGAGTGAATTAATACCCTGCTGATTCCCTCCACGTACATTTTAGACCATAAGAAAAGAAGATATTTTTTCATTGTGGTGACACTGACCTGATTCATTTTTTTTACACAGCCTAATTTATAGTTTTAGGTTTAGGCTTAAGTAAGCTACTTAATTTTCAGTGATAGGTTATTGGTAAGTTTTTATGCTATCCTCTTCTCCTTATTATTATTATTATTATTATTAATAATAATAATAATAATAATAATAATAATAATAATAATAATAATAATAATAATAATAATAATAATAATAATAATAATAATAATAATAATAATAATATGATTATTATTATTATTATTATTATTATTATTATTATTATCATCAATAATAATAATATGTGTATATGCTTTACTATGTCTCGAGGGAACGTACCAAGGTTCTTGCTAATACATTATGTCTCATAATGATCCGAATCCCTCCTAAGATCTGAGTATTACATCACTATTTACAATGATAACGAACGTGGTGTGGCTTGACAGGTCTGGGAAATGTGCAGAGCAATCTGGACCAACTAATCTGGATAGAAAATAAACCAAATAAAACAAATCACCATGAGAAGTAGCTCAACACACCTTCTCGAACTCATGATCGATCATACTGAGTGAAATCCTGGTGGGCCAGCACATCTCATTGATTCTCATGTGAATAATGCAGATGGGTTTCTATGACAGCAGTGGAACCAACAAATTAATTTGCCCTTTAGCATAACGTTGCGCTGAGCAACTGTGGTATTTATGGCATAATGAAGTATGAGCATCTGTTATAAGGTCTAAGATGCTAAGTGGTCCCCATTATATATTTTTATGTTGAGATTTTGCTTTGGCATTGATAGGATCTACGTATATTTCCCCATTCTCATTCTCTATAAAACTTTGATACCTCTATTCAAACGAGGCAAAATCTGTCTTATTTCCACAACACTGTTCTGTTCACCAGATAATTGAGTAAGGAGCTGTCCTGTTTTTGTGCTGATATGAAGCATTTTTTTATTGTTATTTTTCTCAGAACAAGTTGCAGTTTCAAATGGAACATGATTAATGACATTGTCAAGTCTAAAGATGCATCTTTAACATGTGGTTTTGTAATTTTGAAAGATTTTTCAGCAGAAATTGTCAAAACTTGACAATTTTTCTGCCTAAAATTATGCCTAAACCTAGACCACATAACCAACCAGACCACCAGTAAGACCAGAGAAGAGAATAGTATTGAATTTTCCAATTCACTATGTGCAGAGTTGTCTTTTGACTTCCCATCACAGTGCTTGATACCCCCCCTCTCTAATCATGTACTGAGGTTTGGTGAAACCTACTATATAATTATAATTCTTGATTTCTAAGATTAATAAGTGAATTTGAGCTGGAGGGCAAAGTAAATTAAAACTGTCCTCCTCCAAGGTAAAATACCAAATGAGGAGTCACCCTGATTTATCTTATCACTTATTTAAGAGAGTTTTGGCCACAATTATTACACTATTACATTTATCTGACCAGTTTAGCAATTTGATCAAAACCAATTTCTTTTTTTTCCTAATTTCTTTCATTAAGATTTCTCCATGTAATGTTCATTGTCAACCCTAATTTTACCTTTTCGTGGTTTAATTTTTTTTTTTTTAACATCCTCACCAACACAATTTTACTATCCCAGCAAAAAAAAAAAAAAAAAAAACTCTGAAAAGATCTTCTGCCATTCTGCCACATCCCACTGACAATGAAGTTTGAGTGTTTTTAATACACATACACGTTTCCCACACTTGCCATGTGAATTTAGCACGCGAACATGGGGCATTATTTTTTTTAAATTCCCGGTTATAATCAAAAGTACTGGCAAATGAGAATATGGACCTTGATGGACAACTTAGGATTCTTTTTGTGAGTATCTTTAATATCTGTAGCAAATGTGGTGGCAATTAGTCCAGTAGCTGTTGAGAAATTTCAATCTGGATGGAACCAGTGGACTTGCTAACTGAGCCGTGACTGGTGCAACGTCCTGTCATGAAATGTCATTGCTCAGTGTTAATCCCCTGTAGCTCTGCTGTATCAATGCATTACACACAAATTGAATGGTATCCCAGTGGTTGTTTAACGAAGCAAACTATTAAATTCTGTCATAATTTTGACAAAAAAATGAAGCTCTTATCTCCATGTCAGGGAGATGATGTATAATCACAGGATCACAGGTTCACATCCATCAAGGTTACATGCCATCTCCTTGTTTCTTCCATTTTGCTACCTTCCTTACAATTTTACTGTCCAATTAACCAGAAACACCCTTGCCAAACGCATAAACGCTAAAGGTCAATGAAGGATTATCCAGAAACTAGAGACTGAAAGGAAGTCACTGGTGTGGGTGAGCTCAGTTAAAATCACATTTTCCTAAACTAATTAAAGAGGCTGTTCTAGGCAAAATGCAGTATCAGAGTGCTGGGGAACATTCAGACTGATGCAATAACTCTGCAACTGGGTGACTGATCTCTGTCAATCACCCTCCGATTAACTTGGTTAATAAGAGAAAGTTTCTGCGTGGCTATGTAGGGTTTTTTATCAGACTTTTTCTGCTGTCCAAAAATTCAAGGTTCACAGACATTTGGCAGATCTTGGTTCATTAACTTATACTTTTTCCAGATCTTGATATTTTTACCCAGATTTCTCTGTACTGTAGGCAATGATTTTCACACACTGCCACAGGGTAAGTTCAGACATGCCTTCACATTTATCATAAATGTATAGAAAACTGGTGTCCGTGAAAACCCAATTAAAATGAAATGAAATGGTGCCTAACCCAGACTCCATTGGAGAAGCTGCAATTCTCAGGGTTAGCAGCCAGTTTCACTCCAATATCAATATATCATTAAATAACTGTCCAGGTCTTAATGTGATGTCTCATACCAAGCCAATATTTGGTGTGGATGGGGGAGGATTCAACGTTTCAAGGTCAAAGAGGAAGGGTTTCTAAATCTACTATTAGCACAAACACTACAGTTACTGAAACTTCAGCTCTGCTTATGTAGGTACAGCAAATATTTTGTTGATTACAATGAGTTTAATTGTAGCCATTGGTTTTGATTCAATTGTAGTCACCACAGTAAGTCTTGGAATATCAAAGCATGGTAATGGTTCTCGAAATAAGTCCACAAGTGCAGAAGTAGTCATGGTTGGCTGTCATGCTAACGAAGATACGATTAAGTGGTAACTTATCTCTCTGAGTGCAATATATATACACATTTTGGTGAAAACAATTAAAAGTGACAGGGAATGGTTGAATGGGGTTTTGATCCTTGTTCTGTGATGTGATATATACACAAGAAGCTTCCTAAAAACCACTAGTTTAATTGGCAACCTCATTATGAAATGCAAGCACTTGACACTGATTGGCTGCCTTCACTGCCACTCAAATGAAAGTAATTTCACTGGCTTCGTAACACAGACCGACCAGCTTTTTACAGCTATTCGTCTTTGAAGGAGCAGGAATGGAATCAAAGTGGGGGGGCAGTGAGGTACATTTTACGTCAAAAACAACCGTTTTAGAAATCCCATTTTTTGGGTTTTGATTTTCTGTCACCTTTAATTGCTTTAATTGCCAATCTCGTATCTGTAATGCTGCAAAATGCCAGAGAAATGTCAGCCAATGGCTTTGTGTAAATTAAGTGAGCTGGATCATTTTTTCTGATGCTTATGATTTTATACCTTTGAATAGCATGTGTCTAGTTGTTTCCCTTGCTTCCAGTCTTTGGGCCAAAATTAACTTGTAGCTTACACCTTTTATTTACACACACACTGCCTACTTATATTACTTATTTAAATATTTGCATTCACAGTAAACATGCATTTAAGGTTGTAGAACAGTCAGAGATGAAAGAAACAGTACTTGTAGCAAAGTGAGGATACTGAGCATCTAAAGAACCAAGTTTTGTAACTGCCTAGTTGGTTGTCAGATGTGCTTTGACAGTGTGGGTGGAAGAAGTGAAAGTGTTATGGCTTCTCTCGCTCTGTAAAAGAGAGAATGCTGACACCTCCAATGACAAAAAGACCGACAGGAAAGTGAAAAGAATTTAAAACAGGGCATTAATGGAGCCACATGTCATGCTATCTGCTTTCTGTGATTAAAAAGCTAACTTGAATATATATCTTTCTTTCTATCTATCTATCTATCTATCTATCTATCTATCTATCTATCTATCTATCTATCTATCTATCTATCTATCTATCTATCTATCTATCTATCTATCTATCTATCTATCTATCTATCTATCTATCTATCTATCTATCTATCTATCTATCTATCTATCACTTCATCTATTCATCACTAAGGTGTATTGAGTGACAAAATGACGTTTATTTATTATATGAAAGTTTATCCCTTTACAATTAAATCTCTGAAGAGTGAGCAAAGTTAAGGGGTCTATACCTCCTCAAACCACTGGATACAGTGCATTGTAAGGCTTATGAACATATAGCCTCTCGGAGGTCAGCTGAGCTGCAACATCAGCACCACTGCTGAGACAAGTGATGATATTACAGGGTCTTGACCTTCCTTCAGTCATCATGGGGGGATTTACAGCCCATCTGCTGTAGGAATGTCTGTCTTCCCCTGCATCTTTATGCATGTCTATGAGACTGTGTAGAGAGGGCCATTTTTATCCCATCTTGTCCAATCTCTTTGTATTCCTGTCACTCTTCCATCTTTCATACAGATTTTTTTTCTGTGACTTTCCCTTGTACTGTTATAATTCTCCATACTGATGACAAAGGTCATATTTAAAGAGCCAGATAGACTGTAAAATGATGATCTCTCTACATTTATCACTGCTTTGCTTTTATAGTTTGTAATGATCTATTATCCACCAAATAATAAGTCACATGAATAACCTCATGATATGAAATGATAAAACATGACATGTCAGACCTATACAACTACAGAATGAGACTTATCAGGTATACAAATGAACATATGTGGATTTTACAAGAATTACATAACAATGAAAGTTGAACCTTACAAATATAATAAACGCTTGCCTACACAGCAATGACGAAGAATGACTGGCAAGTTTTTTGACCAATTGTGACACTACACATTCTAATATTTATGCAGACTTGCGGGGTTGAGTGTGTCCCAGCAAATGTACTGGCAATGGATAAGACATGGATCGACTGTTGAACTCCTCAATTATGTATAGTACATTTTCTCATACATATATTATCCAGTTGCACAGAAAAATAGAGGACCTGATGGGACAGAACATTTGGGGACAGTGGAGGTAGTGGGTCCACCTGACAAGTGTCATATATCTTTGTTTCAGAAAAGAATACAGCTGCAAACTCCACCTATCCAACCAAGCTGTGACAGATAATCCCCTGGTTGGTAAGTTGGAAACTAATGCCAGCTGTCCCTGTACACCACTTATTACATACCTTGCAATTTCTAGCTTGGTTCCAGCATGCTATGAGTTCATATGGAAGCGTATCCCAACCTGTTGTTAAGCAGTTACCTCAACTGTAGACAGACATGTCACTGAATTCATTAAATTACCCATGACACCTGCCAGCAAAAATAGATTTAACAGGAATTCTGGGTGAAATTAGGATTTACTGTGGTTTAGGGATCATTCAGTTGCAGTCATGTACAACGGTATGCCCCATGAGGGAGTGTAACCAATTCCATCAACATCCAGGTGAATTGAGATACAACATGTATGGCTACACATATATTCACATATTTTCCTGAACACAAAAATAATTCTTAAATTCCCACCTACGCTCCCCAAAATCACTTAATTCCTTTGATGCATCATTCTCCACTGATCGACTACTGGAGACCAGTGAGCTTCTGCTTTTCCCATCCTCTGTTATTACTGATGCCAGAGGCACATACTCTTTCTACCTCGTCCAATGAATTTCATGGAATCCATAGATGATCTATTTGCATGCTTTCACGTCATGTATGAGCATAGCTGTTTCCTGCAAAGATGAGTTATTTTCTGCTGCAACCCATACACTAGCTCGCCAGAGCTCATCCTCTGTTTTGATCCTGTTACTCTGTTGTGGACATTGCACTTTGAAAGCAAACAAAGCTGTTTAGCAGTGTGCAAGTGAACAGCAACTTTAAAAAAGCTCTGCAGTACTTCAGCTGAAAGACACCACTTGCAAAGAGCATATTTACATGCTTGAAGCTTATTTCCTCCTATGCTTGAAACAGATGAAGCTGCAAATTTTAATGACCAGCTATACCAGCTTGGCATTCAAAGATCTCTCAGTCTCAAAGGCCTTTGCTAACAGGACACTATTGAAGTACCGTCTGTCACATTCAAAAGGATACTGAACAAAAGAGGCATAGCTTTTGTAGTTTACCAAACTGACATGGATTACAAGTATGAAACTATTTTTGTTCGTACTGATCAGTCATGTGCGCAGTTTTGTGTTTAAAGACTTATCATGACTTTGGATACAATTCACAGTTTCTGACTGAGGACAGTTTGACTAGACAATGTGGACCATTTGGATCTTTCAGTTTCTACATTTTAATCATATCTTGTGCCACATGTGTCATCCATGACTTGTAGCCTACAGCTTGGTAGGGTATGTTATCATCCATTCAGGCATTGTCAACACTTAAAGTCATATGCACAATATTTCATGTCTTTATGCTACAAAGGCTTTATATTACATTTACATTTAATAATTTTGCAGAAGCTTTTCTCCAAAGCAACATACAAGTGAGAGACATCACTAAAGCTTCAGAGCAGTTGGATACACTAAGAAAGTAAACAAGTGCCGGATCAGTTTGATAAGACAAAGTGCAAGGAGATCAAGTACAAAGTGCTCCAGTGCAGACTAAGAGCTAGTTAGAGATATTAGGGTGTTAGTGGAGTTAGATGACTCCTTAAGAGATGCTTGAAGATAGAGATTTCTGGCAGCATTTTAGAGAACTATAGATGAGAACAGTTTGGATGTTCATTGTCTTGTGTGCCAGACATTGATCCTTGGAGTAATGCAGTTCTTAAGGGGCATCAGCATGTATGGCCGAGTTCCACTAGATTTATGCAGACCTAGAAATCACTCTGTAGAAATTACTTGAATTTAATTCATGGGTAGCCAGTGAAGGCCAGTGAGCAGCGGAGTGACATGAGCTCTTCTAGGTTGATCAAAGATCAGAAACAACAGTGTGTTCTGGACCATCTGTACAAGTTTCACTGTCCATAAAGGGTGGCCTTGCCAGAAAGCCATTGCAGTAGTCAGGATGGGAGATATGGCTGGTACCATGAGCCACACAATAAAGATTCTGCACCGGTCTGCCACAGTTGCACTCCAACTTGATCATCAATGCCAGACAATGTGTGAGGCCAGAAAATATTTGTGTGGACATTCATTGAAACCATGACAACCAAACCAAGATAATATCCTGCTCACCAAAAAAAAAAAAAAAAAAAAATGATATTTAAGACAAGAGGTGCAGTCACGGTCCTCCTGTGTGTGTGTGTGTGTGTGTGTGTGTTGCCAGAAGAGAGCAAGCAACACGACTTTTTGTTTACCTATTTTCAGGTTTTCAGATATACCCATCAAGACTCTTTGTAAATGCTTTGAGGTACAACAACTGTGTACTCATTAAACATGTCACAAAACTCAACATAACGTGAGACAAAGTAGTGACGTGCAAATCAGACTGTTACAAATCCATATTCCAATTGAGTTATAAACAGCAAATGCAGAAACATATCTCTACCACATTGTGCCCATGTCCAATGATACATCTGTGTGGAGTTTATCAGCTGATCTACAATAACAGAAATGGCTTAACAACCTTCTTTTCCTGCACATCCACAGACATCTAAGTCATGAATTGCACAAACTGACAAAGTGTAAAATAGCTTCTCCTTCAGAAGTGTCAGGTGCTCTCAGTACATTGAAAGATAAGCCTCAGGGAATAAAGCTCCTCTGCTGCAGCACTGCCTATTTATATGCATGTTGGAATATTGGATGTAGAGCTTTATTATGCTATGAGTGTTGATTTGACTCTGTTTTGAACATTATTAAAAATATATTAATGCGATCATATGGTTGAGTTGGTGTTTGGTTCCAGGGGCCAATTCTCAGGTAAGCATTGCCACACTGCTAACCCCGAGTGGGCTCCTTTTCTGGAAGACAGAGCAGGTGAATGTCAAGGGTTTTCTATGTTTGATTCCCCCTCATTACTGATTGTTGCACATTGAAGAATTTCATCATCAAAGTTTTAGTTCAGTTTCTCAAACAGAGCAATAAAGACGACACCAACAGGGACTTCACTTCATCTTGTTGTTAAGTCAACAATACCTGTTTTCTTTCAGGTGTACAGATGAGTAGACATTTTTGGTGTATTAATGAACAAAATGTCAAAACACTACCAGTTTTAGACCACCAGCACTTTCATTTTCAGCACTCACAATGGCCAGTCTTGTCAGTCTCTCCTGTAACCATAGTGCTTCTCAGACACATTTTTTATTTGTTTAATTTTGAGAAAGATTTGCATCACAGGTAAACTAAGACGGTTTGATAGGCAGGTTTGGCAATATAAAGTGAATCTTTATTACTATATTGTGCACCGAAAACAAAACTCTATGCCACTTCTTGAATACCATGGTACCAGTAGCTGCATAAAATAGTGACACTCAGTTTTGTTAGCCTTTCATCCTTACAGAACTCATTAAAATGTCTTTAGGTACGCCTCATGCATTTCTGTCAAAATGAAGGAGCAATACCCCATGACTGGGCAAGATTTGTGGGCATTTTTTTTTTTCTAAAGATGGAAAACTCCTCTCTAAATGAAGCAAGGCTCTAAGCAAAAAAGAATCCACAGTTAAAATGTCACCACTCTGTTTTTATACCATCAAATAATTACTTTAAATAAAACTTAAAATGAAAAACAAAGACTTGAACATACATCAGCATAAAAAATACTTACAGCTAAACTGGGAGCTGATAGTGTTATGCTACACTCTGGTAGATATCATGATGTCAAAATCTGTCTGTTTTAAAGTTATAATAACCAATGATAATAGCTATAATAACAACTACTGCAACCAATACACAAATACCCTAATTGAAAATAATCAGTGTTTTGTTTTACAGTTAAATGATAGCTACTCTAAATCAAAAGAGGAAAAACAAAATAAACAAAAAAATATTTATTCCATAGTTATAAGTTACTTGCCAGTTTCAGCTAGTTAATTACCTTGGTTACTGTTTGTCATAGTGATTAATTCAATGGAATTTTCACAACCCAAACAGTTCCTCCTGGCAAGCATGTGCACATCAATTACAGCAGCCTGCTTAAACACCACTGGCATTAGTTCTCACTATTGTGCGAAATGAAGAGGATAAAATATCATCAGGTGTGGAGAATGAGGGTGTGTAACAATTACTCAGCTTGAGCATTATAACTTTCATTCTCCTCTCACTTTCTCTCTGTTGCCGGTGTTCCTTCTCAGATATAATTTCACTCTTTCTTTTGTGCTTGTCTCTTTCTTGTTTTTTTTTTTTTTTTTTAATTCTATTTCCCCAGCCGACAGCTTTAATTAGCTTTAATTATTTCATAAAAAAAGTCCAGGTGTTCAGGGATGGAAACAGAAATAAGAGTGAGGAAAGGAAAATCCAATATGTCATTTTAGTTTGTCATGTTATTTTAATAATAAAATGCCATAGCTAGCTAGCTATCTGGATAACTGCTTGAGTAGAAGTTGCTTTTATGTACGATAGGCTATTATGATGAGATGACAACATGATCCGCTAAACTTATAGCTAATATCTGAAAAACTCAGTAGAGCATAAGGCATTGTATAAAAAAAATTGCTGAACAGTAATAATATCAATGATAATGGTTAAGTCTATATCTGTGAAAATGCAGCATCAAATTTAAGTTTTCTTTCAGATCATTTTGTCATCATGTGCAGATTGCCAGTTTTTATAACACAAAGCCAAGCCAGAACTGGCGACCAATCTGGTGACCATATAATACAAACAGTTATGGGATACAACTATTACAAAGACATGTAACCACTTCTACCGCAGGGAGTAACTCCGGGTTTTTCTTTTAATATGCTAACATATGCAGCATCCCTTATCTGCTTGAGGAGGGGTAATGGACACTGTGGTGGTGGATGTACCACCAAATCTTGATCTCAATCTTAGTTGCTGAGATAGTGGAGCAAAAAGTGTGACAGTCTACTAACCCTAACACTGACCTACCTAACCTTGGCCAGGTTTTTTTTTACATTCTAGTCAGATACTATTTAAGATATACGACCAAGTTATTGATTGTTTCTAATATCATCTTAAAAATATCCCATTCTCCATTTCCAAGAGTAGGAAACAGAAGAAAAAAATGTCAATTTTCCCTTTTTACAAGAGACACAAAGTAATAGAATGAATGAGGCAGACTAGAAGAAAGAATGGAAGGAAAATCCTAAGACCAAATTTAGTCGAAGGCCAGGTCTCATATTCTCCAAAACATTTACTCCATCTTACCTGGAGGTCCAGCAAGGTGAGGATTAGTCTTTAAAGCTCATTTTGATCATTTCACTTTTGTTATGATGAATATCTCTGCTCTAAGCAATGGAGCAGAAAGCAATTTGTTCTTCACAAAAAAAAAAAAAAAAATCTAACAAATTGAATCACTTTTGGTCAGAGGATTTTTTTATTCTTGGTCATGTATTCAAATTAATTTTGTAGGCTGCAGTCAGGCAGGGCTTCATCCAACATCCGCCCTTCACTTTGCAGCAGCTGGACTACTCTGGCTGATGGATGTGTGGGGGAACACCAATTTCCTTTGGTTATCCTTAAAAATTTAAGGATTCTCTTAGTTATTTATGAAATGAGTGAGTCCACAGGAATTCAAGGATATGTTGAAATCCACAAGTTAAAAAAAAACTGCTGCACACTTAAGTACAGGATACTCAGGTTAGGTCTCACATCCAGAACATTACAGAAAAGTAGATCCTCCCACTAGCTTTTTCTTTGACATTGAAATAAACAAGGACAGGACCAGATAATCCAGTCGCTCGTCTTTGACACAGGGCTCAAACTAACACAACCTGGCCAGATAAGAGGGTGAGCTGATGAATTTTACTCCTCCCTCTGCACCAGTAAATATGAGGAGAATGACATGCTGTTTGATGGGTTATGCAGTGAACTGCCTCGGGCCTCTGAGGACACAAACCCTCGGCTGGAAATGCTGTTGGAGGGGCAGGAACTCTGTTTTGCTTTGCAGAGCTTGCAGAGTTAGAGGGCTCGAGGCACAGATGGTGCGAGCATCACCTTTTATATAGCTTTCCAGGACATTTTAGCTAACGATCTTTTGGATATTTTTTAATAAAAGTCAGGCAACTGGTTCACTTCCACCCTCCTGTCACAGGGGCTGTTATTACCCTGCAGGACATCAGGAGTTGGTGTTCTGTGTCTCTCCTCTTTACCGACTCCAAAACTGTGTCCAGAGAGAAGCTATAGAGCAGGTCACTGGGACAAGACTTACAATGTGTCCAGCAGGTCCAGGGTAGATAGTATCTACAATGCTTTTTTTTCTTCAGGCATGAACACAGGTCTGTTTTCTCTCAAACGATGCACTTTCTCTGGAGGGTGCAAGTATTAAAGGCCTTGATTTTACATGGTGATAACAGTGTTTTATGCGGTTGTCAGAGTTGTTGACAGAAACACTGTCTGTCTTGTTGTCAGTAAATGGTGTGGCAGTCTTTCACCTCAGAGAGACTTTTCCTCTGAGAAAAGTTTGTCACTGTCAGTTTGGGGTTCAACAGTGCAGATATTTGTACTGAAATTTTTCAGAAAGGGTCTTTTGGGTTGGCACGTATATGTACTGAAGGAATGTAGTGTTATTTTAACCAATGCATATATTGAAAGTAGCAGAGCCCTAATACGAATAAGCAATTTATACGTTCTGTCTTTTACTTCAGCTGTACCAAAAACTTACCAAATGTTGACTTCAAAATTGAGGTGCATACCAAACCATTGTTTTTGTGAGTCTTTTATGGTCTACTTGGGAAAACAATGGTCCAAAAGAACTGGGAGAATGTCACAAACAATGTTGAAGGCAAACTTGCTAAATGGAAATGACAACTCCATTAAATATCTCACAGAGGTCAGGTAAGCTTTATGGTCAGTTGAACTGTCAGTGTTACCTTTGTTTCATCTCTATCTCTAAGATATCTAAAAGCTATGACTCTCTTTGTTGGTTGGTTATAGAACCACTGATCCACTGGACAAAGCTGTGTGCAGTGTTATTGCGCCTGGCTTGGTACAGATTGGTACGGATCCTACGCCTGAAGGTTTGGGATGCAGCAAACTGCACTAACAACTGAGAATTGTTAAACAATCTCCCCTCAGAAACCCCCCCTCAAAAAACAAAAACTGACAGCTGACCTTCAGCTGAGAATTGTACATGTTGCTGCTGCACCAAATGCTTTTTATCTCTCTCCTTAATCCTGTTGTTTAAAACAAGGGCCCTTGCTATGACTTACACTGCTCCATTTCCCATGTATTCGGTGAATAAAAGGGACATATAGAGTTCTTCGTCCACTCGCAAATGTTTGATGCAACTTCCTGTTTTTAATACAGCCAAAAAGAAAAGCTAAAAAAAATATCAAACTCCAGGTAATTAATTAGTTAATTACTGTTGATGTAATGGAAGGAGCTAAACTGGCTGTCTACCTGTGGTGCAGAAACAGATTTCAAGCTTGACCCGCACAGGATGCTATGAACCTGTGAAGGTAGAGATCAGACATTTAAGTTAGAAGGGCACATGAGTCACTTCATTTTTGGCAGCCTTGTTTTCTTACCTGTCTGGCTGTGTGCACTCAGTCTGTACTTGTTAACACATTTCTGTCACTGGGCTCCAGTAGGTTGCCAGAGGCTGAAGAAGAGAAAGCACTACTGTCTTTTTTTTTTAGGCACAGATACCATTGCATTTTGCTTTGTGTGTGTGATTTTGTGTTCCAATAAGCAAGCTATTCCTGTTTTTTTCTTGTTTTTGTGTTATAATTGGTTGATCCTGTCTCTCACATGTCTTGCTCTCCTCCAGCCCCGGTCCAATCCCTAAAATCGCTCAAATCTCCTCTAGTGCGTGGGAGAAGTGTAGTCCCCCCCACCCCCTACCAATCTCACTACTTCTCTTTATTTCTCTTTTTTTCATCTTTCTCTTCTCTCCTGTGGCTCTGTGAGTCTCTGCAAGGGTGTGTGTCTGCATGTTAAGTATATGTGTGTGTGTGTGTGTGTGAGAGAGAGAGAGAGAGAGAGAGGTGGTGATGGTAGAAAGAGATATTAAGAAGAAAAAGTGAGAAAGACAGAAATAGTCAAACTGCATGACAAAGACAAGAAAAAAAAATATTGCATGTGTATGTGTGTGCTAGTGAGAGAGACAGAGTGAGAGAGGAGCTCCTCTGATCCCCGACTTGGTGTCCTACTTACTCACTCTGCAGCACACCCCAATAACAACCCTGAGCTGTGATATAATATGCCCAAAACACACAGACACAGAAATAACCGCTTGCATACACACATAGCGAGCGAACATACACACACGCGTTCACAACAGTGATATTACATCCTGCACAAACGCACGCCCCCATCTTCACAATACACAAATAACTCCAATATGAGATGCTCTCTCCTCCGTGAGCACACCAGAGGTGATACAGTCTGTTTGTGTCTTTTTTCCCCTCTTCTCCTCTTCTCTCCTTTTTCTCAAGCGAGCTATTTGCTATCTCCTGGCATTATCCCCTGTAACAGGGAGACATTTTCAAATTTAACTTTCATTTCTTCCAGCTCATAACACTAAAACAACAGCTAATTAGGTCCTACTACACAATCTATAGCAATATGTGTGTGTATAGCAATAAGCATAAAGTATAAACCACAGCACTTTATAGCCAAAGCTAAATTGCGTTGCCCATTCCTGTGTGAGCCTTTAAAATACACTGAACTCAACAATAAAATAAAATACATCCACAACACAAACAATTTACAAGGAATGAGATACAGTATTAAATTGTATTTTCACTGCACCTGAGCTGAATGAGACAGAGAAAAACAAGTCTTGGTTTTCCATCATTTCTGGTTTCACTTTCACTTCACAAATGGACTCATTCATTCAAAACTTTGTAGCTAATTTATATCAACAACCTAAGATATGTAAGATACATCTGTACATTTTAGCTTCTACAAATACTTTGGGAGGTGTCTGTGAATTGTAGCCACAGAAATAACATAGGTTACAAGCTATAGGTCTCAGCCTCTCAATAGCTCACTAAATTAAGCAATCCACCTTTGTTCTGTCATTGTTTTTTCCCTATTTCCCCAAATCCAATGTCTGAATTTGTGCTGATATTAGCATTTAGATCAAAGCACTGGATTGCAGTTAGTCCCACCCTTGCAGAGCTGATAGCATGGCTGTAGACTGCCTGATAATTTTATGTATTAAGGGGAAAAAAAAGTCAAAACCTACATGGACCCATGTGAAAAAGTAATTGCTACCTAAAACTAATAACTGGTTGTACCACCCTTAGCGGCAACAACTGCAAGCAAGCACTGGCAATGAGTTTTTTTTACAGCGCCGTGGAAGAATTTTGACCCACTCTTGTTTGCAGAATTGTTTTAATTCATCCACATTGGAGGGTTTCCAAGCACGAGCCACCTTTTTAAGGTCATGCCACAGCATTTCAATGGGATTCAGGTCTGGACTTTGACTAGGCCACTCTAAAACATAATTTCAGAGATGAACTAGTGTGTTTTGGATCATCCTGCTGCAGAACCCAAGTGCACTTCAGCTTGAGGTCACAGACTGATGGCCGGTCATTCTCCTTTAGGATTCTTTGGTAGACAGCAGAATTCATGGTTCCATCAATCACAGCAAGTCGTCCAAGTCCCGAAGCAGCAAAACAGCCCCAGACCATCACACTACCACTACCATATTTTACTGTTGTATGATGTTCTTTTTCTGAAATGAGGCATTACTTTTACTCCAGATGTAGGACACACACCTTCCAAAAAGTTCAACTTTTGTTTCATCAGTCCACAGAATATTTTCCTAAAAGTCTTGTGGATCATTAGATGATTTTTGGCAAAAGTGAGATGAGCCTTTATGTTCCTTTTGGTCAACAGTGGTTTTCGCCTTGGAACTCTGCCATGCATGCCGTTTTTGCGTAGTCTCTTTCTTATAGTTGAGTCCCAAACCCTGACCTTAACTGAGGCAAGTGAGGCCAGCAGTTCTTTAGATGTTGCTGTAGGCTCCTTTGTGACCTCTTCAATTAGTTGTTGCTCATTGCTGTGCTCTTGGGGTAATTTTTGTGGACCGGCCACTCCTGGGAAGGTTCACCACTGTTCCATGTTTTTTCCATTTGCGGATAACAGCTCTCACTGTTGTTCGCTGGAGTCCAAAAACTTTAGAAATGGCTTTGTAACCTTTTCCAGACTGAGTCATGTCAACTACTTTTTTTCTCACCTGTTCTTGAATGACCGTGGCATGATGTCTTGCTTTTTGGGACCTTTTGGCCCACTTCACCTTGTCAGACAGGTTGTATTTAAGTGACCTCTTGACTTGGCTGGCAGTAATTGGGCCTGGGTGTGGCTAGTGAAATTGAACTCTGAACTTTGTAAAATGATTTGATTTAACAAGGAGGGACATTACTTTTTCATGCAGGGTCATGTAGGTTTGGATATTTTTTTCCTTAATGAATAAAATTGTTATATAAAAACTGCATTTTATGTTTATGTGTGATATCTTTGTCTAATATTTAAATTTGTTTCATGATCTGAAGTTAAGTATGACAAACATGTGAAAAAGTAAGAAATCAGGCAGGGGGCAAATACTTTTTATCATAATACTGTATAAAGATATAGATATATAGGAGGCAGGATTTTAATAATATAAATAAAAGATGATTTATTTAAACCCATACTGTACCTGCAGGTTTAAACTTTACAGTGTGTCCAACTCGGAAAAATGCAAACTTATGACAGAACAGTAAAACAAAAACATGCAAGACAAAACACGCTGTTTTGCTTGTCAAACCAATAAAAAAAAAAAAAAACAAAGAAAAGCCTAATAACAACATCAGTCCACTGAATTTCAGCCATTTTATTCAATGTTAAGAAAAGTAGTCCAGATGTGCTTCTCCCCAGAGCACACTTCCTAGATCCTCTTGGGATCATCTGTGGTGTTCCTGGACTAGATGAGATATATAGTCTCTCCTGTGACTTCTAAGATGTCTAAACCATTTCCACTGTCTTCTTTTGACAGAAACGAACAGCGAATCTACACTCTGAACTCCCAGTGGAAGTCTAAGTTCCTCACGCTATCTCTTAGGTTGAGTCAGGCCACCCGTCCATTCCCCCACTTTTACGCATGATCTCACACCTTCAGTCATCACAGGTAAAAGTTGAAACATAGATTAACCAGATAATCCACAGCTTCACCTCAACTGTACAACGCCTGCTTTACTACTGCTGCTACACTAATCTGTCTATGAACCTCTTGCTCTATCTATCCTATCATGAACAAGACCCCAAGGTGTTTGAACTCTTTTATTTGGACCAGAGGTAGTAATGACTCTCAGCCCAGCCACTTCACATTTAACTACAAACCAACCAGCTGACTAGTCACTAGGATTCTGTGCTATAAAAACATGGTTCTGGAAAAAGGTTCTACTTGACTAAGTAGGACTGCATAATTTCCTAGAGTGATGCAGCACAGTTTACCATTTAGAAAGGTTCAATTATTATTTAAAAGGTTTGTCCTTCTGCTCCCTCACGCTGCATTAACATATCTATACTTGCTGTATCTTGACATCCTTTTCAGAGGTTGGTACCATCACAAAAGCAACTCAAACTTGCAGGGCAAACAACTTATGTGCTAGAGAAAACTCATGATGGCAGAGAATGGCAGTTTGACAGTTTATTCAATCTGCTTTGTCGATCCAAGACAACTAAGCTTTGTAGAGAATACTGAATCCATTCTTGTCAGTTTGCAGTCAAAAGTGTCTGAACCTGTTGTGTATTTCTGTCAGTTAGAGAGGTTTTCAAATTTTTGATTGTATAAAGAACTCACAGCCAACAACAATATCAATAATAAAACTCGCATAGGTGGCTAACAATGGAATGATGGAATGATTTCTTAAGGTCTGATTTTATTTCCCTGATTCTCCGAACATCACTTATGAATGTGATTGATTGATTTTGTGTGAGAAAGACATTAGATGTTCAACAGTCCTATGGTTGACTGTTGGACTATTCTGAAGAATTGCACATCCATAAAGTCTACCTGAGACATCTGGACTTCAATTCCTGAGTGAAGCTCCAAACATTCTGGAGCTACAACATGCAGCTAGATAGGATCTTTAATTAAAGTTCACAAGATCCAGCTCAGTCATGGATGCGATCTGATCTGAGTGATCTGAGTGTGATCTGCAACCATTTTGGCTTGCCTCTATGACTAGGACATCTTATCTGTGGTTCTTTTCTTTATTTTGTCAGATACTTCCCTCTCACCATAATATTTACTTCAAAAAACATAAATACATATATATTGTACTACCAAATTACTTCAAATTAAATTTATTTTTTTAGTTTTTTGAGTAAACAAGTTAGATATAGTAATGGCGATGAGGTATATCTCTCTCCTGCTGTCTGTGCTTTCGTAAATTCACAATTTAGTCCTCATTTACATATTTTTCTCCTTATGCTGTCAGACAACTGGATCAGGAGGAAATAGTAATTTGATCACAGCTCATAAATGGGTAGCATTTATCACCACTCATATCCAGCGCCCACTTTCAAGCTGCCACCGCACAGTGCTGATGACATCATTATTTCATGTCTATGTGATCATCTGACTGAATAAATATAAATATAGGATAATGACAACAGCTGTGCTGTGGAATCGGCCATATTGAATCTCACAGAACATTGTCCTCTGAATGCCGCACAACACCAACACTACTGTGCAGGTCTATCTTTGTTTTTCAAATGCTACATTTTGTGGTCAACAATACTACAACCTACTAAAGATGGAAGTCTGAGACAGCGAGTACTATTATTGTTGTTTTTATTGAAAATGAAATTTATGAAGAAATATCAGTAGGATTTCTGTACTGTGGCAATGAATGTCATTCATTTAAGGTAATCCGTCTTTCCGAATGATCTCTGTGTTAAATCAGCTTAAAAATGTATTTGTAAGGCAGAGATAGAGCTTCCACTTTTCCTGGATTTGCTCACTCAAGAGTGGGAGAGAGCAGAACACTGGGTAACACTTGGAGAAACAGCACAGATTTCTCAACAATTCCATGTTCAAATTGTTGATGAGAAATAAGAGATGTGTCAGCTACAAGGAAAACAGCTGAAGCGTTAAGAGCAGATGACATCACAGGTCATGTGACAAACTCTAACTTACTCCCGCACACACACACTTTAAACTCAGAAAGTAGAGAAGAAGTACAAGAAGTGCAAACTAAAAAAGCACGACCTAATCTGCAATAATCCAAAATATCAAAAACTGAAATAACAGCAAGCAGGCAGCAGGTCAAACTGTGTGGCCTGTTCAGTCTCTAGCAAAATGTAGTTAACACTTCAAATAGGAGAATTTGAAAATTTCATGATCATCTTCATAAGTATAAAATATGTGAAACAAAAACTGGATACATCCCATAATGTCCTAACTGAGCTGAATATTTTGAAGTTTCACTAGAGTATCTATGTTGAAGCACATAGAAGTGATTACTAAGGGTATGAAGATAAAAGACAGTGAGAGTTGGTGCTTTCATCGAATGAATAAAAAACACAAAGCATATGTTGACTCATCTAAATGACTTTTCAACAAAGTTGAACAAAAAGCTATGTATAAAAATCTATCTGTTGAAGAACAGACTGCTGTAATACCATTGCTGTAGTAAACTGTGTAGTCCAAACCAGGCTGATAAAACTGGTATTACATTCGCAAAAATACGAAGTGTTCCTGTACCACATTGTTTGCATATGTTAAGGTGGGAGTAGACAGATTTTTCAGAACAACTCACAACAAAGGTAGTTAGTTTGTCCACAGACTGAAATGTTACCCCTCCACCAGGATTTCATCAAAATCACTTTGCCACTGTATCAACACAACATGATAGTCTATATTAGAGCTGACATTAAAAGAATATATTGGATTTCTGTTACTGTGGCATTTTAGGTGAGCATGACCAATAAAATCTATCCATCAGTCACTGTTTTTCACACTTCAGATAAATGCTGACAGGGGAAGTGGTCCCCTCGGTGTCATCTCTGAACCTTGCACTCAGTCAAGATTTCCTCTGAGGCTCTGAATGGGCCTCAAGCCATGGGCAAATACAAATAAATGATAGCAACATTTCCGGGTCATTCAGCCGGATGGAAGAATGAACTGGAGGGATCGGAGCCAGAGAAGGAATAGACTGAAAGGAATGACAAAGGGAGAAGGATAGATGGACGACTATACAGACAAAATGAGCAAAGGATGCTCCTAGAGAGGAGCATAAAAAAAAGTGGACAAGGAATCAACAGCAGGGGAAAGAAGGAACTGAGGAGGAAGAGGAGGAGGAGAGGGGCTGAAAGGGCAGAAGAGATGAGAGAGAATAAAGGCAAGGGAAGGGAGGAAGATAAAAGGACACAGGGAGACAACTAGACACAGATGTGATCAAATATACATAAGAACTGTACAACTAAAGGATAAACCAGACACTCCTTACAGCCTAAAGCCAAAAAAGACAGAGAGATGGGAAGAGTAATGAGAGAGGTAGAGGAGGAGGAGTGGAAAGCATACAAACCAACACAATGATAAAGAAAAGGTAATGGAGATAAATGAAACTGATAAAATACAAGGGTTGATATTTTCCTGTCCACAGGTTGATCACTTGGTCAATAAACTCTCACGTGACCAAATTCTAATTGGTCAGAAAATTGACTGCATCACTTTCATTAGGAGAGAAATGCCCTTTGGGTTTAGCTGTTTAAAAACTTTGTAAAAAAAAAAAAAAAAAGAGTTTGCACATATCAACTCAACAACCAACGTTGCATATCATCGTTTGTGTCATGTCAGAACTGAGATATTTCAATATTTAGTCTGATTTCAAATAATCTATTATGCTGCAAATACGAATTATAAACTCTTTATGTTTATGTATAATTACCTCAGGCTAATAATTCAACAGAAGCATACAAACAGATCGATTGAATAAAGATACAATTTCTGTTGCCAAACATTTTCTTTGGCTGCCTACAACTGAACAATTTGAGCTGAAAATGGATAAAACTATAGCACCAGCAGATGTAAAATTGTTGGCCAGAGGCCACTGATACTTCATGACTCCATCTGCTGTGGACATCCATAAAATACAGTGTTTAGCATCTTAAGGCTAGTGTCAATTGGATTCAGCTGCACTGTATTCTGTCACTATCCACGTCCATGTACATCATCAACGCCCATGGCGATTTAGTGATGTGATTTTATATGTTACTTTAGCCTTCACAGGAACTTTTCCTTGGAAACACATGGATGGTAGAAAAAATGTGAAAGAAACAGACAGTTTTGTTTTAATCTTTTTTTTTTATCTACATCCTCACAATTTTGGAACAACACATCTCACACATCTGGCTACAGCACACATCTGGCAAGGCATGACAGTGACACATCCTGTACAATGTCACCCTGTTAAAGCTCTAATCAGTCTTTCCTGCTCTCTCTGTTGCTCTGCACTGTGTTGTAATAAAGTCAAAGTGATGACCTCAGTTGTTCTCATTTACAGATCTTTCTGTTTGTTGTCAGAAAACAACACATCTAAAATGGTGATTTGATTGGAGCTCATAAATACTGCATGTTAAATCAGTCATGCTGAGACTGCTGCCCTGCGCCACCGATCACATCAATATTTCATTATCTGACAAAATAAGTATAAATACAGGTTTATTGACAATAACTGTGATAGACAACTACCGTGCTACCATACTGAGTTTGACCCTCATTGGAAAGGTCAGCTTTGTTTTGAAGTGAGCAAAAATATCCAGCTTGGTAAAAATGAAGGGTGCAGAGACAAAAAAGAGAAGTAAAACGTGCATTTATAAGTTTCATTAGCTTTAATGCCAATATAGGCCACTCTATTAACTCCAGGGTTAGTGTCAGGACATTCATGTATAAGAAGGCTTGAGGTAGTATCGAGCTTAAATCAAATATAGCCACAAAACATATGTTTACCTCATTTCAAAGGATTCACAAATGTATATTCACCAAGTGTGTCTTAAGTGTCCATATTAGTAGCTGCTTTAATCCAGCTGGGAGAAACAGCATTCAATTCAAAAGTCGAACTTTTTAAGTCACCATGTCCGGGACAGTCAACCATTCACTACTTAATGAAGTTGGTAAGGGCTTGGCAGGTAAAATTACCCATTACAGAAGCATATTAAATGCAGTGTGTGGCTACTGCACTGCTCCTCCGTTTGTTTGTCACCGATCAGATCACAAAGTCTAAATTAAAATCTGTTTGTAATTAAATGCTTGTGACACATGAAAAACATCAATAAGACAAATAATTAATTAATGATATTATGAATGTGGGTGCAGTAGAACAGACCCTACGCTTCTGAAATGTCCCCGATGGACCCTGAAGGGACTGAGCCACAATTTACCATTATACAGAGCCAGAGTTTTTCTCACTGTTTCCATGCTGTATGCAATACACTAAGCTAACTTGCTTCTGCCTAAAGCTTGATATTTCCAGTAGAGACATAAGAGTGCTGTCATCAAGAAAAGCAAATAATATTTACTAAAATGTTGAGGTATTCTTTAGAAATAAAATTCTTTAAAATGATGCTCTGTTATTTATTTATTTATTTATTATGGTTTGGTGGTTACAGTCTGTCACTGAGCTTATGCTGTTGTATATGCATCACGTGTCACATTAAGCCATATCAATGAATTAGTGATCCAGTTGCGGGGCTGTGGTATTGTCCTTATATCGACTGCAGCCATCAGTAATGCTATCAATTCCACCTTTGCGTTTCCTTTGTCTCCTATGGAGTTAGTTACTATTACATCCTGTGCAGGTGGATTTCTTAGGACTTGCTGCCATTATCCAGAGGATCACAGGATATGCATGGGGCCATGGTGTCATTTTGACCAGGACGTGTCCTTTGTCTCATCCATACAACTCGTTTCTAGGACAGCCCTCTTCTATATGTATGCAATGCTGAAAAAATCAGAATATCCTGTCTCAAAAGGAGGCTGAAATGAAATGAGTCCATGCATTTATTACCTGTAGTCTGGACTGCTGTAATTCCTTGTTATCAAGGTGTCCCAATAACACTATAAAAAGTCTCCAGTTCATTCAAAATGCTGCAGTGTAAATATTGACAGAAAGTTAAAAAAAACTGGTCAGATTTCCTCCACATCGGCTTCTCTCTGACATACAAACCACCCACCTGAACCATACCTTAGTTATGCTGCCAGAGGACTGCTCTGTCTCTCTTTGGATTTATACAACAATTGTGTGTCATTAAAATAATGTCTTCTGTCCTGTAGATTGTTCTCTCTGTCCTCATTCCACAAGTATCTTATTATCATTTGAGGTATATTACCATCATTATCATCTTTCTGCTACTTCTTTTTTCTTTCTTCTTCTTCTCCTCTAATTTTAACCCATATGGTGAAAGCAGATGGCCACCACATCTGTGTGTCGTTCTAATGGAGTTTTCTACCTCTCCAAAAATGTGCAAATGAAATGAAAAAAAACTGGTAATCATCATATATTAATAGCTGATATATTTGCTTTAAATGATAGTTTGTTGCTTGTTCATATTCAGTTCTCTGTTAGTTTGTCAGATTGAGTATGAGACAATTGAGTGGGATAAGCTTTTACAATGGAGTTAAGTGGCAAGCAAATAAATTCAGATTTTAATGAATAATGATGCCTCAACTTGAATCCTATATTTAGTACAGTTGCATGTACTACACTACTACTTATTGTTGTAGTATATTGAAAAGTGACCATATCGCTCTGTTTTATGTGACAGTCCAATTTGTGCTGTCCATTGCACTGATGACATCCTCTGCCATCATTTTCACACATTTTAAAACACATTATTGAATCCTAAATAGCAACTGTTGAGACTGAGAAATGTCAAGTGTTTCATACTCAACACTGATTGTAATTAGTTCATCATCTGAGTATTCACCTTATCAACCTATCATGTACAAGCACTTTATATCATTGGGCATTGCCGCCCATTTCTGGCTTTCGATAAAACAACCAAACAAAGTGCTTAGGAAAGAAAACAGAAGAACCACATTATCATTACTTGCAGTGGTGATTAGTGATTGGATGTTGACTGCTCTCTTTGGTGCTATTTAACAGGATAACAAGCTACTAAGCACTTTTCTTCCTCACTGCATCGAAAGACTCAACAAACATTTAGTTGTAGATGCTGTATCAAACAGATTTACAACATCCACTGGGCTCACACAAGCCCACGGCCTCTCACCTACTAATATACTTATGGTAGGTTGGTTGAGAGCTGTGAACATCCTCAAACTGAGCGAATTATGATCAATAATCACAAACAATAGGTATTGCTGTTCCTTCAGGTTCAAATAATGTGCTCCCCTGTTGACATTTAATCATTTATATATATATATATATATATATATATATATATATATATAAACATTAGCACATTATTAAGACAAATTCTGGGCGGCTTCAGATAAACAGCCGCATGGATCCATATTTTGAGGATTAGCAGGAGTCACAGAACAGATAGATTTGTTCTAAACTCAAAAGGCATATCGGAAAGACATGTCTAGAATTGTAAAAACAAACCAGACACAGATATTAAACAGTGTTGCTGTTTATGAGATGTATGATGGTCTATTACCTGGAACAAAACTCTCCTGGACAACGTCCTTATATGCCCACCAACCCTCATCAAGCTTGGATGTAATTGGCTGAGCTGCAGGGGGAAAGAAAGATAAGAAAATGAAATAAGTCAGTTAAATGATGATACAACATAACCTACAAGTGTTTCTGTGCTGTAATCATGTCAATTTAACACATATTGTACGTTAAACTGGTTTTTAAATTACTGTTAATGATGTTTTGTGAAACTTGCTCTGAAGTATGTCAGATGCAGATTTGATACATGGCATGTGAACATAGTACCTATGGGGGTATAAATTGTGCAAACAGTTTCCTGTAGTGCACATCACTTCACACTCGTGTGTCTTCTGTGTTTCTATCCTCCGGGTAGAAACACTGATTGTGCTGCAGTACTGCTACTATCCAACCCTGCAGGCTGAACCGAGCCTGCCTGGCAGCAGAAACAGCACAATTAAAACAGACCCGCTGGGATCAGATGGGTCTGAAAGATCTGAAAGGTAGAGTTTGTGTCGCATCAAAAGCAGAATCCAGGTCACGTAACCCATACACGAATCAGACCACAGTTGAGTGAACAGGTTGTCAAATTCATATTCCCATTTAGTGTGAATCTGACCCTCTAGCTCACCAGACCTGAAAGTCTTTCTGAAGAAACACCTGGAGGACAAGTCCTAAACTGCTTTCTCTATCTCATCATAGCTGATCTTATAGCGTCATAACAACAACTCTTATAGCACTTCAACACAACTGTATATAAACCTGTTCCTAATCTCTCTCACTGCTCACTCCCTCTCTATTTCTCTCTTCTCTAGATTCAGTCGGTCAAGGCAGACAGTCACCCACCCTGAGTCTTGTTATGTCCAAGGTTTCTTCCTGTTGAAAGGTTTTTTTTCTTTCCACTGTTGCCAAGTGCTTGCTCACGGTGTGAACTGCTGGGCTTTTCTCTTTCTAAAATTGGAGGGTCTTGACCTTACTCTGTAAAGTGCCTTGAGAGAATGTACATGATGTTTTGGCAGTATATAAATAGAATTTAATTGAATTGAATGGGAATGGAAAGGATCACCCAAAATCTTTTATAACTGCAGTGCTGCCAGGCTGTTGAATGACCCACTGACAGCTCCTCTCCAAATTAAGGTATGTTTTTCGAGCATACTGTGCTACAGTTAAAAATTGTTACATAATCTGGTATTCAATCATTGTGCAGAGTCTGTGAAATAACAGCCACACCTATGTTATTCTACTCAATGGACCCTGTACTGGGGGTAAAACTGAACAGAATCAGATTATAATAGTTGTTTTATCATTTTATCATCCACACCAGTTTCTTTACTTGTCCTCTCTATGTGCCAGTCATTGCGGGTGTGAATAACATATTATACACTTCACCTCATAATGTAAAAAAAAAAAGTCCAATTGCATCATCAGACTTCTGCTAGAAAGCCATAAATTGACAAGTTTTATTTAGAACTCATAAAGTCACATTAAATGAATGACACAAATATTGTTTTTCACAACATTTGCAACCTAAGTTTTAAAGATAACAATTTGCATATATTCCAGATTGTTAAGAAGAATGATCAGATAAAGTTCCTCTTTACCATGAAAATAAACTAAATCCCAAAAAACATTTTTACTTAATTTCCTGTCACAAAAGCACCTGCTGACATCATATCAGTGATCCTGGAGATCACATTTTCATGCTGACTGAGTTAAATTAGGTATCAGGATGCTTTAAAGAGAGGGTGGAGCTTAAAATGGTGGCTGTTGATTTGTTAACCAAGGTTACCTGCAAGGAAACATGTGCAGCCATCATGGCTTTGCATAAAAAGGGCTTCACAGTCAGGGATATTGTTGCTACTGAGATTGCACCAATGTCCACTGTTTATCAGATCATCATATATTTTAAGGAAAGGGGGTAAATTGCTGTGAAAAAAGCTTCAGGGAGCCCATGAAAGTCCAGCAAGTGCCAGGGATCGAGTGACCACCGATGCAAGGCTTGCTCAGGAAGGGCAGCAGGCAGGTGCAAATGCATTTGCACACACAGTGAGGCGAAGACTTGTGGAGGTTGGTCTGATGTCAAGAAGGGCAGCAAAGAAGCCACTTCTCTCCAACAAGAATATCAAGGACCAACTAATTTACAGCAAAAAGTTTAAAAACTAGACTGTTGAGGATTAGGGTAAAGTCTTTTTTTTTCTGATGAAGCCCCTTTCAGATTGTTTGGGGCATCTGGAAAAATGATTGTCCGAAGAAGAAAAGGTGAGCGCTACCATCAGACCTGTGTCATGCCAACAGTTAAACATCCTGAGGCCATTCATGGGGTTGCTTCACATCCAAGGGAGTGAGCTCACTTACAATTTTAGGTGGTACCAAAATATCTTGCAAGAGCAACTTCTCCCAGCCATCAATTTGATGAAGAACAATGCAGCTTCCAGCATGATGGTGCACCATGTCCTAAGATAAAACTAATAGTAAAGTGGCTTGGGGAACAAAACATTGAAATTTTAGGTCCATGGCCAGGAAACTCCCCTGATCGTAAGCCCATTGAGAATTTGTGGTCAGTCTTCAAGAGGCAGGTGGACAAACAAAAACCCACAAATTCTGACAGACTCCAGGCATTAATCATGCAAGAATGGGCTGCTCTCAGTCTGGATTTGGATCAGAACTTGATTAAGAGTATGCCAGGGCGAATTTTTGAAGGTCTTGAGAAAGAGGAGCTAATATGCCAAATATTTGGTATAGAAATAAATGTGATTTGATTTTCAATAAAACCCTTTGAAATGCTTATGATTATAATTCAATATGCCATAGAAACATCAGAAAAAAACATCTAAAAATAATGAAGCAGAATTGAAGAACCAAAATTTGTGTCATTCTCAAACATTTTGGCCACGAATGTACACTAACTTTCTTCTTACCAAATGAAAAGATTCTTGCATGAAAACAATGTTTTGAAAATGTTTCAGTTGGGTTTCGAGGCTGACTATAGAACAGGCAGTTCTAATTAAAATTTCTCTGGAACCTCAGATTTAACACAGATGCCAAAAATAAATATTAATTTCATCAATATTAATTTATCTTGGGTTGAGCGTTCTAGATCTGTTTTAACATGGTTCTGATTCGGTACATTCTATTTGGGGAGACCGAGGGGGGAGATAAAGGGGGATAAATGATTTGTCATTTGGTATTCCTCTGGGAGGCTGTCTTGGTCTTCTTCTTTTTTTCACTTATGATGATGGCATTGTGCCTGATGATGATAATGATGATGATAATGATGCCCTGTGTTCCTTGATAAAAAAAAAAGAAGCAAAAACTCTAGTTGGCTCTAGTTATGCTTAAAAAAAAAAAAAAAAGATCATCTCAAGATCAACTCTACCATGTAGAGTTGGCTACTACATTTAAATCAGGAGTCACATGTCAGACCACTATTTTTTTTTAATTATACTTCAAAGAATTTCACCAAAGCAGCTTTCTGCCATTTAAGGAATAGCTCTAAAATAAAGGTACTCCCATCTTGTAAAGATGCTGAAAACGTATTCATACTTTTATACTGTTTGTATGGTAACAGATTTGATTATTATTACAAATATATTAAATAATGTTTTTTAATTCCTCTGTCAAATCAGTCAGGTGAAAGACATAGGTAAAATATTTTGTATGGTGCTTGATTGTTGACTGAAACTCAGAAGACAGATCATAATACCCTGATTTTGGGATCTGCTTACATTGCAAACTCTCTGTCATAAGTGGTTAGATCTTCTCCTACTGGGCGTTAATATATACAAAATGATATGCACAAGGCACCACAGATTTATTTTTTTTTAAACTGTGGAAACCACTACCAAGAGATTTAAGAGCTGTGGGCTCTTATTTGGGTTCAATTAAAGTAATTCGGTCATATTTTATTTTTCTTAATTATTTTTGTTTTTATTTTCATTTGTTTATTCTATCATCTGATGTTTTTAATGTCTGATTTTATTGTCTTTCTACTGGCACTTGTTTCAATGTGCTGTATTTCATTTTTATTTAGGCTGTAAAGCACTTTGAGCTATATCTGTTCTGTTGAAATGTGCTCCATAAATAAAGTTTTTTTTTTTCTTTCTTTTTCTGGTGTGGCAGCATTATGCTTCCCTCAACATGAATTAAAGGAGAACAAGGAACTATAACAGCAACTAAATGCCAAGGGAGGAGTGTGGAGTTCACACTACTGATGCTAAAACAGAAAAAAAATAGAAGAAAACAGTATTTTCAAAGCCTGCTTATCATTTCAAAATGCAATAATCTCAAAGAACTGTTGTGATTGTTTACAGAACAGAAAAGTTTTATGCCTGTGGTGCGTTGTGCCAATCATTGCTTACATGCTGGGTTATGGTGAGACAACGCTGCTGTCTGCATAACTGCATGAAAATTCTCACCATCAGCAGTCCACACTCACTCACATTTTTGTTAAGAAGCCGAGGGCTGACAGTTTCAGCGAGGATGAGTGTGAAACACTGACTCATCCCATTGTGGGATTCTCTGAGCGTATCTGCTTCACTTACACGGCCATATTGTATTGTAGCCTGTGAGCTCTTTGACAAGCTGACAGTGATATTCCTGAACTACTTATTTTTTACAGTGGGAGTCAATTTGCGTGAGCTAGTGTATTATAAGTACCACTACTATGATCTGCTTGTGTGTGTGTGTTTGTGTGTGTCCACAGGCACCACTTGGCTCTGATCAGAATACTGGGTTATGATGTTTGAGCTCCATCAGTGGTGATCATCTCAGTGGTGTGACACCACCGATGCTCTCTGTGTCTCTACATCCACAGAACCTGTTGACTAATAAATAAACCGTTCTAAACACAAACACTTGACTTAATTTCAAAAGTGAAACTGCTACACGCGTTTTTGATGATCAGCAGGTGAGAAAGTCTTTAATATTTTCGGTTTTTAATGATGGTGGCATCACTCATGCCAGTTCTTAAGAGGTTACGTTTTTTACGCTGATCAGATATTTGAAAGGATCAGTTCCGGTTTTGTCTCCTTACCTGATGATATACAGATGATATATGTTTGCAGAATCACTATTATATCCCAAACGACAGGCATTCTTCGTTCAATTCATGCTCATTTTCTTGCAGGTGTTCTTGCAGGACGGTCGCGCTTCCGGACGACACGGCCAAACTTTGAGCATTTTCCCCCCTTCTCCTCTTCGGTTCTTCTTATCCCTCGTTTCTCCCTCACGAAGCGCCCGAGATGATGGGATGATGGAGGAGAAGGTGATGGTTGTTGAAGCCTCGTGTCGAGATCCGCCCTCACAGCATTGTCCTGTTTCGTTCTATAAAACCGCTTCAGCGCACAGACAGCAGCGGTTTACAGCCTTAAACGCGTTTTTGTTATCTATCTATATATCTATCTATCATCTATGTATCTATCCATCTATCTATCTATCTGTCTATGAACCTATCTTCCTACCCAGCTCTCCGCCCGTAAGAAATTTCACTTCATTACGCATTTTTATTCCTGCTCCGCTTGTGCCTTTGGAGCGGATGGATGTCAGGGGCGCGGATCAAGCAACTTTACTGGCAGAGCGCACCAAGAGTGTCAGAAAGTGTCAGAAAGAGAGAGCGACGAGAGAGAGAGAAAGAGAGAGAGAGAGAGAGAGAGAGGCATGCGACATATTCAAGACCAGATTTTTATTTCCCTAAGGCAAAAAGTGAAGACATCCAAAATATTACAAAACATATAAAATAATAATAATAAAAAGGATTTATCAACAAGAAACAACCAAGAGAGATGAAATAAATGTACTCAAGACTATAGATTAAGACATTGGTTTGGGAATGGTTAAAAAATAAAATCGATAAAAACCTTTCAGGGAATTTACAATAATAATAATAATAATAATAATAATAATAACAGTAATAATAATATTATCAATAATGATAATCTCAGCATCAGTGAGAACCTGTCTGTCTGAATTTGCCACCTAACATAAAGAAAACAACCCCAGTAACGGTGATTCATTTTATTTCCATAAATTACAGAGCAACCAGCCGTGGATGCAGATGGCCTTGATGAATGAAGACGCTGGAGCTTCCTTCTGTAGATGTTGTGCGACACCTAGTGTTGTGTTTCTCTTACTACTTTCATAAGATGTCGGGTCGAGCACGCTGCGGTGTAACGTGTGATATTGTGAGATAGGCTACTAACAGATGGTGACGTCTGTGTAGTATTTATGATCGTAAGACACGGTTTAAATGAGCTTATGTGATGTTATAGTTGTACAAACTGAGATCTGTACATCTAAAGACGAGATTGTATAGACTAGGAGATCGTGTATTTTCTTACCCAGAAAGATTTTCCCAGTTTCTAATTTGACACGTGGAGTAGTGAAACCAGATATGGAAGGCTGACTTTCCCAATGATCATCCTAAACAGCCGGTCGAAATAAAAACCAAGTTCCCTGACCGGGAATCGAACCCGGGCCGCGGCGGTGAGAGCGCCGAATCCTAACCACTAGACCACCAGGGAGAGACGCTTCCTATCTGGCTTCATCCCTTTAACAATATACATAAAGAGACATCCTGGCGCAATAGACTTGTATTTGATTGTGTATTTCTAATCTAGAGTCTTGCTGCTGGTGGTGTTGGCATAGTAACTGTCTCATGTACTTTTGTTATTTTCTGCCTCTGGTCTAGTCAAAGGCTGTTGTGGTGTATCTTGAATACACCATGAAAACTCTTTTTTTTTTTTTTAAATCTCTTTCACTAAATCTGAAATTATTGTGATTCATACACTTACCTCATTATAGTCTAATGCATTTATGAGAAATCTGGCATTGGATTGTGTATATATATATATATATATATATATATATATATATGCAATGTGTAATGATGTTTGTTGCATTGTGGTGTAATTGCTGTCTTTATTTGTCGTCATTAACCCATATTAATTGCCTATGAATTTGTGTGACATGGATCAGTGTAGGTAAATAAAACCATTTCTAAAGTTTTGAATGCTCTCAAGAATACAGTGACCTCAATATCAAATGTAAATAGTTTGAAACAATCAAGTTTCTTCCTAGTTTGTTGTCTGACCAAACAGAGTAACCAGGAGAGAAGGGCCTTACAGGAAGGTGACCAAAATCTTGACTTGCAGAAGTTCTTTGTGGAGATGTGAGGACCAACCTGTAGAACCTTTATGGTAGAGTAAGTAAATGGAAAACATGTCTGTGTGAAGATTCTGTGGTCTGATGAGAAACCCTTTGCACAGAACTCCTGATCACTGGAGTACTACTGATCCAACAGTGAAGCATGGCCGTGGCATCATCATGCTCTGGTTGTGCTTCTCAGCAGCAGGGACAAGGAGACAGGACAGAATTCATGGAAGGATAAATGAAGTTAATAGGGAAGTCAATTCAAAGCCAAGAACTACCCTGGGGTGTTTTAACCAAAGCCCATGCCTTAAAGCTCAGAATATCTGCAGGAAGACATGTTTTCACTTTGTTATTGTGGGTTATTGGCAATTATATTGATTGTAAATTAAATCTACAGCACAATAAGGTGCCCAAACTGAACAGACATCCTTAAGAGAAGTTCCAATATAAAAAGCAAAGCCCAATATTTGTGTGCGGAGGAATTTTATTGTTTGAGAAATACAGATCATCTGTCACAATTAATTAACACAACACTGGTGAATATTATATCATGGTTAAAGAGTAATATACCTCAGAATTATTTATTGAAATGGCAGGGAGATATTCATGGTGAAAAGCCACAATTCACAATTGCTCCATGGTCATTTTGAAACTACACAGTTTAAAATTACCCAAATAAAGAAGATTAGAATCAACCACTTGTTGCAGTTCAGAGTTCCTGGATGGGAGAAGAAGAAGAAAAAGGTTTTTATTCACCCCCCATCTCTCCCACACAAATATGACCTAAACTCCTACTATTGAACTACTCCCACACACACTGGACCCTAAGCTACACCCAGTTATCTGCAGATTACTTCTCAAGTAGTATGTGCAAACAACTTCATAACAACAACTTAATACAATTAAGAATACGGTGATAACTATACCCAAAAGCAAACTGATGTAAGGTCAACGTTCAGTTCACCATATCAACACAGTTTCCCAATTTACTGAGTCTCAGTCAGTAGTGTGGATCATCACATAAGTGAAATATTCCTTTCTCACTCACTAAAGCGTGGGCACAGTAGAGATTTCCTCCAGTCAGCTAAAATAAATCTGAAATACTTTTCTCTAGACCAAACTCCTGCTCTACCCAAACCTTCTTGCTCATCATTAATGGCTATAAAGTTACTACCTCCACCCGAATCCGAAGCCTTGCCACCTGCTCACCTTCACCTGCTGCCACGACATCACTCAAGTCCTTCACAACCTAAATAAATTCATGTATTATAACTATTATCAAATTCCTTTGCTATCAAATCTGTGTCAGGGTCTTAATGTAGGTCACTGTCCAGTAATATCTCTCTTTTGCACCCAACTGTGTATCATCACCCTTCATCTACTGTGTTCAATAGTCTAATATAGCTAAACGCGCCCTCTCACTCAGGCCCATACCTTCTCTTTGTTCTGTCGGCGGAGAACAGCCTTGCTAATCTCCATCAGCAGAGTTTCCTTGTTGTTCTTTATATTAGCTTTCGTTACTTCAACCAAAGACTTAATCTTCTCCTCGTTGAATGGACGTTGGAAGGTGGAGAACTCCTCCATCTTTGCTTTGAATTCCTCAGCATCTACACAGAGGTGACAGAAGACATGTTGGGTTCCAATGAAGAGCACCTCAAATCAGCAGTGGTACCACAAAACAATGAAGCTACAACTTAGAGGTCATTTAGTTCCTACTTAGATTTCACTTCAGATACTATCATGTTTTTTCGTTGAAGTTCAAGATTTTTTTGTTGCCAACAGCAGTTTTGCCTTTGAAAAGACAAATCTGTAAAAAAACAAATCTGTAAATATGTGTTACAAACCTTTGCAGTTTTGTCTGTTGAATAGCGGCATGTATACAATTGTGGGCTCCTTGTCTTTCCCCTCAAACACATAGCAGTCCTTTGGCCAGTCTCTGTCCTCCAGGATTCTGTCATCAATTTCTGGGAAAGGCTTTTTCACCTTAACTGCATAGTCTCTGGCGAGAGTCAGAGTCTGTGAAAAGAGCAGAGAGATTCTGTTGTGTGAGAAAACAACTGCTTATTGGATTACATATCAATCACTTAGTCATTCTTCACCAAAGAACTTATCCTCCACTGACACCACATTATAAGAAATACATGTAAAAGTTAAGTTAATATCACAACTACTACTACTACTACTACTAATAATAACTGGACAATTCCCCTGCGGGAAATCATGAGAGTGATGCAGTGGCCGTAGCAGTTGCTGTTGCAGGAGCTGCACTGTACTGTATGCAAGAGTGACTTGCTATGTTACTACGATGCTAAGATACTACAATGCTATGATGATATGACAACATGATGCTAAGATGCTACAATGCTTTATTATGGAAGGAAAGGAAGGAAAGGTACGAGGGAAATGATTCTCAACTACGGAGGGGCTAGCTATGGGTCAATAGTTTGCAATGCATAGCACTGCATCACTAATAATAATAATGATAATAACAATAGTAATAATAACAATGTTGACATTGCATGAAGGCCTGTGTACGATGGCATTTACATGGACATGAATACTAACAAGATATTGAAGATGTTTTGGCTCAAGGCTTTTTTATTCTCAAAATGTATAATGTGTAAATGTATGAGCTTTTATTCATTTATTGGCGTTGTGGAATGCATTTTCCATGCTATATTAAAATAAAACACAGAATGCAAAATGAAATGAATGACATGGTGGTGCAGTGGTTAGCACTGTCACCTCTCAACAAGGCTCTGGGTTCAGTCCTCACCTTTGATCTTTCTGTGTGGAGTTTGCATGGATAGATAGGCAGATACAAAGTGAGGTGAAGTCTATAGCATTGCATTTCTTTTCTTTTTTTTCTTTTTTTTGTTATGTTCAGAGGGCTATATTATACATACTTGGCATTATAATAGACATTATAATACTAGATCTAAAGCAAAGTTATTGTTTTTTGTGCCAGGCAACTTTTACTTTTAAAGAAGAAGATGGATCACCAATGCAAAAAATGAAACACAGCTATCCACTCATAACTTTTGGGGCGGGAACAATAGGCAGAGCAAATATCTAACAGCAAAGCTAGACAGCTTTTCACATTGAAACAATTTCCTGTGGGCTTGCCCAGTGTGGGAATGCTATTTACACTACATTTTATATTTGTTACTAACTACAAATTCGTATAAAGATCACACAGATATAAATATAAAGTGAGATTATCTGTACCACCTGCACGGACTAAATATTATTGTGGTAAAAATTGTGGTTGTTATGGATGGTTTTATCTTTTGAGACTTCTAATGTCTTTACTCTAAACTGGAAGCTTTTAGTATTTTCCACAAGATGGAGCAATAGAGCAGATACTGTTTTCCAATTGGGGTTTTGCTGCTCAATTATGGTTCACTCTGTGTACTTCTAATTAAGGGATGTGTTTGAGTAGGGCTCTGTACACCTTTGTAGGGTGAATTTATGTTTCTACATCCATGTGTATGTGACAGAATTCCTGACACCAAGAAGTTGTCATGGCATTAAGTTTCAGACAGACCTGGCATCAGTGACCAGGCTATTGGGAATATGAATTTACAGCAAAAAATGGCTGAGAATAAAAACAAAAGGTAAGGAAGTAAACAACCAGTTTCTCAAAGTATGGTAACTTTACCACAACAAGAACAATCTCTTTAATCTTTAATCTCTCTTTGAAATTTGACTCTTACTTTCATAAAGGAGGGTAACATCAAAAGACCTAGACTGAAGATTGGACTCTCCCTACCAATATCCTTCTGTTACATAAGTACACAACCTAAGGTTTCTCCTTCTCTCTTTGTCCCACTTTAGATGACAGACTCGTAACATCAACAAACACTCTCGATCTATTATCTTAAGTAACCTGAAAATACCATGCTTACAGAAATATTCTTGTTAGCATCTATGATGTATGTAGTCTCCATTCATTTAATGATATGTGCTGGAAACTGTCTGGTTAATCAATCAAATGCACTATGTATACAGAATGTGTGGGTATAGAACAAAGAAAGTATTGTTCAGCCGTCTAGAACCATAAATTCTGCTGACTGAAATAATTTTTGTCAGCTATAGTTAGCTAAGCATGTTAATATTATCCTCCATGGTTTATCCTCCCCTGGCAGTGCACATAAATACAGTATACACCCAGTACCTCAAACATGTTTCCAGCACTGTACTCTGGTGCGATGATGAGGTCAATGTCTCTTTTGTCTCCCAGAAAAGGAGGGTAAGCTACATTGATAAGCATCCCAGCATCAATCAGGTGGAAAGTTTCTTTAGAGTGAAGGCAAGGTGGAACAGCCAAATCTGCCCAGCAAGAGAAAAAAAATCAGGTCAATAATTGTGAACCATCTTGATGACGAAAGATTTTTTTTTTTGTTTACTAATAATTGTTATTGTTACTCAAGAGGTCTGCCTTCTCACCTGGGTACCTGAAGAGGAAGTTTTGGTTGTTCCCCACTCCCATTTCAAAATCAGGGGAAGTACTTGCTTAGTAAGCTGTGAAACTAGGGGGAGATTGAAAAGAAATAAACAGATGCATCTGTTACCAATAACATTGACCAGACTAAAAATGTATTTACTAATGAAATAGTAAAATACCATAAAATCCAAAACAGTTGGAATTGAATAATTGGTAGACAAAACGTACAAAGTTACTGTGGAAAAAATAAGATTGGATAAGATGGGGAATTACCACATCACATGTAAATGACATTGTTTCCAGATAACGTTTAAATGTAAAATGTAAAACCTTTCACCGTTCAAAATTTGCTTTATGTTTGTTAAACAATGTAACACGTATCTCTAAAAATACTGTAAGTTATTTTATGTAATGTACTGGTAAAATATGGGTCTAATCTGACACATAAACACATAACTAGAGATGCATTTTTGAAAAATGTGAAGTGATTGCTGTGCAGGAATACTAGAAATTGTTGGTGCTTATTATGTGGTTGCAGGTGTGTGTTTAGATGGTGGCTATGATGGTCTACGTAATTAGTAAAGTGCACAAAGTGGCTGCTGTGGTGATGTGATTATTGATTACTAGGTTGTACCGTGTGGGAAACAAATGGGAGCACCAGAAGAAACTACATTGTTGCAGATAATTGTTAGAATGCATCTAGCTGTCTACTAGGATGTACTTTGTGCTTGATAGAATGTTTATGAGTCGTTACAAAAGGTTACTTTACCATGTAGTTGCTATGGTGTTTCTAGGCAATTGTTAAGTCATATGTGGAGGTTGCTGGTGATACTGGTTAATTATTACTAATGCCCTAGGTGGTTGCTATAGCAATACAGTCGTGGCTGGGGTGTTGTTAATAAGTGATTGCTGTGATGTTGCCAGGTTGTTGCAAAAGGTGTTTTTGGTTTCTTGTTTTTTATAGATGATGTTCTCATCTAAGGTGCACTGGGTACTAGGTGTAGAATGTTTGACCCGTGGGATGTTGCTGGGATGCCATGCTGTTGCTGTTGAATGTTTGTTGCTTGTTAGTCTGTCCTACTGTACACCAACCATATGTTTTGAAAGGTCCATCTTCCAGACTTTGGCTCCAGGTCTCTACTGCTGTCAGCAGCTCCACACTCCACAGCTGAAAAAGATTTTTTCTTTCCTCCAAGGTTTTTGCTTCTAGTAGTGCAGACTGATTACGATATACCATGTCTGTAAAAGATAACATCCATTCAATCAGGCATTTTTCTGTCATTATTTAATTATCCAAAAACATGAACTAAAAGTATTGAGCAAAATAAATAATCACTTTGATAGTAATGGGATTGATGATCATCATCATAACCATCACCTTTTAGTATTGTCTGCAGCTTATCCAGGTCTGTCAGAGCAGCAGGATCTTTAATGGTACTCTTGGTTAAGACCACCAGGTTGTCAAGGGTGCTGTATGTATACAGGTACTCTTGAGCAGTTTGGTCTACAAGCCCAGGCACTGGACCAAACACACAAACAAAAAAAAAAAACAAAAAAGACACCCACACACGTATGTAATATAAGACATCAAACTCACACAACATACTGGAGCTAGAATTAAACACTACCCTCTGACTATGATTTGTATCTCTAGTTTATAAAAAAAAAAAAACTACATTTAGCATATTTTAAAATGTCATTGTGATTTACCGTCAAGCCAGGGAGGGATGAACTCTCTGACTAGCTCCTCATGAGCCAATGCACAACCTAGGACACCTATAATTTCAACACATTACAGGTTACACACGGTTTAGAAATGAGTCTGACATGCATATATGACCAACAATCTGATTATTGCGTTGTGACAAAACATCCCGTTGATGTAATTCTACACAAATACACATTATAATTCCAAAGTTAGAACAGTTTGTATAACTTCACATTTAAAATTAAATCTCTGCATTTTTAATTTTCACCTTATGAGTATAACGCTACTTGTATGAAATGTTAATTTAGTCATGAATACTTAACCTTGAAGATTTCAAATTTCTTTTAAGAAGTCTCACAGTGGGGGAGTTTTTATCAGTTGTACAAAATGCACATTAAAAATATTAAATATAGAATGAGAAGTTAGGGGAAATTATTCAGTGTAAATTGAAAAATGAAAGTTATTTACATGAATTTACAGTTTGATGAATGAGTTTGATGAATTCACCCATTTTACCAAATTGAGGCGATATGATCTTATCATATTGCTATCATATCTTATCGTTCTTATGGCTGACATGTTGCAGAGGAAATACACACCTTGTAGTTGGATCATGTCCATCTCTGGGGTCTGCTCTAGCAGCTCTCCACCCTGGAATCTGCTCCCCAATAAAGATGTTTCAACAAAAAGACTCAGCTCTGTGAATCCGGCCTCATGAGGGCTCACCTCAAACCACTGTCCTACAAGACAGAGTAAATTTATCATTCTGATTCTGATAATCCTTTACTGATCCCTGATGGGATGTTTTTTATTTGTTTTTATCATATGTATCTATGTCATATGTACTTTGCACCTACCTTCTACAGGCCCATTGGAAAAGCAGTGCTTCTCTATGGCACTGTAGAGGGGATAAGGGTTGATTGCGTTTCTACTGGCTTCATCTGAAATATTCCGTATGTCCATCTGATGGAAAACAAGACATCTCTCTGACTGACCATCAGTATAATAATTGCAACCGGAATAAAAGTGTATACATCTTCTGGTACCTGTTTCATGATTCCAGCAGAGGTTAAGACACCCCAGATATCACTGAGGGAGAAACTGTCATCTTTTGCTCTTTCACTCAACCAAGCCAGAGCCTCTTCTAGTTCAACTCCTGGGCCTGACAGCCTGGACAATGCTGTGTCCATATTGTGGCTCCAGTCTGGGTCACTATACAAGGAAGCCATGGACCTAATTGTCATGGAGTAGAAATACTTTTTGTAAGTTTGTAATATTGTTAGTGTTTAAAACTGAGTGTAACAAAATAAAAAAAAAAAAAAAGAAAGTTTAAAAAAAAATCCAGATAGCAAACAATGGTATTTCAACATTGAATTAATGTCAGATTGGTTGATATTTGGTTGAGGTTGAAAAGTCAACGTTGATTCAATAGTTAATTATGACTGTAATTTTGAAATTGAAAAATTGGCACTGAATCAACTTAGCGAATGCTTGTTTGAGGGCAGTGTTGACATTTTCTTTTCCCCAGACTTAAGTTGTAAAATGAAAGGTTATTATCACTTCACGGTTAAAATATTAAGCAAAAAGTCAAGTTAATTTAGAAAATAATTTTTAACACATGATTATTTAGGCTAGCCACTCTTAACTCCAATTTCACAACCCATAAACACAGGTGATAATAGTGATATCCACTTGGCACAACAGGGGGAGCCCGTTTCACTTAATGTAGGTAAAAGAAACCAAGCTGAAACTTTAGAAATAGCAAGCCAGTAAAATCTCTTGAGTGGGTATTCAGGGAGTGTGTCCAACTGTGTAACAATACACCTGTTTTATCTGTCTTCTTTCATTTGGGTTAACAGGGAAAGGCAAACTTCTTTCTCAACTTCAGAAATTTGTATTTTGCTGTGGCTGTTTTCTTTGTCCTGAAAGAGGTGGATTGTCACCTTCAGGTTAGGGATGATTTGTTGCCCCAAGTGAAGGGTTTTAAGTATGCCAGGGTTTGAGAATAGCAGGTGGATGCAGTTTCATCAATAAGGGTGAGTGTAACTGCTGATTTACAACATTTCAGGCATCACTTATGGTTGTGAGCCTTTGATATGGGGTGATCTTGCCAAAGCCACAACATTTTAAATTAATTATTGTGTTTGGTCAACCTGTCTCGGGTAGATGTAAATCAGTCTCAACAGAAAGGTTTTACTGGAAAACAGGCAATGTATTCTAAAGACATTGGTCTTCCCATAAGTTACATTTTACATTTTACATTGCAAACAACTGTTGAAATTGACTCATTTTCTAACAGACTTTTAAAAGAGGAATTTCTATGAAAGGGAGATGTTCAGAATTTCTAGCACTTTTTGTTCCCGAATGTGGGTGGACTACCGTTCTTCAACAAAGACAAGGTAAAAACGCATTTTGATTCTCTGTCACCTTTAATGCACAGAGCAACCATCTTAAATTCTGACATTGCTGTAGGTGAGATTTTTCCTAAAAAGTTAGACATCCATTTTCAGTTAGGCTTTTCTTAAGGATACAGCACAGGGTACAGGACAGCATTCATCATCATTAGCCATTCATCTGTTCAGCTCTCAATTATAATTTGTATGTGAAAATGTAATTATTGTTACCATGTTGACCCAGAAACTCCACCCAGATAGACAAAAGTGTCCAGCAGCCCTTCTTCTTCCAGCTGATAGAGGGAACCTACCAGACCCACGGCAGCCCGTTGACCCCCACCTGATGCCAACAGAGCAATGTGGGGAACCACGTCCTGTTTGGAGAGATATTATTATTAGTAGTAGTAGCACTTGAACACTATCCCTTTAGACTTACATTGCAAACAACAAAGCATCGCAGTCCAAAAACATTCAATGTCAAATACAAACCTGAATTTAAATCTACATCAAGATGAAACTTGTGCTTTCTGTCCTCACTGCCTTCTGACATCCACGTGATGAAATTTTTATCTATCCATGACATGTTTTGGCATTTCAGTCACCCTAACAGGATATGCTGAAACTGAGTGGAAGTAGGATACCTCATTATCCTCCCAAGTTGTTAATCTGTAGCCTCAAAAAAAAAAAGCTGATAACAAGATAAAAGCTGAAATCAAGAAGTACTGTACTGAAGAATTGTTTATGCTTACAGCCATGCCCATGGCAGGTAGCCCCGCCACTGCATGGAGGTATGTGTTTATTCAAAAGGGTTGAAGGAAGGAGTTGATAGGGCCTCACCTACATTTTTTGCATTGAGTGTCACTGACAAGTTCATACAGACCCAAAGATTAAAAAAACAGACAGACAGCAACTGTCTTAAAGTGTTTTTTTATTCTTACTGCAGTGCAGTTGATTCCCAGGCTGTTGAGTGATTCCAGAGCTACTCTTTTCCTCCTGACAACATAGTCCCGCTCACCAGCGCACAGAGAAAGGGACTTGTGGATGAATGTCTGGAAGAAAAGAAGAAAAGACAACTTATTTAGATTAAAGAGGACTTAGAAAGTGAAATATCCAATATAAAGAACATAACATACTGTCACAAATTAGCAGCGAGACTGGCTCCAAACATTTGTTTTTGTTGATATTGGTATTTATAGTTTTCAGTGGTATTTATTGATTTTGTTAATATTGATTTTTGTGTGTTTTCTTTGATTGAACTGCTTCAGTAGAAGCATTTTTAATTTCATTGTGGTGCTAGTGCAGTGACAGTGAAGCAATTCTATTCTATTCTATTCTGGTCTAGCAAATTACAAAGTAGGGAACTAACATGAGGAAATAAAAGATAACATGAGGAAACAGAAAACTCACAGAGAACAAGATCAGAGACAAAAAAAAACAGAAAAAAAGAAGTAAAACAAAACATGGGGAATTCAATGTCAAAGGTGTTTCATGACATATGCACATTCATATTGAAGATTCTGCCAGTCTAAAATAATGTTCTATAACTACTTTTAATAGACAGTTTTGTCTAACTTTATTGGTTTTCACATATTTTTGAGTCAATTTAAATGCAAATGCACATTTTGACAGTGGTTTGGTTGGGTAAAATAGAAAAGACCATAATTAATACTTTTTGCTGAAACATACAATAAAGGTGTACAGGTGCCTAAGCTGAAGGTATATTTGTTTATACCATACAGACAAATGCATGTGGATGCAATAGCAGGGTATTAAGACCTGTTTCCTGGTGTAGGACGTTAGACAGTGAAGTACACACATGTGCATCTCACCTTTGAAGTTCCTTCATTTGCTGTCATGTTGCCTTTGTTTACCAGAGTTCCTGAAATCATAAGCCAAAGGTAAATCAATGCAGTCGACAAGCTGAGATTTCCAGTCTCCATGTCTGGGTGTGGAAACAGCTGTCAATGTCAGCTCAATATCAGTCAACTCAATAGGCTGAACTTAAATCCACAGTGTAGTTAAAGTTCTGCTTCAGTCTGACTTCTCTGCTGTTACTTTTTGTCTGATCAGAAGTTTCTGTTTTTTCTTCAGACACACTCTGACATGCATGTGTTCACACACGTACTGCTGGGCTGGGGCAGGTACCAGCATGCATTGATTCTTACCTCAAGATGGCTATGGAGAGAAGGAGTTCTCAATATGTACCAGAGTTCAAATTCAAACAAGGTGAAAAAAGGAGGAATTAAGTAGAAGTGCTCCTAACCAAAACACATACAGTTTATGCATCGATAACTACATTTGTAGTGGTGAATCACACACTCACACACTCTTTGTCTTTGTTATCATAATGCTGTTATCTACAGAGGCTCTGATTGGCTTCAGGTTTAATATAATTAAGCTAACCAATAAGTCACAAATTCATTGAATTGTCTAAGGAATCAGCAGGCAAATAATCACTGATTGATTACATCAATGAGAGGTCTAGTAAGGACTCTGTGCTCCTGCACACAACATGCATGAAAAGGATATTTTTATTCAAAGTATACAGAAGTACGTAGATTCTTCAACAAAAGTACTGATCCAGAAATGTAGATTCAAATTCAGTTCTGTTTACGTAGCACTAAATCACAAAACACATTTATCTAAAGGCACTTTAGAGTAAATTTATTATTAATGAAGGTCGAGACCTACCAGTTTTAGAGAAAACCAACAGCTCTCACAGCGAGCAGCACTTGGCAACAGTGAAGAGAAAACTCCCTTTTAACGTGAAGAAACCTCCAGCAAAACCAGACTCAAAGTGAGTGGCCATCTGGTTCGACCAGTTGTGCTGAAAGTGATAACACACAGAGAAAAAAAGAGACAGAGAGAGGAAGGAAATGTGCACATACAATGACAGTTGAACTCAAAACACAGTGTTCTGTGTGTAAATGAGATGTGTGTATGGTGCAAAGGATCCAGATGAGTCTGAAAAAAAATGTTTTTGTTCAGATTTTTAATCAAAATCAGTTTCAGTTTCATTGCCAAATAGGTTTTCACACACAGGGAAATTGTTCTGGTGTTTATGTGTTGATGTGTCTCCACCATCAACATACCAACATGTTTGAAATAAATAAATAATGGAAAGTTGGTGGTGAATTTTAAGAGCTACTAGACGGAAGGAGGACAAGTGAGTCCAGGAGCTTACCATATAATTGCAGCTGCCTGGTTGATTAGGTTTAGATTAGTTAGATGTTATTTTTGGCAATAGGCAGAGGGGGAAGTGTCAGAAAGTAAAAGTCCTGCCACATTCCTGCTCCAACCATTCACATTATGATTTTAATTAGCATAACTTTTCAGCCAGGTTGATCAGCTAATTAGTGAAATTACCTGTGTTAAGTGCAAAGGTAGCACCAAAACATGGCAGGACTTTTACTTTCTGAAGCCGGACACTTCCACCTTTTTGGCGATAGGGTTGACAACATTTGTCTATAATCTAAGTTAAGGCATCTAGTATTTGCTTGACATTTCTGTACATGTATACTGCATATGGTCCTACATTGTTTTGTGTCTTGACTCCACTGCCTCAGGCTAAACCTTACAGTTACAACCTTACCTTACGTCACAAAGTCTTTATGTTTTCCAGGGGTAACCTACAGTGAGCCTGAAAATAGTTTGGACGTGATTTGAGAAGAATTGAGCCCAAGCTCATAAAACTGTCCGACCTCTTCATTGAGTCACTTACCCTGTCAGAATTTAAAGGTCAGAGTAACTCAGCCCAGCTAACTGATAGAAATGAACTTCCGCTGTGAGACTGTAAGGGGCTTATGAGAAGTATGCGTGTGTGTGTATGTGTGTGTGTGTATGTGTGTGTGTGTGTGTGTGTGTGTGTGAGGGGCTATCAGATTAGGAGCATAGTCGCTTCAGCAGAGCACAGAAGAGGCCAAATAGGTTTTGGCTAATTTCAATCCAAAACTCATTACGATTATGGTCCAGAGTTTAAACAATTACTTTCCCCCTCCCATTATTTCCAGTTCTTGCCACCATGTGGTCTCAAAATAGATGGACATTAACGCTGATGACTGGATTTTAATCAAAAGTGCGGACTGCTGAATGCTTGCTTGGGTTTTCCAGTTTTTAATTTGTTTGTTTATTTTTTCCACATGAATGAAGTGTTTTCATGAAGAACCATTTAAAATTTTGGTAAATATATTTATTTGCTTATTTGCAAAGAACAAGTCTCTATCTTTTTTCAGTCTACCTTAACATAAAGACATGAGCTTTGGAAAGATGTCTTTGAATTAATATAGAAAAGAAAAGACAAATTTTTCAATAACCATCCTAACCCAATCTCTTTTAAAAACCTCATGAGGTGTTTTGCTTAAATGTACAGGTTTCATATCTGACCTCTATATCATATACAGGAATAAACTTGGAGGATCACTTAACACGTAGTGATAGAAAGGGAATTCAACCAAACTTGAGCAATTGAAATTCATTTCACATCTTAATGTGGAAGGGAAGATCTTTTTCACTTTCCTATCCCAAAGGATGACAGATTTCCTCGTAATGATCGCTTACACTGGCACCTCTGTAAAGACAGGTGGCATGACAAGGATTCCATGATGATGCTTAAAACATATGTTATCAAGCAGATGATTAGAGGCACATGATTTTCTGGACAAATTCACTTTTATCTGGTGCTGGCGGTAGGTTAAGCCTATGGGGCCATGCTACTAGACAAAGACGAGTCTCCAAATCCAGGTCATGGTGTTGAAGAGGTGGAATATTCTTTATTTTTAGATATCACTGCAATCATATCTATCATCAAGAAACCAGTTAATAGTGTCAGAGATACAGCAGCAAACCATGCAACCAAGGAACATGAGACTTGTCTCTTCACAGTAGACACATCTGGCCTTGATTCAAATCTTGGATTTACCTACATGCCATCTTACCATGTGTCCTGTGGCCTTTACTGCTGAATGAGCCAACACGGTCAGCAGTGGCGACCATGCACAGCAAGGTCAGTCACAGTTGACTGTTTTTGGTTTTCAGCCTAATCAACTGTGAGGATAATTGTAAGAATGATGGTTTTCCATCAAGTACTGACTTCAAAATTGAAATAGTTAGTATGTGTGAAGGTAAAGCCTTAATTGATGTAGTAAAGGGCCATGTCAAGTGCAAGATTGATTGGGCACTTACATATATGTAAGTGTATGTGTATGTGTGTGTGTGTGTGTGTGTGTGTGTGTGTGTGTGTGTGTGTGTGTGTGTGTGTGTGTGTGTGTGTGTGTGTATGTGTGCATGCGTGTGTGTGTGTTGCTGATTTTATTTTCGGTGCTATAAGCAGGCTGGACAAGGTTGACTGCACTGGGTCAAGACCTCTAAAGGGTCACCTGCCAGTAGGAGCAATTTTGTTTCAATGGATGGTCCATCAACAAAGACATGCCCGCCCTCCAAGAGGACTTTGTAAGGTCACAGGGTTTAATCAGATAATGTATGTAAAAGTCAACCTGGTGAAATGGCAAGTAAGAGATATGAACATGCTGATCTCTCTGAGGAATTGAAGTTGCAACATTAAAAGAGAAAAAGCACTTCAGTAGGAAATACTGTTAATTAGTTGTGTTATTCGCTAAAGTTGACAATGTAGAGATTGTAGAAAAACAAACAGAGAAAACGAGGGAAAAAAAGACCCTGGGAACCAGCCAGAACTTGGCTCTGCTCCAGAAACACTTAAGTGCCAATGTGTCTGCAGTGTTTTAAAGGGAAAAGAAAATATAAAATAAAATAATACATGGAGACAGATAAATAAAGAAGAAAAGAAGAAGGCGGAGGTATTTGGATCAGCTCCAAGAATTTCTGTCACTCTTCTTGTGTGTGTGTGTGTGTGTGTGTGTGTGTGTGTGTGTGTGTGTGTGTGTGCTCTCTCACAGTTGAAAGGTTGTGTTTGTATAGATGAAATCTCGCACACACACACACACACATGCGCATGCACACACACACACACAGATATATGACAGTGAGACGACTGAGAACAGTCTGTAATGCAATGATTGCACAACTATTGGAAAAAGTGAAAAGAATTTGAATGTGATCTATTGTAAAATTATAAATTAACTAAAATAGATTATGGAGGGATAAGTAATTGTTCTGAGAATAACTTAAGTATCTGATTTGATCAATATGGCCCAGAGTTACAGTTTATATATGTATGAGTGTAATACCCAAAAATCTGTTCTTCCCTAGAGGAAAACAAACAAAGGGAAGAGTCAGCAAAACTGCAATGTTTACTACATCCTATATAAGACCAGTGAAGATTATGTCAGATAAACGGAAAAATTCAGTGTGTGATGATATTCCACTTCTACATAATGTGATAGCAGTTGAATTTCCAATTTCAGTGGGGATTTTGAGTCTTTGCAGATGGGAAGTTAGTGACATCTGAAATTAGTTGAATGGCTAAAAAACAAAACATGAGATTGGAAGAAATGTAATGAATGGAAAAAGGAAAGTAGAAATCTGTGACAGAAGGAAATGTGAGAAGGGGGGAGGAAGACACAGAGGGTAAAGTCAAATCTCTCCCCTGTCTTATGAACCCCAGTTAAAGTTGCAACTTCAGCCATACCAACCAACATAATCAGTAGTGACAGAGTTGAAATGAGAGACTGGGGAAGCAGGGAAGGAGGATGTGTTTGATGACTCACCCTATGCAGAAATGAGAAAAGACTGTGCCACTTTATCCATACAAGACACCACTCCTCGAACACAGAGTAGAGTTCTCCTTTTTCGAGCTGGCTGGACACCTTTGTCAAATGCACAGTCACCTGCCTGAAAATTAACTTTAAAATCTGTCCCTTTAAATTATTCATAACATGGCGATTTGTTCTCATCCAGCCCCGAATGGAGAAGACATACCAATTCAGATAGTCCACCCATGGTTTTCAGATGACAATTAGGATTTTGGCTGAAATACCAAAATTTAAAACATGTGACCCTGGAGTACCAGAACAGTGCACTAATGAATGAGAACTATATATATATATATATATATATAGGAAAAGCTTTGGGTGATGAAGAGGACACAGAGGTTTTCTTTCCTTATTAAGAAAATAAATGAAAAACCATACCATGCTACAGTTACTGCAACATTAATGAACCAACCATTGACCTTCCATGTAGTCTCTGAAGTTGATGCATCAGTTATGCATACCAAATTACTCTCAGAAGCCCCCAAAATTACATGCTAGTAAAAACAAAAGGAGGGTCAGATATACCTGGACCTCCAGGAATCTTTTTTCTATCAGCATACATAAAGTCTTGGTCAAGGCCAGGTGAATATCATTCTATCTTGTAATTCCAGTCTTGTATTCATCTGATTGGGCAAGACTATTCACAAAAGCTGGGTATTCTGTAGGTTTCCTTACTCGTATAACTCACTGTAAGTAGAAACATACTTTCTACATTTTCAGATGAAAACAGTCTAGTTATTTAATTTCCCTGCTTGCTAACAGAATGGAAGACATTGGTAGATCAGTACCCTGAAATTATGTGCACTGGTCACATTTAATTTTGTTAAATTTCAAGCGTCCAAGTTTGTAGTGATAGATGACACACAAATCCATGGACCACATTAAGGTAGTGATTCTCTAATGGGCTACTGTTATTTCCCCATATAGTGAGTGATTATTATGACAGTGTGACCTTTAAATAAAGACAATTAGATGATCGGGATAAACCATTTCATTACAGCTATGGACTGCTCGCATATGTTCCTGTCAGGGGTGTGATCAGATGGCCTGACAGCAGTGTGGCTTGGTCTATACGTCAATAGACAACGAAATAAATGGAGGTGAGAAAAGACCGGTCGAACGACAGTAAATGAATGCATTCCTATTACACAAGCCATTTTTATTTAATGAGTATATGAGTGTATGCATAATTTACAGTTCAGTTTTATTACTACTGCTGCTTTGTATGTTGAAAACAAGTTTCAGGTGCTCTCAGTGAAAAAGGGGACATATGACATCAGAAACAGTGGTGTAATTCCTCATACTGTGTTTATGTTTGTAATCCATCCATCTATTTCAGCTATCCATCAACAGTTGGATGACAGTGTTAACAGGTCAACAAGGTTGTCAGGGTGTCTATCTTATAATTTCTGATGGTGGAATACAGAGGAGACTCTCTGTTTTCAAGAATCTTTTAATGACTCTTCTCTCCCAACTCCTCTAACATCTTAATAGCATTCAGTCTCCACTGGAGCACTTCTTACTTGAGCTCCTTACACTTCGCCTTATTGAATTGACCTAACACTCATTTACTTCCTTAACGTCTCCCGCTGTTCTGAAGCTTTAGTGTTGATCTTTGTCAGTTGCTTTGAATAAAAGTGTCCGCCAAATGACTACATGTTATATGATGCAATGTAATGTGACTTCCACTGTTGCTGATACTATGGAGACAAGCTTAATGTGCAACAGAACAACAGCATGCTCGCCTTTAACAGTGGCAAGGTCCTTGTCTTATCCATCGAGGACCACTTTGAGGGCTCTGTGGATGTTAGGGGAACCAGTGAGCAAATATCCACTCCTTGGATTTTATGCTGAAGTAAAGTATTTTCCTTATTATGTGCAGAAGACAAGTTGTATGGAAAATCAATGGTTGGGTGAATGATACAAAAGAATAAGAGCTACAAACTCTTGCAATTATTGATTAAATTGTGCACAACAGTAAGAAGAAAAACAACTGAAGAGAAACAACAAACCATTAGAATGGGAGTACTCAAGAGTCTGTTGCAAGACCAGGAAATTGACTGGCTTCCAATCCAATAACAGATTGACTGGTGTGTGTCTTGTATTTAGGACATTTCATATAGCCTAATGTTTATAATCTTTATTAAAATTTCTTACTAGAGTATTAAATTATCCAAGTTGTAGGAGCACATGTGTATTTTACCATCATTATCACAATATCACATCCATATTCTACCAAAGAACTCCAGTAACACACGTGCTCATGTACACACCCATGCAACATTCACTTTACACACTCAGCATACTACATAATGTTTCATCACTTTTATGTAGTTTCATAGAGCATTAGTTATTATTCACAAAAGTTTTCACAATTAAATACACCTTATCTAAAAGAGGAGACAATGTCATGTCTTCTCTCTCTTTTCTCACAATACCACAAACATTTTTTTTTTTTTTTTGCTGCTTCACAACTGGTCCTATCTTGTTTCATGCTCAGTTGTCCCAGTAGTGCATGCTCTTTGTTTCTCTCTCTCTGTGTGCTGCTCACTATCTCCTGTTGTTGCTTTTTGACACAGCACCATGAATGTTGATTTGTCTGTGATACGCGGTGCCAGCTCTTGTCATGCTGGTACTTAGCTTGTTAATTTTCCCACCCTGCTATTCAATTAGATAAGGCCACTAGGTGTGCCTTCCTGAGGCTGATTGTGATCATGGCTCACTGCAGGAAGCAAGGAAGCTCTATGTATGTATTTGTGTGAGTGTGTGTGGGGGGTGGGGGGGGTGGGTGGGTGGGCACTAAATCAGTTGGTGACTGTTGTGCCAAATGATAGCAATGAGACCTAAGGATGGCTGAGGGTTGGCTGGGTGGTCAGTCTGTACATCTGTTCAAAACTTTGTTCCAGAGCAGGAACTGTAGCTTTGAATTGCCATGATGATTGCCAGATTATTACCAAGTCAATTATAAGGACCTTCCACCACAGAGCACAGCATTTTATGAGTGAGAATAGAGGTGCACCGCCTGCAGGAAGCAATCAGAGCCAATAGGCACAATAGTGGATGAGAAGAATCCCATCCTGAGTTATGACCAGGAGGGATACCACTAACTCAAGCGTTCTGAATGGAATCTCAAAGTCTCTTAATGCCTCATACCTAGTAAACAACAGAGGCTTTTATTTGTTGAAAAACTTAATCAGAAGAACTTTTAGAGAGGCACCACAGAGAGTATCCTCTGCCGTTTTGCCATGGCATGGTATCTTAGGATTGAAATAAAAACAAAAATGAATGTTGGCTCCAGGTATTAAAAACACAGCCAATACCAAAGTGCCTTAATGTGCAATACTGCAGACTGCTGCTAGGTGTTGTCTCAAAAAATAACTGCTTTGTCTTGCCAGTCTTCTAGCTATCACAACTTGGCCCATGTCAGAGTCACTCACATATTTGCCCTGCCTATTTTTCCAGATGCTATTGAAACAAGATAATCAATGTTATTCGCCTAACTTCTCAGTGGTCATAATGTTGTAGTGGATTGGTATATACATATGATATTCATAAAAAGCCATTTGACAGTTTTGGCAATGAGGCATTATGCACGGTAAATCCAAATTTGAAAGATACTTTCAAGATTAAATGCATGTATCTCTGCTTTATACGCTTGTAGGAGTCTCATGGTTGTGTGTGGTGTCCCAGTCATGTCTTGCAGTAGATGGCCACGCAAAATGAACAGTCTCACTTCCATATGCACACTTGCATGTGTGTCTGAATGGGTGAACGTAACCAGCAATGTCAAATGCTCTGTATTGAAAATCAGAAGACACTGCTAGATGAAAAGCAGATCATTAAAAGTTACTATTGTGCATTCTAAGAGGAACACAAATGTTTGTAGTGCATCTAGTCGCCCTGGAACACTTTTCAGATATTCTATTGGTACAGTTTGACCAAGCTAGATGGAGCTACACTGAATGTCCCACCACCAACAGGGTTTGGCATGATGTGTCAGGTGGCATGCAGGGTTTGGCCGGACTGAGTTTATGAATATGGAATGTTTTCAGATATTTCACCAGATAACTAAAAACTTAGACTGTGCAACGTGCACGTCAGCAGGAAATTCCACAGTAATCCAACCAAAAAAGTAGTGGACCAACTGAGAATTACTATCAGCAAGATGGCATTTTTCCACCCTATGTTAGAACTGAGTAAAAGGGAAAATCCCAAAAATGCATGACTCACTAGTTTAGTGAGGGATGGTAGACAAAGACCAAAAGTGAAGGGACCTGAAAGAAGACGTGAGACTGCAAAATAAAAGATAAAATGATCAAAATGATAATAAGTGTCCATAGGATTGACAATTTGATTGAATAGGCATGACAGAATTAGTCTACATTGATCAATACTCTCTGAGACTCTCAAGACTCTGAAAAGAACATGTTCTTTCATTATTCTTGCATTACAAACTTCCATTTTCCAAGATTACAATAAATGTTCAGCACCCTGTTAATCTCATATGTACTCACATGTATCTCTCATTTCCTTATTTTATCAGTCAGGGAATCTTAATGTGAGCATTGTCTTAGCCTACAGCAGTCTCACAATAATCTTTGAAGCATTAAATTGCTTTGAGACAGCCTACTGAGTTATCAGGCCGCATGCCAATAAAGCCCTCTCTATGAACGATAACATTTGGAAATAATTTCTCAGTGTATGCAGTGCAAACCCATTCCAGTAGCCCCACTCAACACCTCATGGCCTCTAATATTATTACAAGAGAGGCACAAGAAATTTCAATTCACACATATGTCACATAATTATCATTTTGTCTTTCAGGGAATCCTAATGTGATCATTGTCTTTTAACCTACAGCAGTCTGGCAATAATCTTTGAAGCATTTAATTGCTTTGAGACAGCCTACTGAGTTATAAGACCACATGCCAATAAAGCTTTTCCTTTGTGAACTATTTAAATATTTGGAAAGGGTTCCCCGACACCAAGAGAGGGTCAGCAAATGCCAGATCACACATATGTCATGTTATTTTCAAGTCTTGGACAGTTTAATCGTACAAAAGTGTCCTTAATGGTGTGTTCAGACCAAAGAGAATTTTTACTTGGTGCAAGTATGGCTGCTGGACTGCGGGATGACTATAACCAACAGCTGGAAAAGATCCATACATATTTACAGAACTTGCACAGTAGTCCTACTGCTTCTCAGAGTTTCCTCCAAGTTACTTTCTTTAATGATCTGTCATCAGGTTGACTGGTGAAAATTTACATTTATTTGTAACTGACTTTCTATGCAATTGCACCACATTGTTTGGTATGAACGCATCATTACTTATTCCTACTGACTGCCACAGAGTCATAGGATGAGTCATAGGATGAGTCATGTGCCTGGTCACAACATTCAATGACATGGTAATATTTGTGCGTCCGCACAGCTACAAAATAGATCTGGCACTGGAAGCTTGGGGACCAGGTGATGACTTGCTGCTCGTGCAGTAGTAGAAGAGTAGTGCTCTTAGAAAAATGGTACATTGCAAAAAAAAAGATTGGTGTTGGGTGAAGAAAAAAAAACACCTCAACTATCATCAAAAACCCCTCAAAACTTTACCATAGTAACAATGATAAACTGATGGATAATTTATAAATGTCTGTTCTACAACTGAAGATTTTATGGCAACTGTTTGCATGGGATGTGATTTATTACAGTTTCCTGTCTGCATGCACCATCATATTTAATCCTAGAGGCTGTATGACATGTAGATTAATGAATACATAACGGATTCATCATCCTCAATGACATCTTATCTCTAAGGCACGTTTGCGCAGCTCCCTAAAGACTACCTGGTGGAAGCCTTACTTCCCTGAAGATCTAAAGAGATCTGCAAGTTCCCATGTGGGACATGTAGGTCTACTTTTGTCCACTTGCCATCTTCAAGTGTTCAAGTGCAGTACAGGTGTGTGACTGTGGCTCAGGGTGTAGAGCCGGTCTCCATTAACCTGAAAGTTCTGGTTTGATTGTGGAGTTTTGGACATACTTACTTGGAAAAACTAGGTTCTGATTTGTGTAATTTAGAAAGCAGCTTTATCATAGAGATTTCATGCTCTTGTAAACTGGATATATCAGAAATACAGGACATACTTTCATAATATCTGGCACAAACACTCACATCCTTCACAAGTACTGAAGGATAAAATGGTCTCTGAGACACAGTGTCCCCGGAGGCCAGTCTTTCGCTTCCTCCTATAAACAAGTTTGTTACCATACAAACACATTTTTGGGTGAAAATCGAGAATCAACATGTTACTTCATTTCTACTGGACATTTCAGATTTTAGCCTCTGCTGGGGCAACTGCTGGGGCTCTGTCCATGGTGCTGAACTGTACTGTAAAAGATCTAACAGATGGTAAATGGTGAATGTGTCCTTTCAGATGATTTCAAACAGCAAGTGATAAGCAAAAATTACATTTTAGACCAAAAGATACAACTGATTTCATCAGGAGTTTGTCGTGAACATGAATCTTTCTACAGGAAGTGTTTTTGATTTATTTTGATTAAGTATTTAGGCCATGTTGTGCTTTATTACAATCAACAACTGTGTAAATCTTTTCATTTATTTTGACGTAACCCATGAGGAACTTTTGTGCCTCTTGTGTTTGCTATGTATTAGGTTTATTTCAACTTTAACATATATATAGATTTAGAAGAAGTAGGTCACTCCATGTGATTATTTGCATGAGCTCAGAAGCTACACCCACTAACTGTCACTCATTAAAATTTAATTAACTAATTCTGCAAATCATTTTTTACTTTTCGATATCAATGAGGGTAGGCAAAGCAACGGAGACATCTTTCTGTATAACAGCAACACAAGTAATGATGTGAATGAATAACTTGTCTCTGACACAGTTTCATTTAAAACTGAAATTTACAACCCTCATAAAGCAGGATCTACTGCACGAATGTTAGACAGTGCTCTTATTAGTTAGGTGTACTTATTAAAATGGCACATAATTGTACATCTCCTTATGTTCTGTTTTAATTTTAAATAATAGTGAACATCTCGTCATATCTCTTGTGCACTGAATTCTGGGATGACAATGTTCACCGACAACATCCCGCTGACAAATTACCCAGTGAAGCAGGGATCATCATCATCATCTTGAAGTTCCATAACCTCTACACTCTCCTCCTGTGGGATGATGTGTTTGGGTGCCGAGGACGTGACTTCAATAAACAGCCAGGTTAAGTGCCAAAGAGCTGCAGCACCTTATCTGGCAGTTTGTGCTCAAAGCATGCATTCTCAGCCAGACACAAACCATATCAGATGTAAAATGATAGAACTAAGGGTTTGTAAGGTCATACGATGCCATAGTTTTTCTTTGTTGTTGTTGTTGTTAGACCCCCCCCCAGACCTTTCCATATAATACTATATATTTAGTTGTAAAAAGCCTCACACTGAACTTTTACATTAATTTGTATTCTATAAATTCCATTGCAGAGCATATGACCTATGTCTGTTTTGTTCTCTGCAAATTTTTGATCATCACATAAACTGTCTGTCCATAATTGGTCCCCACTTCTCTTTGTCTTTACCGTGGCAAACTACACTTCTCAGCTACTGTATAAAATATTATTGGGGCACAGACTCACAGTATGCCATACACACACATTAACACAGTAGAGAGCTCATGAGTATTCCCTCTCCACCACCTTTCCTACTAGTAAATAATTGTATGGCAACTACTGAAGCATGGAAGTAGTAGAAGCGATGTGGAACACAATGCAAAACAGAATGCCAGTTACAATGTAGGAAAACATGACAAATTAGACTATTAGCTTATCAGTCCATATGTCTGGTGCATGCTATAATGAATGTGGTTGCAGATATTTTAAGCCATTGTCTTTTCTCCATCGTATATTCCTGCCAATACAGATGGATTATCTGAACGGCTGTAGTATGGCTGATGTAGTCACATGATAGTATGAAACAGTGCATGGCCTTTAGCATAACTACATCTACCTGTCTGAGAGAAACAATGCTCACTGTATGAATAAATTGCATTGGCAATTTCTTTACATTTACTGTGTGTGGTCTGGAGTGGTGCATTTGAGTAGCTTCAGTAGCTTTTGAATTGGATGTTTTATGTGTTGCTTTTTATATATTTGGAAACATATTTTAGAATGTGTCATGCTAGTCATTGGTAGCTTTTTTGTGAAATGTAAGCTATGGCATTAATACAGTCTTGTGTTAATGAATTAGCTGAATAATTAGAATCCACAGACATAAATGAACTAACTTGTGGTACATTGTTGTAAATTAATTGGAGATTCATAAGGAGATAAATGTAGTACTTAGTCAAATAATCACCATTTTTTAAAGATATATTTTTGGCCATTTGCACTTATTGACAGGTTAGTGAAGATAGACAGGATGGGAAGAAGAGAGAAGGAATGACACATAGAAATTATCAGCACAGCCAGGATTCAAACTGGTGATCGCTGCACAGCTTATGTGCTGAAGTGGTGCGTCCTAACCACGTGGCTATCTGGGCGTTCCAAATAGCTCAATAGGAAGAGTGATGAATCTCTGGTAGTAAAAGAAACTGAAATCTGTCCAAAAAAAGTGTATTTGTAACTGCTCAAAATATAATAGAAAAAAAATGAATCAATAAAAATCTAGCTTAAAACTGGAAACTTTGATCACAAGACCATGCTTACAATTATGATGTCACACAAATAAGTACTAAAAATACCGCTACTGGTCCACTCTGAATCAGAGTGTGTTGAGTGAGTGAGTGCCACAGATGAAGTCACCTCTCTCTCACCCTAAACATTTACACTGTTGTCACTCATGTGGAAAGCTTCAAAACCTTTGCCAGGACAGTTTCTGTTGGCTTGAGTTCAGCTTTCAATATGCTCAGTTCTTACCTCTGTGTCTCTGAATAAAGGACTCTCTCTCTGACAGACCACAGCAGGTCCAAATAGAATTTTATGGTAAATTTTGAGCTTTGCACAATTGAGAGTATTTGGGCGTAATGTTGGACATAATATAACTCTGGATAGAGATGATGGCTCAGTGATGCCAGTACATAGAAGACATCCACTGAAACGATCTACTCAGGTGAACAAACCACATCAAGACGATCTTTCACATTCTGTTCACCACTACACATCACACTTCCCTTAGATTTGGACCTTAAGAACTGCTTCTTCCCCAAATCTGAGGGTAAGATATCGACCTTGTAAATCTTTTATCAGATAATTTCCATGGTTTCTTTTATTTATTTATTTATTTATTTTTTGTCATTCTGAAGCTGCTAAGAAGTGGCAGATGCTATTGACCCTGTTTGCTGATACTACTGTTTTTTTTGCATAACCTTTGATGATAATAGATCTAAATTGCAAGACAACATCAGAGTCAATCAAATTAATCGGTCGATCGATCAATCAATCGATCAATCAAATAAAAGCAAATGATTTTGAGGGGTACTCTTTGGTAACATAATGGGTAATAAGGTTTTTTTTTTAAAGGCAATCCTTAAATGCTTAATGTTTCCCACACTTTTATATTTTATATACATATGCTATATCCGTTTTAATTTGAAGACAGCATTTCCATTTCCGGTTTGTGGGGCTCGTTGTGATGAACTTTACAGTCGCTGCTGGTGATTGGAGCAGAGAGACAGGGAGAGAGAGAGAGTCTTCACCGCGGAGAGTCCAGCGGAACGCAGCTCGGTGAGTGAAACGGCGACTGCGGTGTGAAACCCGGGGAGAATACCTGCGGCGCTCTCGGTTGGTTCTCCTGCTTCTCTCGACTTAATCGACAGCTTTACAAGAACTGAACCTTCTCATTGAGATGAACTAGCAAGGTGAGGCGCTAATGAGCGCAGGTTTTCTCCTCAGTTTTAACTGTAAGGTGATTTGTGTATGTGTGATTGTGTGTGCGTGCGTGTGTGTGTATTAGTCGAAGTTACCAAGAGTAAATGATGATCCAAAGAAAGGCAGCTGGGCTCAAGGTGAAAATGAGCTTTATGTAATGAAGGATTTGTGGTAAAGTTGTTTTTATTGCATCACATTAAGGTGAAGCCAGATCCTGTGTGCTCCAGTGTAATGAGAGGATCTGACTATAACTCTCTAGTGTTTTCTTAATAACCCACCTTGATTAATCTGGCTGAATGAATTGTGGAACCTCCATTATCTGCATAGGTTGGGTACTTGAGATAAATTGGCTCTTTTGTATGACTGTTTAAGATGTGAGAGGGTTTATTTTCTCTGACTGGAACCCGGTGGCCCCTAATTCAACTCAGTTACCATTTTTCATTAAAGCATTTCTTCTTTTGTATGTGGACATGTTTTTTTTTTTTTTTTTTAAATGATGAATTGCTTATGGCCGCACGATGTGTCACATAATGAGCGTTAGTGTCTGTCTGATGAAAACATTTGCCACAAGCTCATGAAAGTCACCTTTACTGTGGCATGCTGATTTTCACAAAATTACTGCTACAGGAAAATGTCTATGAAAAATTCATGGGCAAATTTCATGGAAATTTCCATGAAAATGTTTTTTTTTTAAAACCTAGCATTAGAATGAAATATGTTTTCCAAAACCACTTTCTCGAGGTCCTTACTAAGTGCAGAATTTGTTTAATGGTTTGGCATGTAGGAGTTAGCAGTGAGATGGCTCACCCCTCCTCTTTAAAACATGTAGAAGAACCTGTGGCCTTCAGGTCACATGAAAAAGACTGATAGACTAGAGCTGGCCTTGGGCTTTTGTGGATATGACTGTAGAAGAGACGACCCGCCCCAGATGTAGCTCTACATCTATGTAAGGGGCTCATTTTAAGGCGAGGAAAATGCTACAGTTCTTTAAAACAGTACAATTTCAGATGAATAAAGGCAATTAACCTTTAACAACATTTGCCACCCTTTTCAAGCGGTGACTCAAGCGTCTCTCTATATCCGTGTTACCATAGAAAGATTATCTTTAGATCTGTTTTTAGGGTACAAAAATATAAAACTAGTAATATTTCAAAAAAAAAAAAAAAAAAAAAATTCCTTCTTGTTAACGAATCCAATGAGAAAGTCAAAAAACCACACTGAATTTGTCTCACTAACAAGGTTTCTGTGTGTCACATTGTTCCTCTGTGTCATAGAGGTCCACTGTTGTCCAAAAGCACATTAGTGAGCCATACAGTTGCACTGGGTGACATATTCTTTCATTACCAATAACACACACTGTATTTTATTTAGATTCCCACACATACTGTGTTGTTGTCATCAAATACTCACTAGTGCACCAAATGTGAATTCATCCATTGCTGAAAATACTCCCCAACAAATTTCTTCCTGTTTCTGACACTTACTAAAAAAAGGCTGTGTCCAGCCATGTTAGGAATTGATAGTGCTAATTACTTAAAAGTGTAGTTGTCATGGTCTGCCTACGGTTGGGTTTTTCAGTATTTTTGAATCATTTGCCTGTTTTATTTTGAAGTAGTCATGTTATACTCACTCACTTTCTCCATGGTTCATTAGCTGGGTTTCTAGAGTTTCTAGGGGTTTACTCCTAGAAATGCATAGTATCACTAAAACATTTTTACACTCTTATGAGGTAGTTTTTCATTTCATTAAAGTGTATTGTGAAAGTGTAATGGAAACACTTTTTTTTGTCATTGTAACGAAAGATGCTTTCATCCATCTTCCTCAAAGTGAAGTCTCGCGAGTTTTGAGGCTCAAACGCTGAACTCACGTCAGTGGAAACACCTGCAAGTAACAACAGCATTTTGTCGCAGTTTTAGAAGTATTGCTTTTATTTTGAGAAAAACTGTAATGGAAACACAATTATTGTTGGGTTGTCTGCATTATCTCTCTGTTCATGTTCTATGAGTCATTTGTGTTTTACCTTTGTTTTTTTAGCCTCTAGTTTTGTTACTTTTATGGACTCATGGGTGGTTATTGCGTTCGGTTTTTATCATGTCCTTACCTCTGTTTTTGAGTTTTCAATAAACACCTTAATTTAACCCCTCTTGTTTTAATCTGCATGTTTGCATTTGGTCTATTCCTGCCCACAGTCGTGACAGTACTGAAGTTATAAAATAAATGGGACAATGTATTTGTAAAACTAATGGACTTGTTGTTGTTTTTTCTTATATGTGATTACTAGGCAATATATTGCCTTTTGGGCCTGCTGGTGAATATTGCAACAAAAATATTATTTATTCTTATTTGTTCTGATCTATTCATTGTGGGTGATGTTGTTGTGTTCTCTTGGAATGGAGTGCCCACTTCATTTTCATCACTCTCTGAAGATGGTGATGGCTATATTCTTGTATGGTATCTTCCATAGGCTTTTTGTGTGTGCAGTTAACACTTGTGCAGATTGTTTTCTGCCATTCTCCTGGAACCTTGCTTCTTCTTTACCAAGATGATTTTTCTGTTAGATCTGATATGTGTACATTCAAAATTTGCAAGAATTTTACAGGGGGTAGACTGTATGTTGCCACAGCAGTTGTTGCAGTTGTTCTTTAGGATTTTCACAATGATACTTTTTCTGCAGTCAGCTTGTGTTTCATTTTGCTACCATATGGTTAGAAAGAGTAGTTGGAACATTGTACCTGCCAACTCTCAATCTGCCTTGAACAGTTCTGGATTGAACCTCTCCAGGGGCTTTTTAAAGGCATTTTTGGCAGATATAGCTCATTCCTTTTCTGGTGATTCAATATCAACATGAAGGTCTGTCTCTGCTTCCTGTATGTCATCCTCCTGCTTTTGTTGTTGGTCTGTTAAGGATGCCGTTGATATGTTTTGCCCGTTGCACCTCTAGTTATGATTCAGATGTTGTCATGTTTGACTGTGATTGGCACATCAATGGTTCTATGACATCCTCTGCAGATGATGTGCTCCCTTGTTCGCATCGCATGGCTTTTTCTGTACGATTACTTGGAGTCTTGGAATTTGGCTAAATCTGAATCTCTCGCATTCCTCCTCCTTTAAGCTGATCTTGTTTCTATATTGTATTTTATATATTTTCTGCAGCCTTCTGACTCCTTTTACATGACCTTTTTCTTCAGGGCTCTCCTGCCACGAGTTGGTTGTAAACTAGTCCATCCTGTTTTATGTTCTGTTCTTCTTTGGCAGGCTTTGCTACTTTTGAGGTATGTCATTCTGATGTATTCCCATTTGTTGTTGACTCGTGTGGTTCAAAGCTCTAGTGGCTATTTTTTAAGTTGTCATTCATGGTTCCACATCCTTCTCTCATAGTTTTTCTCACAATTCTACACTTTTGCAGTCAGGCTTCCAATTAAAACATTCAAATATTGCTGCTAAATATTGCTGCCTTTCTAACTCAACTGTATTCGTCTGAGGATGCATCTTTTATTTCTTTATCATTGTCTGGGTGAAGCAGTGGAGGTTCTACAGTGTATCTACAGTGTATGTACTTCCTTCTCATTCTTACTGTAATACATTCTTTAGTTCCTTTATTTAGGATAACAAATACACCTTCATAATGTTGGTTGCCATCCATCTCTGTAAAAGTAGTCTTCCTTGTGTTGGTCTTGTACTACCTGACCTTATCGATCCACAGGTTGTAGTGCCTCATTTTGAATGTTACTTAGCCCTTATGCCTGTCTGGTTGTCTCCTGTTTGATTTGGACACTCCAGAAGCTGATATTTGTCTTGCATGTGCCATCACTTCCAGTATATTTCGACTACTGCCATTCATTTGAGTATATTTCAATGACTCATGGCGACACAGTTTGTGTTAATTTTGTTGTTTCTGGCTGGGTTATTAGCTCTGTGCCCTGTTTGGCTAGTGCATCACACTTTGTTAAATAATGTTCTAAATGATGGAAAAACAGACTGAGAAACTTGTGCTTGATTGAATACTTGGTTGATACTTTTTACATGCTAAAGCGCTAATGTTACTCTCTGGACCTATAAATCCAGAAACTTGGCTTGCACACGAAGGCAAACACTTTAGTTTTGTTTGTTAGTTCTCTCTGTTTGTGCCACTACTCTGAGTGCACGAAGAATAGATACAGGTAAACTAATTTCAAGTTACTAAAACCCATTTGAATGTAGAGCTAACCATCAGACCATTATTGACCTCTGTCTGCTAAAAGTGTATCCACATCTTTCAACCAATGTGAATTTGAATCTGAATATTATCTACCTTCACTCTACCAAGTGGCCTTATTCATCTAAAGGAAAAGAGTGAGTATTTGTAGTATATTAGATTATTTTGACCTTATTATTTTGTACTGAGTAATAGGAACGAGAATTAAAACTCTTTAGTGATGGGCCCAAAGCTAAATTATTAAAGACCATAGTGACAATAAGCTCCAAAGTTACTGGTTATGCTCTTGATGTCCTAGTTATCATTTCTGTATAAAAGTTTATTTAGACAGCAGAGTTTATTAAGATAGTGATGCATTTTTGCTTTTCCCTAAATAGAGATGTGTCTTTCAGAGCCTGTGTGCATGGATGGGGCAGTTCTCTCATACTGCAGCACACACACACATAAACACACATAAACCCTGCTCTTAGTGACAGTGACAAGAACAAAATGTTCAAATGTGTACCTCTATATTTATGTAGACGTATGGACTCAACGACATCAGATGAACATGGATCAGTGATTAAAGGACAGTTTATAGTATTTTGGAACATGTTTCACCACCAGGGAACCACTAATGAGACCAGTCTGGACTGATATTGTCTCTTATGCAGACATAAGAGACAATATCTTTTGGAGGAACACAGAGATTGAGAAGGAGCATAAGAAGATGGGATCTAAATAAAGACAAACTACCGTTTTTTCATGATGTACCTTGTTGATTGTTGAGCTGCGAAAGGCAAACTGCTTAATACAATGTTTACACTCAACTCTTTGGTCATCCACTGAGTAGTGGACAATCCATTCTACCCCTGGAAATCCACCAGTGATAAGATATTACCATATGCAGCTATGATGTTTATCCCATTGAGTTGAACTTTTCCCCCACACCTATGGCATTGCTGCAGGGTCTGGTTATAATAGTGTAGAGGGAATGAAATAAAGTATATATCTAGAATTTTAATGAAGCAAAAAATACTTGGTCTATGTTTTAATCTACCCATTTTAACCTGGTTGAAAAAAGCTCTTGCTTCATACTGATCTTTCATGTAGTAAATATGAAAAATGAACTTGAGAAACATTTGCTGATTTGTTAACAACAAGCTGACTGTCATGTAAGCAGGGAGCGTGTATTTATTGCCTAATGGAACTGTATTGCTGCTGAAAGAACTATTACATGCTGACAGACTGTGCAGGTCATAATACAGAACACATTGAGTCCTGGGGAAATGATTTTCAAGTTAATTTAATATGAGTTAATATGTGTAAACACACTGCCATTAGATGTTGCATTCGAGCACCAACACTTTAGACCAAAACAAATACTTTGTCGTCCACAACTTTGACATGCACATATGGACTGAAGTGGCTATCAAAATGTAACAGGGACGCTTGGATTACAACACACGCATCACAAATGTAATGACATTCTCTGTTCAGGATGCCATTACTCAGCTTTATTCTTAAATAGAGAATAATTGTTTGCCGCCATATTAATATTTAAAATCTCATATACATACCCTTTAATGTTGGGAGAGCTGAGGCAAAACACGTCTACCTTCTGAAATGTTTGATCCATTTTTAATCAATGAGGAAAATAGTTATTCTGGTTTCATCTGTGGATTTGCAGAGGGGATTCTTATTCAGAGTAAGTTCAATTACAAAGTCTGTTTTATGTTTATATAACCAACAAAATAGATGCTTTATATAAAATGGCTATTGTACTTTCTTGGTATTTGCTACAAACCATTGTTTTTGTTTGATTTCATCAGATCTGATCACAATGCTGCAATATGACCATCTTCAGGCTTTAGACCCCAAAGTCTGTGAGCATTTATACCTGTATTAACATCTGCTTTTGCTGATCAATGTAGATTATGCAATACATGACATATTATCACAAAGTGTAATCCTCTCAACAGCAGAGCAATAGTGACTGACAGAACTCTGAAGAGTGTTTTGTTTTGAAACATCTAATACAGGAAGTGGTTAAACCTGATCGAGATGAGAGGGGAAAAGAACAGAGAGAAGAGTATGTATAGCAAGCTAATATGAAATGCGATAAATTTGTGTTCTCTTTTTAATATTCTCTCCAGCTGAAGTTGTGCCAAGAGCATGCTCTACCAAAATCCCAGAATGGCCACTGGGCATGTTAACTTTATATACTGTACTTGGTTTAACTGCATTATTGAACCTGAGACCACTTTGCCGCTGGTAGAATGGTAATTGACAACGGCTGAATTATGGAGAAAGTTGCTTATCAGGATGTTTAGTATGGATGGGTGGATGAAAGTTAATGGTCCAGTGTGTAGGATTTGAGGGAGGGGGATTTTATTGGCAAAAAATAGAATGTAATATTCATAATGTACTGATTGGGTTGGATGAAAAATAACACACAGATTCTTGGCTTTTTGCTCTGAGAAATTGCACAGTTGTCCAGAAATACTGTCACTTTATCTGTACCAGGTCAATGACCAGCAATTACATTTTAAATGAACCTTGGACAAAAGATTGACACATCCAGCAGACAAAGAGACCTCTAATTTCACAATATAAGAAGAGTCATCCACCTTTTTTAAACACGTGTTCTTTCAGATAAGTAGGATTTAAACAAGATGATTGTTAAATCATACATGATAAAGTTGCTTTTCAATTAAATAAGGAGAAAACAATGATCTGATCAATCACCAGGCTATTTGATAGCTACTTGATATATTAGCTTAAAAAAGCTGATGTTACCCTTTGGGAATGGATTAAAAGGGTTGATACAAAAGATGGAAGCTGCAATTCCAATATTTTTCTTTACAGGAATAATAAAGTATCTACCTGTCTACAAACATGGTAACATTTTCAGATATAATCATGTTGATTTTATTATGCTGTTATAATAGTTGACAACTGAAACTCATCATTTACTATATAAAGAACCAGATGCTGTATTTGCTTTGACTAGTTTTTATTCAATATGTTCTGTGACACCGTGACACTATTTGGATACTAGCTTCTTGGTTGTCAATAACTTTTCTGTGGCGATCCACTACAAACATAAGCACTCTATATAAATTCAGCATGAAAAATAGTTAAAATAGTTTTTCCATTATTAAGTATAGGTTACTTAATGAATACAAACAGTAGCAACCAGTAGAAACTAAGAGCATCATGCAAATGTTTCTTTCTGTTGTCTCACTTCTTTTCAATATTGAATCAAAGGTTTTTGCTCGCCAAGAAGCTTCTTACACCAGCCATTGTGTTTGGGATTAGCAAATAAATCAACAGTCTCCACTTTTCTACTACTACTTTAAGTTGGAAGAAATTTTTGATCTGTCATTAATATTTATTTTAACAGTGTCAGTAAAAGCAAACATTCTTTCTTCCTTCATTGAAACTAAAGGGACTTCTCTCTTCCTAAGGGAACAGCAGAAATTTCTCATCTTATTTCCACCCCACCCCCCCCTCTTTTTTTTTGTCTGCCAGCGAATGATTAAAATGTGCCCACTCCTGCCACAGAGGAACACGCTGGCAGAATCAGCAGCAGCTGAGCCCAGAAGATGAACACCTTTGTTACATGCTGATGAGCAGAGCATGTACAAAAACCATGAAAAGTCTAGTTAAACATGTAGAACTGACCATACCATCAAAGTGCAGTAGTCATATTCCCACATTCATACTTGGCCTCTATTCACAGCACTCCCTATTCACAATATACTACGCTACATACTACAATGGTGTGCGAAAAAGAAAAGGTGATGGTAGACTGTCTATGCATATCAACCTGTAGCTCAATGTTTTTATCTAAACTGTTATCTACACTGGATCTAAACTTAAGAGGTCATGGCAAAATTCTAGCACCTGCTGTTTTCAGCAGTGAAAGGGAACTGCTAAGCAGACTGAGGATGTTAGGTGATGGAAGGAACATGTTGAAGACCTCCTCAACCTGGTCAGAAAAAGAGGCAGAGCCTGGAACCTAAGGAGAAAGCTCAACCATATCACTGACAGAGGTCACTGAGGCACTTAGAAAAAGCTATCCAGTGGCAAGGTACCAGGAGTGGATGAGATTTGCCCTGAGATGAAATTCCTAGAAACTTTCCATGGAAACTTTAGGGAATTAATAGGAATAGGGAATTATGGAATATTTGAAATATTCCAAATTGGTAACTTTACACAAGAGTTATGGGAATTCATGTGAATTAACTGGAAACAAAATGGAAATATGTAGATAGTAAGCTGAACTAATGGAAAGGTCTTGAAAATATTTAAAACCGATGTATGAAATCTTGTGTGGTTACATAAAACCGTCTAGCAGGAGGCAGAAGAAATAGCATCACATTTTGCAGTAGCTAGCATCATGATAAGCCAACTTCTTTAATGAAATAGTGCTAGCTAGCTTACATTTAGCATATTTAGTTTGCCAGTAAGCTAGCAAGAGATTTTGATTTTTTGCTAGTTAAACTTTAAAACCATGGACCATATGTCATCTCCCTCATGATATCCTCAAAGCTTACTTGACTGTATGTAGTCCTTTGGCTCAAATGTGTGGCTTCAATAGTCTTTAGCTGTGTTGTGGGCTCAGAAAGGTAGGTGTGGTAGTTTAGAATCAGAATTCTGGGTAGCCAATGGAGTGGCTGATCAAAGAACACGTAGTTGCATTCTGGTACATCTGTATAGTTTTCACAGTGGGAGGCCCACTAGAAGGGCATTGGAGCAGCCATAGCAGGAGATAATTGTAATCATCAATGAGTTTGATCCAGGTGGATATGTCTTCTGAGAACCTTGCTGAGACCATTTAATGAGAATGACAGATAATGTTGGGTATCATCTGTGAGAATGTGGTAAGACATGTATGTCTTTTAGTTTAGCTTACACACTTCATTAATGGTCCTGTAGTGTTCCTGTGTAAACAAAAAATAAGATATGCAGCTTATCTACTTTTGTAACCAAAACTTGAAAAATGGCTGATAAGCCTCTGACACTCCCAAAGGGCCAGGTATTCTACCCTGGGGTTGAGGAAGAAGAAAATGTGTATTTATGGTGGCTGCTCATTGTGCAGGGTCATTAAGGTCACTCACTGTAATCAATAGCAGTGTCAGTAGGTGGGATACATAAGAGAATGCTAACAATAGTGTGTGTATGTGTGTGTGTGTGTGTGCATGAGAGAGAGAGAGAGAGAGAGAGAGAGAGAGAGAGAGAGAGAGAGAGCTATGTGATGGCATGGCCAGCAGAGGTGGAGCAGCCTTTCATGTAATGATGGATTTGCTCTCAGATATAGGCTTTTGAATACGGACACAGTTTGCATTGATAAACAGACATTAGACTAATCTTCATGGGCATCACGGCACTGGGAAAGCATCATCTACCACTCCCATCGCTTTATGATGAATGTAGTGCGCAGCCATCATCGTAGTCCATCTGCGTAGCTGACAACGATTTTATGTCATTTTGGGGTTGTCTTTTCAGTGCATGTAAATGTTCACGAAGTAGTTGTTATTGTACTTTTCTGCTTGTTGCGGCAGGTGCTAGAAACCTTTCTAGAGGCTTTAAAAGCAAGAATGAATCTCTGCAGTCATTAAAGCTGCAGTGGAGGATTTGAGAACGATGCAAATAATGAGGTTTTAAGTATTCAACTTTAAAATGATGAAAGCAACGAAACAGTTTAAAATCTCAAATCCCAACTTGAAATATTTTTCTACATTATTTAACAACCCAAAGGTATTTAGTTAAGTGTCAGAGGAGTAGAAATGAAATAATGCTTTGAATAACTGATTTATCAGTTTAGATCAACACTGAACATTGTATCAACTTCTTCCATCTTTCATTCTTCAGTTATTCAGTCTTTAATCTTTACTAAAATGAGACTAAAATGTTTATGGGGACTTTGATAAAGACTAAGATCTTAGTTTTAGTTAAATATCGACTAAAATTAAAAAGGATGAAAAATATTGACTAAAAATGATCAATACAATTATGGACCTATGATCTGAGGAGTAAGACGAAAATGAAAAATATCTACTAGATGGGACATGCCTCTGTTTTGGAAATATACAATCATTTCTGATTGAAAGTTATAGATGGATCAGCTATGTAAGACCCTTCTGATAGGCTCAGGTCTGATTTTGTGGCACTTGAATTTACACATGTTTACATGTGTCACCTGTCAGCACAGATTAGACACATTGCTTTTATATAGTCACATTAATGGTTTTGGAAAAAAAAAAAATTTAATGGCTATGCTATAAGAAAAATACAAAACAATTTCAAAAAACAATGTTGCGAATATACTTCCATTCCTAATATTCAAGCCTTCAGCACATTGAAATTAAATGGTGTTTTTGCCATGTAGGTTTGGTACAGATCTACAATAATTAAACAATAATTTGAAATGGGTGATATCGCCAAGTGATTGTATCATGATCTGATACAAAAGCAACTTTCTGAGAAAGGCATGTCCTTTAGGAGGAAATACAGACAGAAGATTGCCAATGAACCTCCATGAGAAAGTAATTTGCTCGTCATATGCTGCTTCATATAGGCTTATACGTAGTGTAATCCAGCAACAGAAGCTTTTCTGCCTCAGTCTAGTGTGATCTCAGTTTTTTTTTTTTTTTTTTTTTTACCAGACTTTGCCAGTCAGTTTTAATAACAGCTCAATAAATGCAAACTGTTTGGACATTAGTCAGGATTTGCACCTAAGCAGAAGCAGTATTAACATGGCAGTGTTGCCTTCCCTCGAAATGGACTGTGACACTATATCTTTACTAAAGATGTAGCATGAGCAATACGTTATTCTTCACTACTTCATTTCACCTTAGAAGTCTAAGCTTTCTCCCGATATTTAATTGCATCTTTGTGAAGAAGACAAACTTGACCAACTCATGCTCCTGGTGTTCACTCAGCATGCTAAGCTCCTCTCTGTGTCACAACATGACTAATTCCCATGGTACTCTGCTCTGGCCCAGCAATCACCGGATGCTGCTGTGGTATGACAACTAAAAGCCCCCTTTTGCATAATGCTGTCAGAGGAGATCATCCCTGTAGGGATCCTCCTGTGATATCCTGAATGTCTATCAAAATGTCACAAAAGAGCAATTGATCTTCTGAGAGGAGTTTACTTGACAAGCTTCTGCTCCGTACTTACACTGCATTTAGCAACTTAACTGAGCATGCAGCCTGTCAGCAGAGCTGCGCTGACCTTAAGCTACCCGCAGTGACAGAGCCATGCGCTAGGGGAGATTACGCATCATAGCCCCAGACTAAAGGTCATATCAGTCATGTCATGTGTTCAACAAATGTAAACACGACATACTCAGCAACTGGCTTTGTTTGCAAATGGGAAGTCTAGGCTGGAAAAACTGCAGTGTATACTTCTTTCCCAATTTTTTGTCAAAGGACTGAGTAAAATATTGTACTTTTTTACTTGACAGCTTTTGTTCGTATTTTCTTTGTATGAGGATATTGCACCAGAAAAGGATAAGACTAGTTATGCTTTACATAGGTAGATGTTTGAAACTGCAGTCTGTTAAGTTGAGTGCCTGCTGAAGGAAAGTAGGGCGTTTAACAATCTGATATAATTCAAGAGGGTATTTGAAAAGGAATAAGCAAACCACCAGGAGTAACCCCAGATCCTGAGTTTGGTCATACTCATGTTCATGGTGTTTGAATACGTGGACTTCAGATGACAGGTAAGGGCATGGCAAAGGAGTGTAGGGGAGGAGATTTTGAAATCATAGGACTGTATTGGACTGAATGCCATTGGAAGTTGTAAAGGACTGGGTCATAATGGAGGTGAGTAGAAGTGTAGACAGTAAAATTCTGGACATTTGGTGAGGGTTTTGTTGAGTAAACCACTGAGCAGTTGCAGTTTGGTTGTAGCTCCATTGAGGGCTTTCCACTGTAAGCACAAGGCGCCAGATACACTGCTGCAGCTCATACCTTAATGACAACTGCAGAGTTACTATGTACCAGTCTTTTCTTTCATACTGAGTTTGCCCTATTGAGATGAGATGGACGGATTTCTTGGAGTGGAGGGTGTCAGTTTTATGTAATGCTGCTATAACATATTGATATAAATTTAGGAAGACAACACTATCTCAAGACACTATTCATTTTAAAGTGTATATGACTTAGTTTTAGGTGATTATACATATCCACCTGATCCATTCTTCTTCCAAACAATTCACAATATTGTGAAACCTCACCACTAGATGCCACTTCATTTTTCACACTGAGCCTTCAAATGTGACATTTTACACAACTGTTGCCATTAACTTTTATTTGTTTTATTTTTTAACTTTGAAGATATTGTGTTCAAAAACAGGAATATAGTGGCCACTGGTTAGGAGGACTGTGACCAAATCTGTCTTTAATCATTTCTGCTCTGAGAACAGAAACAGAAATATTGAATTCAGCAACATTAAATCACAATATTAATGAGCACAGAGAGAACAGGAGGCAGGAAGACAGGATGGAGATTTAATAGGGTGATGCTCATCAGAGTATCGGGCCGTCTCTTCCTCTGCAGACCTGAGGAAAAGAGAGTCTCCTTTTTTTTTTAACCTAATCCTGGATTCATATTTTCTTTTAGCCTTCTCCTGAAAATCAAAGGATGAATTGTTGACTGACATCATCTGTATATCCAAATTTCCAACAAGTTCCAAGATATTTACAGCTTTGTTAAGTTTTACACACATGAATTTTGTATGCGAAGAGTCTCCCTCTCAGTAACCATTGCAATTTAAATGTGGTGTTGGTTGATATTATACACATGCAATGATGTGGCACGAATGTGTTTTAGTTGTGTGCTACTTGGCAATGAGTGAAGGTGACTCAGTGTGGGGGTCAGTGTCATTGCTTAAGTGCTGGCCAGCAAAAAAAGACTTTGGTTCATGAGGAGTACAATGAGACCTGTTCCATGGCCCTGTAGCTATTTAAATGAGAACTATGTATGGAATCATAGTTCCATAATTTGGAACAACTGCAAGATTTGTTATCTTGGCATTAACGTTGAAAACAGCTGAAACTAAGTATCAATTCTTGCCACAGAGATTGAGGTGCTGTTGCAGGCAGGTGGTAGAGATATGTGGGTGTCTAGGTGTAACTGCATCACATATGAGGTAGATAGGATATGAACAAAATTACATCGAATTTATTGCTGTAAGCTGTGTCTCTCGGTTTACCCAGACCTACCCCAAAAGAAGTACAAAAAAAAGAGGGTGTCTTTGCAAGTGGCTCTGTAAGACATAGATGTATGTTACACTAAATGCTTCATCCTGCTAAACATGCTCTGCATCTCATGGGGATTGGACACATAAGTTTATGATTTTGCAGATATTTTGTTCCAAAAATACACCACTCACACAGTATTAGGCGTAGTTGACATGCTTGAGTTAAAAAAAACAAATCTGTCGTAGAAGCTAAACAAAAGGAGCATATGCTCACTCAAAACCAAAGACTGAAAAACTCTATATGATAAATTCAGTGTCTGACCAAAAGCTTGATCAAACAGAGGTAGTTCACTTACAACCTCAAAAAGAGGAAAAAAAAAAAAAAAAAAAAAAAACAAATGAAAACAAAGTCATGTGATCACCAAAGTCATATTGATTCATTCTTGGAGGACCATGCATATCTACTCAAAAGCCATTACAATATAATTAGGGGTTGTTGAGATATTTCTCTGGATGAGTGAAACATTTGACTGCTGGTGAAGTCATAAAATGTCAGGATTAATACTGAGGAGAAAACATTCAGAGGGAGATACTAGTAGAGGTGAAGGAAGAGTATCACAGCAGGATTGCTGACATTCATATACAGGGCAAGCACACAGCTTGTCAAATTTGTGAGAAAAAGGGGTGATGTTAGAATGAATCCTTAGCTGCTGCCTAAGGACATTGGGAAAAAGGTGTTACCACCAGCACCATGACCAAATCTAGGGGTCATTGGTTTTGGCATAAATATTTCACCTAGGCTTTAAGCTTTGCTCTGCCCAAATATAATTATTCTCACTGCCAAAAGTTCTACACTGCAGGTATAATATTTGTGATTTTTTTTTTTTTACTTATGAGCAGTCATGGAGCTAATATTAAAATCACTTTTCGTTAGATCTTACTAACTAACTGTGTTAAATACAACATGTAATAAACAAGAGTTCTTTAAATTAATGGGTTAGAGAGCTTGCTTTAGCATGGGCAGTCTAGTATATGTGTCTTAGTAATGACTTTAGGCCACATGTGGAAGAAACACCAGCAACACCTGATCAGTAATGGCATGTTAATAGAAAATTTGTTACTTGCAGAGCAGAGTTTAATATATCAACACTGGTATTTGGGAAACAGATTCTTCATCTCATGGATAACAACTTCCTTCCTTCCTTCCTATCAAGGTCATTGAGCTGTACAGCCTGGTCAGGTGTGACATCTGTGCCTTCTGCCACACCTGACATGTGCTACCATGACCCACCTGCACAATTACATAAATGATATGCTGTGGGGGGAAAAGCCAGAGCTGATGCTGGCCTCTTAACATAATTAGTGCAGAGCCATCTTTAAAGCGAGGAAAGCTCTCTGCAGACAAATCGAGCGTGAGGACTTGAATACCACCTTCAATAAACTCCTTACATCAGCAAGTGACTGAATCATCCACCATTTTTTTTTTTTTTTTTAAATCTCTCCCGCTCTGCCACTCTTTCACCAGCAGTGTCATACAGAGAGCCTGTCTTAGTCTTTCATTCACTTGATTTCCCTACTTACCGAATCAGCAAACTTTATCCACCTGAAAGAGGTTTTTCTCTTTACCTCTTTACTCCTTTATAAAAGCTGATTTCTCCCATGCTGCGTTCCAATTACTCCATGCTGTCATAAGGCCGTACTGCAGCTCCTTATCACTCCAGCGGAGAGAGAGAGAGAGAGAGAGAGAGAGAGAGAACAAGGTCTTCAGCTGGGCTTATCAAAATGCTAATGTGTTTGAAAGGAAACATTAGTCTTCCTGAGAAAAAGGAGGCTGTGAAAAAAAAGTGCATTATTAAACATCCGCCTGTTTGATCTTGTAAAAATGGCACTATCTCCCATCAGAATTGCCAGATGCTTAGGTGTAGCTTTTGGTGTGTTGTTCAGTCCCACGCAGACACTGTTAGTTGGCGTTCAGGGGCATTGGAGCCCACTGAAAGTTGCACAACACCCTCAGTTAGCAGTTACACAAGGAAAAGAACTAGAAACATGAGAAGCTGAATGTTCTTTGAACACGATGGACCTTGGGAGAACAGCAGTGGATGTTGACAGCATGGTGTCATTTGTAAAAATTGACCTGGTATGTTTGCTGTTCATGTAATGTCAAATAACACAGTCTAATCTGGAGACTCAGTATCAACTCATTGCAGTTCAGAATGGTATTAGTCAAAGACTGGCAATCGCGAAGACATATTTGAGAAAAAGATTTCTGTCTGTACATTTGATTTTCGTGAAAATGATATCTTAGGAACACTTTGTGACCTGAAGCTTATGACTGTAGCCGAATTCAGAATTTAGATCGACTTGTAAGTGAAGAGCTTGACCTTTTGACTCTGCTAACCCTTTGCCACAACAGTCCAGTGCAGCAGAAACCAGACTACTGAATAAGACCCTGAGATATTTAAACACCTTCACTTGTGGCCGAATTTTTTTTCCCACTTCCAACTAGGAAGTGACAATTACCACTTTCTGGCAGAGAAATGTGGCCTCTGTCTTTATGGTGCTTACTCTCATTTTAGCCACTTCTCACTCAACTGCAAACTGTCCCAGTATGTGCTGGAAGACATTATGTGATGAATCCAACAGAACCACATCATCTGTAAACAACAGAGAAACAATGCTGAAGCTCCCAAACCAAAGATACTCTTACTTTGAGCATGAAAAAGTGATGATATTTTCTATGCAAAAAGTCAAATGTCAACTTTAACCATAATATCAGTTGCACGTTCTACAAAACCAAATAAATTTAGCTCCACAATCAAAGGGGTCATTCATTTTTTTTCCTGGTTAAAGAATTCATAATATAACAAAGAGCAGCCCAGACATTGTAAGTTCTTTTTATTATTAAGTAACTCAGGACTATGACTTGCAAACATGCTCTCTCCAGACACACGTAAACACAGACACAGAAGAATTAAGCTGGGCAGCCAATAAGAGGGTTTTATATGTCGTTTGATGTTGCATCCTGGCTGGTCCTTGGTTAGAAACTGGCCCAGGCCAGATGGAGTCTGGCAGTACAACATGCGCTGAACACATTAGATAAATTGGACATTTCCCTAAACTGGCTCTGTGTGTGTAGAAAGAAGAAAGAAAGGGTGAAAGGAACAGCAGCATGCAAAATGGTGCCGCACTTCAAAGGGCTCAGCCGTGATACACACAGAAGCTCAGTGTCTCTGACCACTGTTGATATGGAGCTGTGTGTGTGAGTGAGCGTGTGTGTGTGTGTGTGTGTGAGCGTTAGCAAGCCTGATCTCTCTAAGACTCTTACTCAACTACCCTTAGGGCTGACACCTTGAAATCCACCCAGTAAATAACTTCTTCATCTTCAAGCAGAGATTCGTTTAGTTGTGGCCTCTGCAATACATAGTATCATACTTGTTTAAACACACACACACACTGACACACATGCACAATATATACAAAATCTCCTGAGTCATTCTTCTTCTCTGATGTTAATACACGTTGGATTAAGAGTGAAATCCCAAAGCTACCTAGTTCTGTCAAACCAGTCCTCAAATATGCAACATGGATGGCAGCTATTACAAGCCTTCATTGCTTGACAGTTCCACTTTGCCAGCTTCCTGGTGTGTTGCATAATTGATTAACATGTTTTCATTTCTTGACACTGTAGGCTGTATATAAAATATATGTAGTGCCTGCATGAGATGACCACTGGTTGTAATACATCTTCTCAATTGATTTATTACCTCAGCAAATGTTTAATGTGTATGGTTTATGGTTTTGATTACTAGTTTAAAGTCTTCATCAAAGTGGTATGATTTTAAAAAGTAAAGCTGGGTATGCATCACTTATATTTAAATAGTTTTAACTTGTAAACATGGCTTCATGTTTCTTTGCCTGCCTTTGAAATTGACATGCGTTTCCATCTTTGCCTTGATTTTCTTTGTAATCACACGATGTGAACAATTCACTTCACATCCAGTCTGGATACATCAATAAACTGGAGTACTCCTTCCACCTGCTGCACCTCCCTCGCTTCACCCTTCTGTCTGTGTAGTAAGTTGTGCTCTGTGTAGGAGGGTCTTTAACTCTGATCTCTCGTATTTTTGGCAGTGGTTAGAGTTCAAATGAAGATGTCGTTCTGTTTTACTTTTTATGCTCCAGTCAGCCTTCACATGAACACAGGTGTCTAAGAACGCAGCTTACCATCTACCAACCACTTCTACCTGTTCATCGTGATCTTTATGTGTGTAGGAACCCTAACCACTGTACATATTCTTTGTCTTTACCCAACATAAATTCTTTTATGTCTTTCTTTCTGAGCAGAAATACTTTTTCTGTCAGTCAAAGGATGGTGCTTGCCATCTATCTTTCCTAAATGGGTGACAAATGGTGCTCAACCATACAAGTGTTCAGTTGTGATAGTCTCCTCTTGGGTAATTTTTAAGATGGAGCATCGTCTTACTCCTTGCGCTGACTGATGCACACGTATATGCTACATGCACATTAACATTTGAAATACACATTTGCACAAGAGTGCAAGCACACGCGCGCTCACACACACACACACACACACACACACACACACAGCCTCGTTTCTCTCCTGTGAGACCAATTACCCATCGACTCAATAACTGGAACTGCCACAGCTGTCAGTGCCAGCCATATTGCTATGGAAGGATGGCCCCACACACACACTCACACACATACTTTTATCTGTGTGATTTATTTCCAGACATCCTTACGTGGAAAAATGATTTCTGCATAAAGCAGGATGTGTTCTGGTTAAAATTCTGTGTGAAGATGAGCTGTATGTTCCTGATTTTATCAGCAATTATCCTGCACTGAATAGTTTCTCCACCTGGAACCACACAGGATTACCACTGGGTTTTATTCAGTGTAAAGTAACCTTATAAATACAGTGGGTAACACCATCATAACAATGGAAGCCACCATGAATCACAAACAGATTGTACAAGCTTTCTTGTCAGCTACTTTCAATAATCATCAAAATAACATCACTGTCATCACCAACACATCAGATTCATGATATTTCATATCCTTTTCAGAATTAATAAATGCATAGGAGTCCAGTACAATATGTTTTAAATCAAGTAGTATGTTAATGGTTTGTTTTTCAATATTTGATTATCTTGGCTATAAAACTTGTGAAATATTGTAAACATAGATTAAATGTGACAAATTCCATAATGATACTGAAATTTTGTGATCTTACATTTATCATTATCATGATAATTCATAATTTGGACAACAAAAATCTGCTGTGACCATAGTGACCATATCCAGTACAGTTTTATAAATGGTGCCCATACTGACAAGATTGTCCAACTGAATCAAGAGTGAGCCATCTTCAAGATAAATCTTGAATTAGCACACAGTAGTTTTTAATTCTGTAATTGCACACAGCAGTGGGATTTTTTGCTGTGTCAATGAATTTGCGTCCAAACACTGCTGAAAAGATAATCCACCAATCAGGCTGAAGCAGTGAAAATGTACAGTGCCCACTGAAGAGGACTCATTAACACAACCACAATAGTTTGTGTTGCTGACATGTCCCCACATTCAGTGACTTTGCTGGAAATCTACATGTGTCATTTGTGTTGATGAAGTTATTAGCGACTGGTCTTGCAGTTTTGTTAATCGACTGACGGTTCAAGAACTGAAAGTCCTGTCAATCAAGTCCTCACACTGCATGAAACATCACATTTCTTTTAATACTATATGTAAGGTGTGAGCTAAAGCTATATTTGAAACAGCTGACTAGTTGGTGTGGGTCATGTGACCTGTCTAACATGCAGTTTTAAACAGAGATGTCTGATATTGACTTTTTGCCGATATCCAATATGCCGATATTGTCCAAACACTTTATTTCCAATTCCGATATCAACAGATATCTATATGTGCAGGCATTTTAACCAAAAACTAATTTTAGGTCACATCACATATCTCCTGTGGTGCAATTAACACATTACCCACCTTACTGTGTACTATTAGTTGTTGTTTTGCCTCCCGGTGCGGTTTGACAACTTCATTAATCGCGCAACAGTAAACATCTCAGGACCCACAAGCATTTATTCCAGCACATTTGGCAAAACCCACACATTACGTTATCGGGTTTTCATTATCAGAGGAAAAACCAATAATGATCCTTACAGATACTACATAATTATGCTGATATTGGGTCGATAATATTGGTTGGCTGATATTATCAGACATCCCTAGTTATGAAACATCACAACATTTTAAATGCAATAATGATTTTGCTGCAGTTACAATTCAAAAAGGAGAAGGATTCTGAGCATTTGAAGAACTCCTCCATTTTTTTTAAGGAGGAAAAATACTCATATAGTGGAATATCAGAATGCTTGCTTTTGCAGCAATCCCACTATTAACCATGAAAAAATCACTAAAGACGATACTGTGGTGGTTTGTGACCAGTTGTGACGACCACTGTGTTTTTGAGCCTCTGTGTGAGAAGCTGAGAAGTAAATGTGTATTTATACAAATTATTTCAGGTCTGCAGAGAGATTGCTTGCCTAAATTATTATTATTATTTTAAATATTGCGAAAAACATGTTTGTTGGAATGAAATTTTACTCTTAATAGATGGTGGATTGACTTCGCAAGTGTAAGTGTGAAAGATTGATAGAAGATGGATGACTGAAAGATGAGGACATCTCTCTTTTTCATTTTGTGAAGAATGAAAAGAGAGAGCTTGAGACAGAATCTCGACTGTTCCTGCTGTTTTCACCTCCACACATCTCATCACTCACTGCATGAAGTGGACGTGTTTGTCAGATAGCTTCAGAAAAAAACAAAAAAAAATGTCAGCTCCAGACCTCCTTGTTCTGTTCTTCACTTCTTTATGAGAGTGTCTGCCCCCTGAGGTCTGACTGAAGATTTAACCCAACTTTGACATGCAAGGTTGGACATGTCCTTACCTGGATGTTAAGGTCCTACCTCCTTAGTGGAGATATGGTGGAAATGTATTTTATCTTACTTACTCGGAGTATTCCAGATAATTGAAAATAGAAATAAAATATTCTCAAATATCAGTATTTTCTGATATTTGAGAATACTGTACTTTATTGTGACTGTGTTGACGTGTTGAAAGGATACTGCTCTTTTTTTTTTTTTTTTTTTTTTTTTTTTTTTTAAATACCAAATGTATCTGTCATTGAACACAGTCTGGACAAACGAGTATAAAGCACAAATAACTCAGACATTTCCATATTTTGCAGATTATTTCAGTGACATCACAAATCACATTCACAGTATAAGGTCCATTCAGAGGAGGAAGTAATCATTGCATAGATGTGTTTCCCACCGGCAACAGCCAGAATTGTCAATTTAGTGACTTTGTCTCTGGATTTACTTATTTTTCTTTACCCGTTTAGCACCTTTATCTCCAAAAAAAAAAATACCTGGCAAGAAATCTGGCAATTTATAGATCAAACCTTAGACATCTTCAGTATGCTAATTAGCATGTGACATCACCTCTCCACATTCAAGTTTTTTTTTTTTTGACCAGACATGCTGCATTCTTTTGAAAATAATATGCAACAGAATCGGGAGTCTTGTGGTAGCCTCAGGGAAACATGTCAGAATGGCCACTGGGATTTTTATACCCTTGAGTTTAATGCTACTAAAGAATTCTAATTGTAGGACATCGGCATCATACATCCTCAGTGTACGTAAAGAAATATTTCTTTCTAAATTATCACCGTTATAATTCAGAGGAAGATAACGAAATTCAAATGTTAAACGTTCATCAACTTGTTTATTTACTATTATAGATTAACAATCAACTATAGTCAACAATAGCACTTAATCACTGAATGATTCTATGAAGTCTCCACTGAGTTTTGCAGACTGACTGATTTGGTCGTGTTGACTGCTGTGCAGTAAAAGGCCAATCATGAGCCTCACTGACATAATTGCTCCTGTGGCAAACAATTAACGATCGGTGCCAAACTGGGTGACGAAATTATGAGTCACTTTGGACTGCTGCACTCTGTGGCTACACTTGTGCGTTACACAAGTGTGTATGTGTATGTGTACTCATTGGCTTAATATGACTAGCCCCATCGACAGCTTCTGTTTTACTTTACCAAGTTTGTGCAAGAGGCTTATCACTTCACTCACGACTGTTCACTGTAGAGAGAGGAGTGAGGAAAAAAGATGCCATCACATCAATCCAGCTGTCACACTGAGCTTAGCTTTCTCCATCTGTTTTCCCATTCTTATGTCTGCACCCATGTCTTTGCATTTGTTCTCTTTCCAAGATTGTTCTAACATACGAGTATGGTTACATAGCACAGGGGCAGTTGCTTTCCATTTTGACATACTGTAGGCATCCAGATGCAGCATTATCCCCTGCAGGATATTCCATTCAGCCTAGACAGAATAAAGGCAAACGTTTCTAGGAGTTTGGAAATTATACTACTTGATAGTAAAAAAATAACAGTGGCATGCAGTGACAACTGTGCAGTATAAAGGGAAAATGTCTAAAAATCACTTCTAAATAACTTCAAATTCTATACTCAATCTCAATGCAGAAATCTATTTTGTATGCCTTAGCATCATTAACCTCTCCTGGCTCATCATCCAGACAGTAACCAGGAAGCACAGGTGAGACTTGTGTATTGTTTCAAGGCCAAAATGAGCAAGATTCAGGAACATAAACTATGTTTTCACTGTATAATGTGTGCAATATCATAATTGATGTGAAAATGGGGAAAGCTAAGTGAAGGAGAACTATAGGACAGTTGTGGGTATAGCTAATCACCTATCAGTGATCCTGGGATTATCCTGTGAGCTTGCACATATGTCTAAAAATGCTACTCTCCTCTCTGCTTGACAAGCCCAGTCCATGTTAGGTGACATAACTCACACACAATGCACACAATGTTTAAATGTCAAGCGTTTTCCCAGTTAGCTGTGATTAACCAATGACCCATATTTCAAAGGCTTCTTTCAGCTTAAGTTGTAGGGTTCGTATGCAATAGTTAGTATTGAATTTATGATTCTCAGGAGCACAGAAATATTATTTGGGACAGTCAACTCATTGACATGAGACCATGCAGTTACAGATCCAGAATAAGTGAGGAATTAGTTTAACAAATCTTTTTATTGTACTGATTCTAGGGATATGGGACACCTTAAAAAATGTTGTGCAAATAACAAGTTTTTAAAAGCAAAAACAAGCTAAGACTAGTGCTCGGTGCCAGTGTGACCCAGTAATACAAAACAGCGATGTGTGTTCTGTCTTCTACACTTTTCATCTAAAGAGCTATCTGTATGTGTGTGGTTGTGTGTATGGTTGTCTGCCTCTATGGCAGACGCTCAGCCATGTGTGGACTTCCTAATTAGTGTGTGTATGAGTCTGTTTCTGTGCGTCTTTGTTTTTCTGTGCGTCTTTGTGTGTGTGTGTGTGTGTGTGTGTGTGTGTGTGTGTCAAGGACCCCAGAGAATGTTGTTTTGCTCATTTGTGGTGACAAATAGGTTGCCTGTGGAGAAAGGGTGATGTGCTGCGTCACAGTTGACCCTTGACATCTCATTTAGGCCTGATAGATGGGCGCAGTCACAGGATGCTGTTTCCCATCTGAAGAAATGCCCAGGTAGCCCACTCTCTTTCTTTCTTACTCTCCGACAAACTCCTCCAGTGTCTGCCTGAATGTGAGGATATTACTGGACAGGTACTGGGTGGGTGCTGGAAAAGCCTTGTGCTGCTATTTTATGTTGTCATCTTCATGTTCATGGTGAATTGTATGTCAGATAGAATCAAGGTCTGACTGGGACTGACTGGTTTCAGTTTTGAGTATGTCCATGTGATCCATGTGGTACTTTCTTTCTCTCATGAATAGTAACCCAAAAGGGCTAACACAATGATATGTATGTCAGTTGTGAAGTTGGTTCCATTACATTCAGCATATGTTTAAACCCTAAGTATGATCACCTCTTCATGTTCCTAACTCTAACCCTTGCAATAAAAATAACGCTAGTGTTTCTTGTTGCTTTGCCCCACTTTGAATTGTTAGAAAGAGGCTGCTTGAATGCAATGGGCAGCTGGGTTTTCTTTGTTGTGTTTTTTTTCCCTCATATTAGTTTTGGTACTCATGATGATGTTTCAAATGAGTGATTAAGTCTGATGTGCAGCCAATAATATACAAAGTCAAAGTTAAATGAAGGTCAGCACTAGGGATGGGTGATATCGACAAAAAGTAACATCTCAATATATATGCATAGCTTGTTGTTGCGCGCAGTGCTGTAGCAAGTGTTTGATCACAACGCAGCTTGCTGTGTGTGTGTGTGCACTTGGTCAAACAGCAATAATATATCATACAATATAGTATCGTATTGACCCGAATATAAGACGACCCTTCTTTTTCAAGACCCATTTTTGGAAAAATTTGTAAGCGAACACTTGACCTGTAGTAGCAAGCATGTATCATCTAGGAGTGTATTTTTTTTTTTTTGTTTTGTTTTGATCATTATTTATTGGGGATTTTTGCCTTTAATGACAGAGACAGTGTAGAGAGACAAGAACAGAGGAGAGCACACGCAGGGAAGTTGGTCTAGATGGGGATTTGAACTCAGCTGCGATCAGCTGCACGGCATATAAATGCCGCTCTGCAGGCGGCCCCTAGGAGCGGTATCTAATGTGTGCAAGTGTTAGCATTACAGCTACCAACCACTTGGTAGCCATAATGTGTGGAGGACAATTATAACCTATATAGCCTAATTTTGAAACTAAACCACAGTCAATTTTTGAGAAACACTGTCTCCTCTGTTGTTTGTTAACGTTTGAGTTGCTGTTTTCTAGTGAGTCCTTATGTCACGGTTGCATCTCCAGGTCACCAGTGAGTGAGAAGAAGGTCTGACTCACTTGGGAAAAAGACGTTTCGCACCACCTGTTGGTTTAGACCCCCTCTAGACACCGAATAAGAGACGACCTGTCTTTTTCAGACTTTTTTCTAGAGTAAAATTACCGTCTTATATTTGAGTCAAAACAGTATATTCCAGGCCTTAGCATCACTATGCGCGGCTGACCTGTGTTGCAAGGAGGATGCTAGTGGGAGGTGATCACGTAGGCCCACTAGTTGTTCATGTGACTTTGAATCCTGCCATGCTGCAGGGAGGGACTTCTGCTGCACACATTCAGTAAATGTGTGGAATTTCAGTGTTTGTGTCATTGTTTTTTGGAAGAAGATAAATTTAAATACTTGATGCTGTCCTGAAAGAATCATATCAAACGTTAAATGGTCTTGACTGTACTCTGTACTCTAAACATTCGGAAAAAAGACAAGTCATAGTAACTCTTATTCATCAAGAATAAATGTCCAGAAATAATGTTTGAAAATCATATTATAAAGGTAATACAGTTATTTTGGGAAAAGGCTGATGGGTGCTTTAATACCACCAATGTCGTTGGTGAGCATTCTGCACCTTGACTTACTGCCCTCTCTTCACTTGAGTGGAAAAGAGGTATTTGCCACACACTGTACCAAATTAGAAAGGATTGTGAAAATCACCTCGACCACACTTCCACTGTTATAAAAATAAGATGATAATGATAGTAGAAAATGGTTGATTGACTGTCGCCACATACCCCAGAGACTTTCTAATGTATTAAAGGCAGCTCCAACAGTAGATTGTACTGATCCCACAATGGTATTTATACCATTTTAAAACAATGACCTGTTTGTTGGCAACATCAAGAGTCTTCCTGAGATAATAATAGAGTGGAGTGGTGAGACAAAGCATTTGATATTCAAATCATACTGGATTGAGGGAGGGCCAACAGTGAGAGAGATGAAGAGGAAGACATGAATAAAGGACCAGCACATGTTGTGCTGTACAATATAAATAGTTAGTCTGTAAAATCAGAGTATGCAGGGTCAATTTTTTTACATGTTTGGTCAGAAAAGAGTTTTGTCATTTTGGGGGAGTGGAACACATACAGTATATTCTGCAAACTATGCATGATGATGGGGCCACAGTGGGAGATGAGATGGAAGGTCAATGCAGAAAATTTAGATTGAGTCTAATTTGAAGTGTTTAAAGTTTGTTATGTTGCAGGGTAGACCTAAAGCAAACTGGAGAGATTATATATCCAATCTAACCTGGAAACACCTTGAGTTCCTCAAGAGGAGCTTGAAAGTGCAACTTGGTACAGAGATACCTGGAATGCCATGTTTAAGCTGCTGCCAATGCAACTTTAACCTGGATAAGTGGCAGAAAACAGATGGGTGGATAAGAATGGTTGTCTGAGTTATCTCACTCAGCTGAGTTTATGATTTCATCAAACGTTGCGATATATAACAGTTAAGTCAACAACAGAGCAGCTGACACTTAATTGCTTATGTACAGTTGGCAGTTTCTATTAGACTGTAGAAACTGTTGCAACAATGTCTGATCTGAATCATTTTGGTCTACTATACAGAGGGAGGCCCCCACATTACTACAGCCCTGCCGGGAGCTACACCGAATTGATTTGTTTAAATCTGACTAATGCAATGACAGGATACTGGGGCAGAGAAGCGCGGAGGAGGTAGCGCTAGGCTAATTGTTAGTCAGATGTGTTTAATCTACAACATCTTGGAAACTACAGTTGAAAGCTTTATTGCATCATTGGAAAAAAATCTGGAAAGGTAGCCATTCGACCTTAACCAAGTTGTGACCTCCAGCATACACTGCTCCAGTTTGCACTTAGCTTTTACAACAGGAGAACATTTTATGCACCTGTGAAGTGATGAGTAAGTTGTTAACCAAAGTAGAGCAGTTTAAGTGGCGTTGGGTTCAGTATATTCTGGTTTCGTTCTCGATCAAAGCTAAGACAGGTCAGGACATTGACAATGAGATAGACTGGTGCAGAGTTGGTATTAATGTGGACATTGTAACAGGATACCATGGTGATAAAGTGTAGCATGATGCTAAAGTTAGTAGTGGTAGCGAATGAAAGAACAGGAATAAGCCAGTCTATCATCTAAGTGGGGGTGGGGTGGCTCTAGGAAAACAACACCACACCGGCAAAGTACTGCATCGGCCAAACAAATATGTGCATGATTTTGTTTAATCCATCCATCTTTCTGTTTCTGCATTTCACCTTGCCCATAGCCCCAAGCACAGTTTTAATGCTGGGCTGTTTTTGTATTTAATAATATACATTTACATAAAATGGTTCCCTCATTTCTATACCTTATCCTCTTTTCCTCCCACTCTGTCGCTCTTCCAGTCTCATCATTATTCCTCCACCAACCTTCCCTTAAGATTCAAATGTAAGCCGCCTATTCTCTGGCCTGTCTAATCCAAATCCAGCCACAGAAAGATGGAAAAATGAGAAGGGACAGGGAGATAGAAGAGCGAAGGAAGAATGGATTGCAGAGAAAAAAAGCATGATCGAGAAAGAGACAAGTCAAGCCAAAAATACAGGAGAAATTAAAGACACAGGAAGGCTGAGACAGAGAGTTTGAGTGGCAGACAAATGAGAGGGGACTGGAGAGGAGGGGAGTACAGAGGGTCCTCCAATGACAAGCAGCTAAACAGCACATCAGACAGGATAGGAGCATCTCTGTCAGGGGAATAAGTAGATTCATGATGTTCCTTTTCAAATTGTCTGTCGGTATATCTCAGTTCAGAGCTGAAAATGGACATTTGACAAAATGAAAAATCAGAACTGGATGTTGAGTTCCAGAACTTTCAACCACACCTCAGAAACTCCTGTAGTTTTCATTCTTAAATAACATGCATCTAATTTACATCCAGGTAATTCATTAGACCAACAGACTAATTTGCATTGGCAAACTGCACACACATATGCTCATATTATGTCAGTGACAAATGTTTTTTCTCCTTATAGGCTTACAGACTGAAGCATTTACTGCCTTATAGATTTATCAGTTGGATAATTAACCACTGTATTTTGATATCTGCAGGAAGCAGCTGTAACAGGGAGGAAAACAATATTTGGCATTACTAGACAGTAGAACATAAGCCAAGAATCTTCTAAGTCCATGGTTTGTGTTGAGAACCTCATTAAGGTTGGCTACTTGTGTTTTGCACAGTGCCCTCAGCATTTTCACCTTGGCCAAATGATTAACACTTTTCTGGTTTCATGTCGGAGGAGATAAAACCCCTCAGTGGGAAATTGGAAGCAAATAAATGTATATTAGTCATTCAAGGCCAACAATAATTACTGCTCCTGCTCCATTGTGTTTTAGAAAATAGCTGTGGGCTGCAATAAGCTCACATGTACACAAACACACCTTGCATTTCAATGCTGTCACACACACACAGACACACAGATTACACACATAGCCAGTGTGCAGATTGAGGACCTGGTTCAAACCAGCAGGAAGCTGTCTGCTCGACCGTTCAGCTCGCTCAACTCGTATACTTGCCCTTTTAGAAAGGGTTCCCTTTCCGTTCACTCCAGCCTGTGGCCTCTTTTGCACACATGGTGTCCTCTAGTTTCTCATTTGGCTGTAGAATAGGAAGTTATCTCCATATTAATCAAATAAGTCTCAAGCTGGTCCTTTCTGTAATTGGTAGGATTGCTGCAAAAGCGATAGTACTATATGTACTTCGCAGGTTCATTATTCCCCATTTATTTGATCGGTAACTACTTTTACATCCTTCAAAATAGAAACTCCATTCACACTCCAAAATGTTCAGCTCAATTAGGACATTATCAGATGTGTTTTACACACACACACACACACACACACACACACACACACATATATATATATATATATATTCTGAAATATTGAGCATGTATCCCAATAATAAAGAAGCTATTAAACTCCTGAAAGTCCTTCTTCTATTTGAAGTTTAACCACAGCAATACTGTAGACTGTGTCTGCCTTAAATGATAATGGATGTGTATGGGAGGTGGGTAGTGCGTCACATGACTTGTGATGTCACCTATGCTAATCATTAAACTGTTTTTCTTCAGAAATTGCATTTACTCATTATAAAAGGTGGATGTGAACAAGACATAATACAGGGCAAACATTGTGATGAATAAGTTAATAATTTAGGCAGATTAAAAGCAGTTATAATCATCAAAGATGAAAACACAAAAGCAGCTAGTAGAAACTGCACTTAAACTGCACAAACACTTAATTAAATAAATCAGTCATAAATTTCGTAGAAACCTCTTCATTTCAGTGCTACGTTAAATATGCATCGTGATGTGTTAGGTTTAAAGGGATATAGTACTATTTCAAGTATTTGTGGATAAAAGTAATATAAATTGGAGATATATACATGTTTACCAGTAGTTTCCTCCTTTTATTGGCTCAAATTAGGGTATGTAGTTGTAAATTCGTAAAATAACCCCTGTGTAATTTTGAATTTTGTGAAAAAATTTGTTCATGTGAAGAAACGATGAGCCTTAAAAACACACACGTTGTAACTGTGGATCAGAGAGTACAGTGGGTACTAATTGGGAGGTTGATCGTTTGAGGAAAGGATGTAATGACTTCTCAACAAACATGTCTTAATGAAACACTAGTAAATCACTGCCAAATCATGAATGCAATAAAATACTAAGATGGACCCAGATGGGTCCAGTCTCTGTAGAACTCAATGTGCAACAGTTATATAATCTGTACTGTCAAAGTAGTAAAGTAAGTGGTTGTCCATAAGATATTCTAAAGTTTTCACCTGCAATTATTATTTTGTAGATCTAAAGTGTTTCCATTAATGGTGAGCAGTAGACTCTGAATGTAAAAAGGAAGACTGATGGACCGGGTGTCAGGGCAGTGTGTTTAAACAGTGAGCTCATGCCTATATTTAGTCCTCTTATAGCTTTGACCATTCACTGATGCTTAATGTATCCTCCTGCAACATGTGTTGCATGTTAAATAAGGGCACTAGCTAAACAGGACAGCAAATTCTGCCCTTAAAGAAGCAGACTGTTTGACAAATAGATAGTAGGGTACTGTCCAACTATAACCCTGAAGTGAAAACCTTTAAGCCCCCAGAGTGGATTTTTCAACAACCAAACAGTTTATATTTTTGTGATAAATACAATAGATTAAACAAAACTAAAGAGGAAAAAATCTATACGTGTCCATCCTCTGTTATAAATAAAAGTGCCTATCAGATCATCTACTTATTCATTAGCCATGCTGGTTATCCTTTTGAGGGTTGCTAAGGGGGCTGGAGTGAATCATACCTGACACTGGTAACCTGTCTAAAGTTACACCCCTGGACACGTTATTAACATTAAGCCTAAACCAAGTCTATTGTAGGACTCTGTCAGATCATCTTGCAGCAAAATTATGGGGAGTTGCATCCAAAAATGTAAAACTACAGCCGTTCCCACATTAATCCAGTCATTGGTAAAAATCTGTTTGAGTGTGAAAGTAAACAGCGTTTGAATTTCTTTCTTAAGATTTCTGTTTTGATCTTCATGCAACGCTTAGATGGTTGTGAGTCAGAAGGTAGAGTGTGTCACCCACTAATGAGAAGGCTGGCTCCTCTGTTCTATTGTATGCAACACCACAGCTATAGTGAATCACTGTTGTCACTAACAAAATCAGTAGCTTTTAACAGTGGAGTTTCCCTTGCTGGTGACTGAGATCGACTTTGTCAGTTTAGCTGTGATTCACAGTGTGTTACAGTGTCATTATTAGCTTAATAAAAGACTCCAAAGTGGGAAGTGAATGAACCACGTAAACAGACACTACACAGCTTTGAAAAAGAACAGAAATGAAAAATATGATTCATGATTTACACCTCTGTTTTAGACGTTCAAATGATATCTCAACCACAGCTTGAGAAACCTACATTATATAGCCGAGGTGTTGCAGCTACTGTGTCTCCCACTGTGGATGTGAAAGTGAAAGAGATGTGTGGGTGAGAGAGAGCGTGTGTGTTTGTGTGTCTGTTGAAGAGACTGACTGGAGGCGATACTCTGTTCTTTAACAGGTTTTACTGCTAGAAGATGAGAGTCTGCCCTGCGTTGCAAACACAAGTGTGTCTCTCCAGGCAGTATTTGCTGTAGTGGACTTTCAGGATAAAATTGCTACTGTTTATGTATCATAAAAAGAGCGACACATTAATGCAATGTAAAAATGTAAAAGAGGTAGACTCTTTTACCAGAAATAATTTCTACTTCTAGATTTCCATCACAGGTTCCACACACACCTGAGGCACCACAGAGGTCAGTACATTGGAGGTAATATTGCTCTGTATTTATCTGTAGTCTTCCTTCTGTCTGCTGGTACATTGCCCTTGGGTTGAAGTGTGGGGGTTTAGAACAAGCTGTAAGCTCTGCCTGAAAATAATCCATATAAACTCTTTCATGAAGGGGAAAATGTGGAAAAAAGAAAGTTAGTGAACCAACATTAGTAAAAACTCCATTTTAGATAAACGATGAAAACATCCTGCAGCCAGTGCTTAAGGTGCAGGGCATGCGAAATGATCCATCCATCTCTTTATCCAGTATTGAGTGATGGCCACAGGCCAAGCAAGGTTGACCAGATGTCCCTCTCCCCAGTGACTCTGGGGGATCCTGACGTCTTCGGGTTAGATGAGATATTTAATCTTTCCAGTGTGTTTTGAATATACCCTGAGGTCTACCAGTTGGACGTGCCTGGAAAACCTCCAGGAGGGATCCTGATCAGATGCCTGAACCACCTCAACTGGCTCTTTTCCATGCAAGGGAGCAGCGTTCCCAGAATCTTAGAGGAACGTTGCCACCATCTTGTGGAATCCATGTCATTCGTAGCTGACTCTGTCTTTTTTCTCCTTTTCTTATGTTCTCCCTCAGTCTTTAACTTGGTTCATAGTTCCTGCTTTCTCAAGCCTTGTTGTTCTTATCTACTGGGACATGCATCTGTTTGTTTTTTTGCCAGTGGTTGGTTAGGGTTCCATCGACACGTTCCATGTTTCAGTGGCTGGATACGTGGAAGAGGCTTTATCTTCCCTCTGCTGCCAGAAACATTGGAACAGACAAATATACACATGCTCAAGCCAGAAAGAGAGAGAGCATCATCCTCCTCTCCCTTGGACTGCTCTCTGTTTTTTTTCCCAATACTGGAATTTTTAATCATGTTTCATAGTGTACAACGTGCTCACTTTGTTAATCTCAAAAAGTTGTGGTTTATACTTTCCTTTATTACTTTATAGTGTCCTAAATGTACTTTACCTGCTCATTAGACATACTCAATGCCACTTGACATATTCAGCTGCTCGTTGAATACAAATGTTGCAAAGTAAATACACATACCTCAAAGTGCACAGATTCTACAAAGGTTTTAATGAGGAAGGGACTAGACAAACCCTCAGTTTGGCTGCTTGGACACCTGAAGGGTATTTTCTTCTTAAAAGAGCACTGGCAACTAAATACTGCCGATTTCATACTGATTTGTACACATTTCAGCCTTGTATGAATGCAAGTAAGTCTTCAAATGTGCACACTACGACATTAATACTAACTATTAAACTGTATGAGGTTATGGCCCTAAAGGCTCTAAATTCTGTCCGCCAGTGAGGTTTGTCAGTAAGTCCAGTAGATGGCAGCAAGAGAGAGCATATAAAATAGTAAAGGGAACAATAAATAAGTGAGCACAAAGAACTGGGTTGAAGATTGAGGTTTCATGAGGTATGGTGAGAATTTAACATGGGACTCAAACAAAGGCCTTGGCTTAAAATGGCCAAAATAAGATAAGGAACTGCTTTTGATGGTGATCACTTTAGGAATATTGAGATATAAGCACAATTGCCTTGTGCCTGTTGTGGGGCTGAATGTGAGCTAGTTGGCTCTAGCTATGCTATGCTGGCTATGGAAAGAGTAGCGTTCCTACTTACCTAGGATACCCACTTTGTTTGGACAAAAACACTTTGAATTTTGTTTTGGTGATGCTGAGGCCTCTTTTTTATTTTAGAAAGAATAATGTTTTTTATATAGAACATGATGCTTATGCTAATCATTTTGCAACCTGGTGTTAAGTCAGTCAGGCTTTATTCTGTTAAAATTACTGACTCTGAGTTATTTTAATTGTTTATTTTGTATTTTTCCCTGCATCAACATTACAACAAACTTGACTTTTTAAAATAATGTTTTCATAGCTCCTGTAGCACACATAAACCACTTCGCATAAAGGATGTAATTTTGGTTTTCACTCTAACTCGACTTCTAAGCATATTTAGTGACATACTTACATGTTAATGCAATTTTCTAAATAAAGAAAATGTGTTTATTTATTTGTGACATTATATAAAAAAGATAATGGAAAAATAAACAAGGCAACGTCTCCTAACCCACCAGTATTACTGTAGTCATAGAAAATGGGTTGACTTTTTCATCTTAAGTGTTTTACCCAGATATGGATACACTAGCTACTGAGTCATTCTGGATGTATACACATGCAGATTTTGATTTGATTTCACCTGCACTTTAATGAAAATATAACCTGCCTGATTACCAGTTGATATGACGGTTAATTTTTACCTTGTATTTTGTAGCTTTAGCTTCTATTTTCATTTATTTAATGTATTTTTGCTACTGAGTTAATTTGAATGAATACTGTGGTCTATTATCTCTATTTTGCACTAGAATTGATTTTTTCTTTTCACAAATATTAGATAATATTTCTTCAGGGAGTATAGTTAGTGACAGTGTGGGTGCCGTGCTAGCAGTGACAACTCGACAGACTAACAACAAAGGGCTGGGTAGCAGCAAAGGGTCAACTGGCATTACTACACATTCAACACATTTTGCATTGTTGTCACCATTCCCAACACATGCTGCAGCACTGGTAACTCACTCATGTTTCTGTCACCACATGTGTTCCATAAGGATGGCTCCCAGTGGAGCGAATCATGATAAAACCCTCATATCAACTGTGAAATGTGATGAAGTAAACAGAGGTAAGCAAATGAAAAAGAGAGTGTGTTACATAATGCTCTGACTGAAGGCACTAACTGAACATATAGAATGAATCTGTTCTCACTGATAATTCACTACAAATTCACCATGGTTTCATACTGGGTGTGTTGTAATGCGATTACTGGATATTGTCCTATAATATGTGTCAGAAAATGGTATATGAACCTAAATAAGCCTCATGTCTATTTACTCACAATAAACTCTCCCGTTTTACCCAGAATGCAAATTGTTAAAAATCCATCAAATGACCACTGTTGCTTTTTCTTCAACTTCAGCCTCTTATCTGAGGGAATGATTCATGAGAGAAAGTCTTCCAATATGTTGAGAAGAAAGGAGAAGTCATCAGTCTGTGTAGCGCTGCCACTTGTTCAATTAAAGTACTAATTCAGAGGCACTCTGACTGATGAGAGTTTTTAATTATAATCATGCTGCGCGACCAGTGTGATAAATGACTAAATTATGGGGCCTAAAGTTTGATAAATGTTGTTGATTGTAAAGATCGGTCCAATCAAGGCCAACACCATGTCAAAAGAGAGAAAGGGAGATCTGCATGAACCAATAGAAACAGGGAAGTTATAGCAACATTTGCTGGAGCTATCAGCAAGATGAGTATCATACATATTTCTTCGACTAAAGCTAAGAGTACTATGCTACCTTTCACTGGGTTAAATGATTACTGTTGTGCAAAAGAGTGATTTTGAATCAAAAGGCCCAATTACTTGGATTTCTGACTGACACATATTCAAGTTTTAATCAGCAAAAGGATGATTCAGTGGTGTGAATTAGTTGTTTGTAGTGACAGCAGGTCAACCAGGGTGAGATAATATGTTTAATCTCTTAAGTGTGTTCTGCCTAACCTGTGAGCTTTCTTTTAACTGAATATGCACACAATGACTCCAATGGAAGGCACCCAAGAGGCATCATGATCTTATTCCCCACTTGTGTAGCAGTACCCTACTAGCCACTAGACATTCTAGTAGTGTGCATCATTTGAAGCCAAAGGCCATATCAACTATAATACTTTGGTCTGTGTGTATGTGTGTTTTTACACTAGTTCCATCTGCCTCCTCATTTAGTCCCAGGAAAAATAAAAAAATAAAATTAGACCAAGATTCAAGGGATGATTGGTGACAATTAGCTCATCATGCTTATTCAAAGAAACACAGTGTCGGGTGCTTTTGTTTTCTCTCACAGTGAAAACAAAGGAAGTGAAAGTGATTCCCATTTGTCGTTGATGCTCTAACAACAGCTGGTCAAGGTCCCGCATAGCTTAGCGGGACCACGGTAGTTTCAAACATGAAACCCCAAGTTTGCTTCTTTAGCCACCACTGCACCAAACAAATGTAACAGTGACCCAGCCAGGAGTCAAACCCACAATCTTTTGATCTTGTTATCTCTGGTACCATTAACCCCCAAAGTAAATGTTTGGACCCATGTGATGTGATTAAATTAACCACGAAGGGACTCGAACCCTCAATCTTCTGATCCGAAGTCAGACGCCTTATCCATTAGGCCACGTGGTCATGTGACTGTATGGATGTAGGAATACAATGGTGACAATCCTGATTTCAATATCTCACATCTCATCATTCTTCTTGTGTTTTATTTGAACACAATCATATGTCATCCACTGGATGCCAGTGTCACTAATGTAAATTATTTTATAGGTAATTTTGTACTGTGCATAAAACCTGTTTGCCTTGTTATCAAAACTACAACATTACCAACAAAAGTTACATTTTTTTTTTTCATTTTGACAACATAAAGTATGGCAAGTTTATTTCAAGCAGATGAATTACTTTTGAAATTGAATAAGAAAGAAAAAAACAACCGAGAACTAGAATGGTGAGAAAAATGACTTTAATTTTATTGCTCAGAGAGAAAGATGCTGGAAGTGTCAGCAAATTGTCTCATCCCACAGACATTGAAAGTCAATTTACTTTCCCTACAGCTTCCTCAGGAACATAGAGTTAGAGTTAGGGACCAAATGAAATATTCTGTTATCATATCTGGAAAGGGATTATGCGGACTGAAACTGTTTAATGCCAAATGCAGTTGAAAAATGTGAGGCAAGATTATTTGTGTAGCACCCCAACAACAAGGAAATTCAAAGGTTTACACAAGACACAAAAGACATTACAATACAATAAGTAAGCAAATAAATAAATAAGAAGAAACAGAGAAATACAGTAAAGATACTATGCAGTGCAGTATCTGAGTCAATAGTCCCAAGTTTAATTTAATAAAAGACGATGGCAAGAAGTAAAGTTTTGCACCAGACTGAGAGTTGGAGAAGATGTCAACTTTTCTGGGAGTTTGTTCAAGATATGTGATGCATAAAACAGAGTGCTTCCTCTCCAAGTTGAATTGACTCAGAGGACAGTAAAGCCCGGCTTAGACTCCAAGAGCTTTGTGACAATTTATCCTCAATTCACTCCTAAATCTGATTCTGGTAATGTGAAATGTGAGAGGTTTACAGATCCAGTCTTAAACCTCCCAAACTGTTCACAAAGTCATTGGGGCCACACCGGTTAATATCACATTTCACACCTATGATATTTAATACAAAGATATTAAGACTGACAGTTAAAAGGTTAGACAAACCATTTTGGTTTTGTCCTCATCCATTTCTATTCTGCTTTGCTAATATTCCAGGAAGTTGTTGCACTACAATCTTCATTTTGTTTACTGCTTCCCCATGAGATCTCACGAAGTGATGCATTATTCCCACTGGGCAGATAATTTTAATAATATCCTGTAAACTGTAATTTACTGTTTTGTTTTTTTTTCCCTCCTTATGCGTGTGATGCAACCCAGTTTCAAAATCAGCCCAGTTTTAAGCAGGCCTGTCCTGGGTGATCTGAAAGCTCTGGACAGTTCATAATGTAACAACAGATCAAAAATGTACTGACACATAGGATGTCAGTGTAAGGACCTTTAAACGGACTCCGAGATTCTGCGGTTGTGACAGCAGCTGAGCTTTCTGAAGATAAACACATGGACACCTTTTTGTAAGTCTTGCTGAGATGTAGGTTTTTTAATGTGTTATGTTTTCCCAAGGTGATAGGCTAAATTCTGTTGTACCTGCCCACACCATCTGTATTATCCATCCTTTTAATTTCTTCATCTCAATCCATACTCTTTCACTTTACATGTATATGTATATGTTTGTATTCATGATTGGCTTTATGAAGGTATAAGCTTTTAATCTATAGTCTATAACTACACCAATATTGAAGCACACACACAGTGCTGCATTATATATGGTTAAATAAATATCACTCAGGACTTTTATGAAAGAGGCATCACTCCTGTGGTGTGATTTAAATATTAAATGAACCAAGAAAATATTCAGCTGCTGTAAAACCACTTTTTCAATGACATTTGATATAGGCTTGAAATTGCTCATCAGTTGTATTTAATTTTACTAAACAATCAGGTAGATTCATTTCATGACGTGTTAGATGGAATTTCAGTCTGTCAGGAGTAGCAGATGGGGTGTTATTATTGTTTGTGACAATGATGTTGAGGAGCCTTACAAATGCAAAGTCTCCCAGTATAGATATAATAATGAACCTGGAGATTTAGTTTTGTGCCATCTGTGTTTGCTGTTCATCAGTTTCATATGGGACTGGGACTTATGAATGTAACTTGTGTGGTGTTAACATCATTTCTAGCACAATGCATGATATGCTTCAAGACCCTCAAAGTATAATAGATAATGGATGGATAAAAAAAAACAAAAAACAAATAGATGGTTCAATTCTTCTCTTTCTGTTACACCAAGCCCATTGAACATTGCTGAAGTGGTCTTGCTCTAAGCATAAGTGGTGGCTGTGGCTCAGGAAGTAAAGCAGATCGTCCATTAATTGGAAGGTCGGTAGTTCAACATGTGGATGGGAGGATCCAGGAATCTAAGTGTCCTTGGGTAGGAGACTGATCAGCCATCAGTCTGTGAATGTAATTAGAATAGCATAATGTGGAGATATAGAGGCACTGTGTGAATGGATGAATGTCAATGGAAGTGTAAAGCGTTTTGAGTCTTCACAAGAAGGTTAGAAAAGCATATAAGATATATAAATGTGCACCACTTACCATTGTTTCTCAAGAGTCCATGTCTTACTGGAGTGTCTGAGTCATCAACACAGTATCGTATGTGTCTTCTTATTGAGAGAGGCTTTGAGTTTTCTGAGTTCAGATTAGCTTGCCAGCCTTAGTGTCTTCTACATGGTCCCAAACCCATGACCCTCTTGCTGTGAAGATAGAGCGCTAACCACCGAGCAGTGATAGCCAATGTCACCAACCACCTTAAATCTAGTTGCTGCATTCTCTGGACTTATTCCAAATGGATGTAAGAGTGTGATTCAGGGGCAGCAGATTTTAGGGAGGGTCTGTTGCAGATGGGTAAGGCCTCGCACACACTGTAAATCAACACATCCAGTCAAGCACACACGCACACACACCACTCCTAATCAAACGTGGTGCAGACATGCTGTTCTTTGCCAAGCTTGACTATGTGGGTGTTTGTGTTGGGTGCACAGGTGTGGTATGTGTTTGAGTGTGCGGTAGCAGATGGTGACAATCTGCTTATCTGTGTGTATGTGGAAAACCAAGTTGATTAGGAAGATGAGTCAAACGGCACATGATGAAATATGAGTTCTGCAAACACTAAAACCTCCATGTCATTACCATACCAGCATCAAGTGAACAGTGTGGCTGCAGTCTCTGTCACTCTCTCTCTCTCTTTCTCTCTCTTTGTTAATAGTGCCATCTGCTAGAAAAAAAAATACAAAAAACATCAAGAGACAGTGTATCATTGTCAGCAAAACCATCCATATTTGTTGTGGAAGCAGTACGATTGGTGTGTCTGTAATGTGTTGACAAGGAAAAGTAAAGCGATCAGTGGTTTTACCATGAGGAGTCTGCTGAAAGCTTTTTACACAACCGCCACGAGACACTGTTGCTGAAGAACTTCATTGCTAACAGAATCTGTTACTTCATTGCTATGAATGACATAATTTACCTTGGTGTTCAAACCCCAGTTGAATTTTGTTATATTAGTCTTTCAACAACATGATTGTGATTACACAGTAAATGGGTTAGATTGGTCAAAAAAATATGTAGGAACATCTGGCGCACACCAGTATAATTAATAATAGTAGCTGAGTGATACTGTAGAGAGAAGAGGGTTAATGGTAGATAATTGTGCAGTTGTTTATTTTTTTCTAAAGTCTGTAAAAGAAAATTGACTGCAGTCGCAGACAATTTTTTTTTTTTTATCTCAAAATGTCAAACATTGGCCTAATTACTCAGCTGATCAGTTAATCAGTCTATTGCTACTTGATACTTGATACTATACACTTTTGAAAATAACTAAATCAAAAGGTTAATAAACAGCAGTGTTTCAACAGCTCAAATTTGTTGTATTTTTTTCATCATATTTCATGGCTCAAAAGATCAAAAACTGGAATGAGCTGAAATGTGAAACTTGGTCAATAATGGAATGGTTCTCAAAAAAAAAAAAAAAAAAAGAACATGAATCAAAATGACCAATCTGTAGTTGACCAAAAATGTAGTTGGGAAAGGACACATCCCTCACACTGTAAGCCTGACTGAACTGAAATTTACCAAACAAAAATCCAACACACAGTGCACTACAAAAACTGGCCTGATGGACCATAAAAGATTGGAAACATCTGAATGAATGAATGAATGATGGAATGGAACATTTGATGATCCAATATCTCACCAAATGTCAAGGATTTAAGATAAAGTTAAAAAAAAAACTGGCAGGTGCTGTGATGACATTTTACACTATGTCGTTTGTTTTGCCTCATCTATTAGAAATAGAACCTACACTCTGGTATAATGGTGAATGTGTCCAATTAAAATTTTTCTTTGTGTGTGTGTTTGTGTGTGTGTGTGTCTAACAGCACTTCAGTTCATTGGGCAACTGCAGAAGTGAGGACACCAACACGGTGAGTGAAATTCTTTTTTATCTCTCTGTTTTTTCTTACTAGATCATTATATACCAGGGAAACAATCAGTATGAAAGTTTGTTTCTTGTGTGAACAGTAGTTGCATTTTGATTGGAGGACAAGCCTCGGTGTGTTGTTTAGTTCTCTTTTTTACAGATGTTACTACTTTTTTGTTTATTTGCTCAAATTTTTGTTTACATGGATCTGGTACAACAAGAAGCGTACAGAGAAATGAGTGTGAGCAATGCATTCAATTAGTAATTTGATCATTTTGTTTGACTTTGTTTTGTTGGCGTATTTGTGTAAAATCATATCATAATCATATCCACAATAATAGTCACTTCCAAAATATGTATAAACTACCTATCGTATGTTTTACAATTTAGACACATAATTAATGCTATTGATTAAGCATATATCAACGCTTAAAGAAATGGTGAAAGAGCCCAACAGTGAACAATATGTTCAAAGTGAATGGAAAACTGAACTGAACTATAACAACAACAGCAACAAGAAGTAGTAGTACTGCAAAGATACAGAAGATTTTAAGGTTGGAATGTGTTCTAAAATACTAGTAATTATTTTATTAAGACATATATTACTAAGACACAATTGAACAGTTGAGACTTTACACAACACATCATAAAATAAAAAAGAAAATATGTTCACAATTAATAAATCACACTGAAAAAAAAACACCTCTACTTTTTAGTATGAAATTCCCTCTTAGTATTGCCGTTACTCAACTGCAGTAAACTGAGTGTACAGTATTTTACAGACCTGAGGTATAACTGGCAAACTATTACCAACCTGGACAGCAGTTTAAAGTCTTAACAGCTGTAAAGAGTGTGCACTAACAGATAATAAACACTAGATGGAGCCAACATATTGTACGTGGCAAATGAAGCACTCACAAAGACCTGGTGATGCTGTCTGCATATATCAGTGCTTTATGATTCAGTGACAAAGGAAAAAATTGCAACAATATAAACCAACCTGAGTAAAGAGAGGAAGAAAAAAAAAAAAAAAAAAAAATGCATGTTCTGTATGTAACCCAGGGTATTAACTTTATATTGTTAAAAATACTATATTATCTACATTTAAAATTCTAATGCCTTGAATATTTTGCTAAATGAAAGATCAAAAAAGAGACAGGGCAGAAAGGGTTGTCAGTTCAGTTTCCTTAGTAAATAAGACACCATTCAGCAACACATTGACTCACCAGCTACTAGTGGATCTCTTCACCAGCAGATGTGGTTGTCATGGTGTGATGAAATAGGATACTGTTCTTATCCCCAACACTTAAGACATTACTTTTCAGTTTTTTCAAAGAAATGGAAAAAAAACTCAAAGACTTTAAAACCCGAAAAGCCTCTAACAACAAGAGTGTTCCAATAGGTATTGTATAAGATATCAGAACCACAAATCATCTCAACAATATAAATGAAAGAAAAATTGTAATAAAAGAAAAGAAAAATCAGAAATCTAGTGAAAATTTCACTGGAAACGTGGTTTGACTAAATAAAGTAGTAAGTACTTTTCACAGGACTGCTGGACAGTTAATCATTCTTTTTGGCAGGACATACATTATGTCGTTGGGAGTCTACTTGATATGTTTGGTTTGTTCTGCTGTGCAGAGATCAATTTCTTGCAAGTGTGAATTTAGTGAAACAAGTTTTGTTTAAAACACAAGTTTGTTTCAAATAATTTTTGATGACAAATAAGAAAACTCTAAGAAATTAATAACAGCCTTAACTGAATGTATTATATTACCTTATTGAGATTATTAAGATTAGTTTTAATGACAACATATTTCAGTTCAGGTCAGACCTCATGATGAAATCAGTGTAACATACTCTTTCCGGTGATGGTAGAGTCTCAGTCTTGTTTCCTCAGTGGCAAATCTGATTTCAGCCATTGTTGGAACCACAACAATAACTGCTAGCATGTCTTCACTTAGTTTCATCCAGATGCGAGGGCATGATTTATTCTTTTTGGACACGTTTTTAAAGTCAGCGTTATGTTCTTTAGTCCTGAGTTTTACCGTTTGAGCTCAGTGGTGGATTTAGATATGGATGACACTGGCAACCACCCTGAATGTGGTTGACTTTTGTGCCGTCAGTGTCATATTAAACATCTGCACGTCTCACTTCAGTGGTATGATGTCACCGTGTGAGTTGGAGAATTCTAATTTTGTGAGCCAGAGGGATTCTGCCTGCTGGGAAGGTCTGGCACAAAGAAGATGGGAAGGGTGGGATGACCTCAGGAGTCCAGCAAATAATCCGTCACAAGAATGTCTTAGTGGCCTTACTGTCATTGGTATTAACCATATAATTACTGGGTTGATATCATATGATGAGGTAGCTAATTGATGGCTTTGCATGAAGGAAGGCAGGAAATGTCAGGGTTCAGATGACAGATATTTAATTTCTGTGATTTTTCTTGGAAGTGCTGTAGTGTAATGTTCTCTTCTGAGTAATTCTATTAATTTATTAATCTGAAAAGGGATTTATAGCATTTGTTCCTGTTAATCTATTAAATTTGTAGCCATTTTATATTTTGTTTTTCATTCTTCTGCATTCCCACCAACACATTTACTTCATGTTGTTTCCCTGACAGTGTGCTCATATTAAATTGTAAATAAATGTGGCTGGTGCTTTCTGTAAGGATTGTCCCACTGTGAAATCAGCCTGGGTCTGAGGGCTCCCTGGTTGATTTTTGATTCCATTCATCAGACAGTTTGGAGCTCTTGCTACCTCCTGGACTCACACTGAAGGAGATGTCACAGGTCATGATAATTTGAGTTTGTGAGGGTTTAAGAATGAGGGCTTGAGGAGAGACATTAGAGCTGGGTTGCTGACTCCACTGTCATATTATAGATTCTGTTTGCAGCAAGCATCCAAATGATTGTAGTAGTATTTGCATATGCAACACAACAAATCTAAAAACTGTACGGGATATCATGGTATTGCTCAGATTGTCCTGTCTTTAAGTGTGTTATATGTCTATGTTGAGAGACATATGATGATGAATATTCAGCCATTACTGCTTTTGCAATACATGAGGCTAATATCTCCCTCTGAGCTACACTGCTTCTTTGTTACACACTGGATTATCACCATAAAAAAGCCTAGCTGGTTAGCATGCTAACTACAGAAGGAAAAGAGATAGAAACAGAAACAAAATAAGAATGAACATTCTTTGCTCTTGGGAAGTTTTGTTGTTGTTGTAGTTTCTGGAATAAAATTTATTGGACGGAATTAAAAGGAAAATGGTTTTGTTTCTACAGGTACTCAATATGTACTCATATTCACCACAAACATCCTTTTAAATCAATATAAAAATGTCTTTTATAAAATGATTATTCACATTTCTTCTGGGTGTATTGGGAATATACTCCTGGATTTTAACAGCAAATTTAATTTATTTTGTTACTTTTGCAGTTTTGGTCTGGACAGTAAGTTATTGTTATCCCAGAAAAGTAACAATAAGTCGCTAAGACATACACTGACTATGATGTAAACCTGGGATTTGAAATCAAACTCTGGAGAAGCAACCTCTTTAGATGCAATGCTGGAGCACATCAACAGTGATGTTATCTGGGGTCACCGGGAGTTTCTGGTCTTTCAAACATCATACACCCACAGCCATCACCAGCACTTCCTCTACCGCATCTATAGTTGTACAGATGGAGCTTCTTCGTTTCTCCCACGATTCTGAGTGCCGTGTACGCTTTGTAAAAGAACAGCCCTGCAAAGCCCCGACACACAACCTTTAACACAATGTTCTAACATAACATGCACAGGAGGCAAAGAGCAAAGTGATCAGCCACCTAGCTTTTACAAATAAAAACAACGGGTGTGAAGAAAGGAAAAAGACTCTTAGACAGTTAATCTGACACAGTATTAAGAGCATAAAAAACTTAAAATGGAGAACCTTTTGTTCAAATGACCCATATTATAGAGAGGCCTCAGGGGGCCTGCAGGAGAAAAGGTCTCACTCATTCGTGCTGCTTGATTATGAACAGTGCCCGGGGATATTGCTGAACTTCAGATAATTGCAGCTGACCGGAACCTTTGGCTTTGATAGCCTAAACAAATTCACCTCCATGCTGTGTCCTCCAACGCACCCCGGCTCTGCTCGGCTCTGAACGGGTTTTTCAACACTGCTCAGCTATATGAAGAACAGCAGTGAATCAGCAGGTCACTCACAGGGATATTGGAACGCTTTACCTGCAACCAGAAATGTTTGTCTGTGAGCAGTTGTGAATAAATGAATGAATGAATGGATGAAGGAATGAAGGATGATGATGGTGATTACAGATGATAAAAGCAGTGCTTCTTCCTTAGAGCTGCCTGTGCTTCCATAACCACAACCGACAGCTGGAATATTACCCAATATTCCCCCTGGAAATTGTAATAGATCCACATTTTCAGAACTTATCCAGTAGTCTGACTGCTATTCAGACTTCTCTCCAAGCCCTCTCTTGTTTTGTTCTGTTTCTAGGAAGTAGAGCATTTGTATCGTACAACTCCAGGTAAACATGATAAGCTGTTCATCATTTCTTTGTTCATTTATATGTAATCACGCTTCCCAAAAAATCTCATTGAAAAGATTTATCTTACCTCACCTGGAGTTATTTTCGCATGCATCCCTGTGCAAACAACATGATATGAATCACTGAGTGATTTAAAACATTATGCTATGATTAAAAAAAATTGTAGTTTAAGTTTGAAAAAAATAAAAAAAATAAAAAAATAAAAAAAATTAATTCTGATGCACTATTGTGTCAGCAGCATTTTTAATGTTGGAGCTCCGAGCCTAGAGCTAGTATTAATACTTTATACACATCTGAGAGGACATTAGATGATTAATAGGAGAAGAAAGAAGAAAAAATAAGTCCTGACACTTGAATCTGTTTTACATTTATAGGATTAAACTTTTCTGAAATTTTTTGTCAGTTGTAGTGGTTACTGAAATGGAACTATGCGAGAATTCTAATGGAGGAAATGTCACTGTTCCAAGACAACACATTCCACACTGTAATGGCACAGTGTGATACAGACCTTACCCGTGTGTGTGTGTATGTGTGTGTGTGTGTGTTTATTTCATATCTACTAGTTAACAAGCAAAGTTTGTTTATATAGTTTAGTTCACACAAACTGCATCGTCATAATTCCAGTGTGTGACCATTCCCTAACTTTGATCATCACTTCCTCCCTGCGTGAGCATGTACGACTCTGTGTGTGATAGAACCACACAGTGACCAGCAGGGGGCAGGAGGTTTCCAATTTATTTTGTGTGTGTGTGTGCATGTGTGCGTGCGTGTGTGTGTGCGTGTGTGGGTGTGTGTGTGTGTGTGCGCATGCCCACAATGGGACTTCATCAGTTAATTAGTTTTTCTCCCTTATTTTTACTCTTAGTCTACCCATTGGGGATTTCGTTCTCTCTCTCCCTCTCATGCATGCTTACTGGCTCTGGCTCTCTCTCTCTCTCTCTCTCTCTCTCTCTCTCTCTCTCTCTCTCTCTCTCTCTCTCTCTCTCTCTCGCTTCATCACTGTATCATCTATATCAGCAAATTATACTGCAGGGAAATCTTTTTTTCCCTTTTAAATAGCCCTCACTCTCTTTTTTTCCCTCACTCTTTCGTTATCCATTTTTTCCTCCATAAGCCTATTCCCCTTGAAGTGTGCTGGTTATGGATGCTCAAGTTGTCGGCCTGAGACCAGGAGATTATTAGGAGGATACATGATTAAAGAAACTCTCATTTCCTCCATGGCTGCAGACAAAACTTTGCCAGCAGACAGATTCAGATTCCTTTTAGTTTCCTTAACACGTCTGTTGGCGCAACCAGACTACAGTGCAGGCTGTCTTACAACATGGTGTTAAAAGCACTGGCTGTTCTCTCTCTAATGGCAAAATGGATGATTCCTTGCGTGAGGAATTGAAGTCTGAAATGAAACAGAGAAAAAGAAAAAGAAAAAAAAAAATTAACAAATGTCTGCTCCATTGTCTGGTTGTGTAATGGGTTAGGGTTAGGGTTAAAGCTTTGGGCCAGGGTTAGGATTAAATTTGTTGGGTTCTAGTAAGTTTAATTCCATCTACCATCCAGTCATTTACAACATTCTGACCAGCAGTATCACTGTGTGGTTTGGGAGAGCCATAGCTGCCAACAGTGAATGTGACTGATCAACCAATATCGCCACTCCTGGAGCCACACCACTAAAATGTCAATATTAGACAATATGAAGCAGCTGGACAAGTTGGTAAAAAAAAAAAAAAAGGCTGGCTCAGTTCTCAGCGACATGAGGTTGGAATCATGGGGAACTGTGATCAAAACAAGTTGCAAGCCATCCTGGACAATGTCAGCCATCCCCTTCAGAACATCTTGGCAGGCCAGAGAAACAGCTGTAGCAGGAGGTCATGACCTGGGTTGTTGGATCACTCTCTTTCAATATTTTTTTATCCAGTCTCTCTCACTAACTATCAAATTGAATCTGTAATTTCCACAGTATTTGCAAATTTGTTACTGTTAGAAAGGCAAGGGTTTTGATCTCCTGGATCACAATCAGATAAGCTACGCACCAATCCACCACTTGTCTTCCATGCCTTCACTTTCCATTTATGGGGTAGCACTTAAAAGTGTCCTTCTGAGTAACCCCGAACCTCAGCCCCTATATGTCCATTTGCGCCTTTCTATATGGAAGCATATAGAAAGATGTTTTATTTCATATATGAAAATGTGTTGCATTTCTACTATTGATTTCTGTCCAGAGTTTGATGAATTGGCTTAAATTTATATTCTTGGAAATGGAAGGAAGATGTTTGTCTAGCATGTGATCGTGTTGTACCCCTTAATGCTGGCATCATCTGCATATTTCTGCTCTCTTGCCCTGGGCTGTGTCCAGCAGAATGCATTAGAATAGGAAAATATTAAAAAGTATTGATTTTGTCATTTATAAAATGCTGAAGTCATGTATTGATTGCTGGCTGTGTTGCAGAGAGTGTAGAGTTGCTGGCTCTCTTTAGGTGCTTAACTTTGGATTTTTTTTGTAAAACAGCAGTGTTTCCCGTTCCCCGCCCAGTGCCATGTACTGGCTATGGGTTCTAGTTCTCACAATGATCCAATTCCAAAAAACTAATTAAATAGTACCTATTTTGCTGTCTTGACATGAATTTTATCAATTGTTTATTTGTAAAATGATAAGATCCGTCAGTATTGTTCAATTTTGGAAATAGGAGGAGGAATTGTCCTGCAGTAGCTATATTAATAGCCTGAACTTTAATTAATGGGACAGTAGAATCATATGGGAGATGTATTACTTCTGCGAAATGGTAAAAGCTTATATTATCATTGTAGTTATGTCCTATTTATGGAAATGTTATTTGTCAATGGAAGGAAACATGATGAGTAGGGTAGGATTTACAACAAGAAGTATAAATATCTGCTGAATTGAAAAACTTAAGTAAAAGAATACTCATATTGCATATTGCAGCTGGTGTCAAGATGAGGTTACACTCTCTCTGTTAAGGCCACCTTACCATCAACATCTAGAAGTTAAAACTATAGAAACTCTAGGTTCCTTTCTCATCTTTTACATTGTGTCTGGCCTTGACATTCTTTGCTTGAGTAAATTATGCCTTTATATTTAAAAAAATTAATTTGCTCATTCTAAGTCAAGTTTCCGTCTTTCAAATAAATGTATTCTGGGTCTACCTGAACATCGCCTACCATTTCAACGTGCCTGAAAAACGTGCTTCAGGTATTTAGGTGCTCCAGTGGTTTTGACCCACAAAGATATTCTTTCACTACCCAGAGTTTATGACTTCTAAATTTCCAATTTGTGTTGGTTGGGATGCTATTCCTTGTGTAGGATATGGGAACTCATTAATGTAATGTAACTGTCACAAAACTCAAATAGAAACTAAAAACAAACCTCTGGACAAGCTACCAAAAGAAAACATGTGCAATCTTTAGTTCATGAAGTATGAGTAAGAGACAGGTAGAGAACAGACCACGGAATATGAGAAATGGTGGATATCTGGCTTAATGCTGCAACAGTCAATCATTATGTTCTGGCTGTGACAAAAGTTCAAAACAAAGTATTAGCAGGCAGGTGACATTTATTGTTCAGTGGCTCCAGGAAAGTTACACGCCCCTCCCTGTCAAATGAATACAAATATCTGTCTCCTCATTCACTTCAATCAACCAAAAGCTCATATATTTTGTCATACCAAGATACTTTTAGTGTAATAGGTCCTAGTTAACACCGAACACCCTACCATAGTGAGAGCTTTGCAAACGCACATTTTTGTCCTGGAAATTGCAGTAAGTCCTGAACAAGGAGATACTGCTGTACTATTAAACAAACTTAAAAATGTATTTAACAATACTCTTCACTAACATCAAATGTTCTCACATAGCTTTGTCTGCTTTGCAACTCTCCCAGTGGTATTATTTCTGTAATTTTGGGTAAGACTTGAATTAAAACAAAGCAAAAGAGTGCTCCGATAGAGTATATTTCCTCAGAGACCTTATGTGCAACTAACCTCAATGAACCTGCACTGTCAACAAAAGAAGTACTAATTGGCTCTAAGAATAAGTGATTACAATCTTCGCACCTATATTTTCACTAGAAAACACTTGATTCTTGATTCAAGCAGCTCTACTTTGGAAAAGGGTCACACTATATCCACTCCTAACTGTGTATTCCCATCTTGCAGTTCCAAAGCATTGAAATATTGTAGTTTGGCTAAGTTTATTGCAGCAAAAACACTGGAAACCATCTTTTAGTTTTTGGCCTCTGAATCCGATCAGACAATCAGTGTTCTCGGAGAAGAGCCAGGCTAAAATGACCACTGAACGCTTCACTTTCTGCTACAGTAAAAGAGGAAGCTTAGTAGAATGAGAAAAGGGAATCTGTGAAAAGAGCTGCTGATATTTACCAGGGAGAAAAAACATCCTAATAAGCAACACTTTTCTATTTTTGTGCCTCTGCAGCAACCTTATTCAGCAGTAGTAATGTTGAATTTAAGTCATCAGCAGTAGGATTTATATAGAGAGCAGCAGTTGAAATGACCTCCCATGAATATAAGTGTGTGTGTGTGTGTGTGTGTGTGTGTGTGTGTGTGTGTGTGTGTGTGTGTGTGTGTGTGTGTGTGTGTGTGTGTGTGTGTGTGTGTGTGTGTGTGTGTGTGTGTGTGTGTGTGTGTGTGTGTGTGTGTGTGTGTGACAGAGAGAGAGAGAGGGTGAGAGACAGACTGACAGACTGAGAGTTTTTAAGGGCCTGATATGTGCTCTGCTGTTAGGAGAAAATGGACTTCCCGTTTTCATTGAAAAAACTGTTGTCAGCTTCTTTTTTTTATCCCCTCAGTTCTGAGTATAGTAAGAAAAATTTGGTCCCAATGCTAAATGCTAAAGTCTGTGAGATCAGCCTCTGTAAAAATGGCTCCAATTAAACTCCACTAAAATCAGATCTGTTATATAAATACACCATATTGTGTCTTGTAACACACTGACTTTTTAAAATAGCTTTCGCATATCAGTTGAGTGTAAATTAATGTACAGTGAAGTGGGTGGCTGATTCTACGACCAGTTCTGTAGTGTGGTGTTTAGTCATTTCACTACTAATAATGCTCAAATGTCAAGATCAGTTTACAGTTTGCTGAGCTGGTCATTGTTTCAGATTAAATCATTTTATAGAGTCAAAGTTTCTTGGCTACATATTGGACCCATTTTTACCAAGTTTGCAGCGTGCACAGATCAAACCAACCGCTGTTTGTTTCAGTGCTCAATGTTTGTTCTTTATGAGGCATGATGTCTGACCTCAGCATGAGAGTAACAAAACCGTCTTCCTATTTATATTAAATGCAACAATTGTGAAAAGTGAATAGGAGATATAGCCTCACCATCAATCAGACACTTAAACAACAGAAAGAATTACTGCCTTGCTGTTGTATGTCTCTACCAACCAGTCCAGTTGAAGTTACTTAATTTGCACATAAATTCTTGAATTATGACTAAAAACATGTCTTTGTGTGGTCACAGAGATATTGACATTTGACCTAAAATTGAAGCGATTGTTTGGGACAGATGTGATGAAATACCTGACCTTGACCTTTACCCTCAAATTTTGACAAGTTCATCCCCAATTCAAACATTTATGCAAAATTTGTAGAGATTACCTTAAAATGCTCCTAAGATGTTGCTCCGACAAGTCTAAAACATGTTTTATGAGGTCACAGTGACCTTAATCTTTTACCACTAAATCGAATTAGTTTATCCTCGGACTTCCCTCAGATATTAACCCATAAGATTTTGTTGGTCAAAGAAAAGTTAATTAATTATTAATGCATGTTTAAAAGTTTGGCATTCTTCTACTAAAACATTCAGAACTTAATAAAGCCATTAGGTCTTAATTGACTTGTTAGGGCATGTTACATAGGTCAAGAATTGTCATTAGTGATTTTTTGCTAATGGCAGTTCCAGAGCTGATAAATTTTATGACACTTCAGCCTTGTGGTAACACAACAACCATGTACAACCATGTAAATGACGTTAACTGATGCTATAAAGCCAGAGAGGCTGTAAAGAGGCCTCAAAGTACTTTCAGCTTGCAATCTTCCTCATCTGAAATGTCATTAAGAAAGCTAAGAGGAACAGTGAGAGATTTGACAAGACTGGAAGACCAAGATGACTTCAAATAAACACTGCAATATGACTGATTTGAATGATTTGATTACTGAGTTAGCACAGTGTTCACAATTTTCAGGCAAAAAGAGCAGAAACATTTAAAGAAAAGCTTGATGTCTGTTTGCTGCAGGTTGAATGCTTTCTGATCAAAACCTTCTACCAACTAGACCATGTTGTTTGTCTGTGCTGAGGAAGAAGATTGTCTTTTCATAATGACTGGTTATGTTTAGGGGAAAACATTAAGGTTCGAGAATGAACAAAGATTAAGTCAAAGGTAACACTCCTGGCTGGAAAATAGAGTGTACCAGTGGTTCTGTGGAACCATTATATTCTTATTATTACTCTGGCCATGTTGTCATTTGACTTTTGTGGATTTGTTGGAATGAAAGAAGTTTTTGGTATGGTCTCCATAGAGGAAAAACAACAAAGTTCTCAGGGGCCCTGGTCTTTTACATCAGCAGGTACATTTGTCTTGCTCAACACTAATTGTTGGGGTTTGGCCTGGAATTCTTTTTGTTAGATTAATTTGTTTCTCATGATCCAGTATGAACTTCTTTGCATACTTGATTCTACCATCTATGCAGTATACTTACAATATCTATGTGCAAGCAAGTGTATTAATCTCATACAACTGATCCTTGTTGAGCTCCTGTAAACGCTATTCAAGTTAGATTTTAAATAGTGCCCCCTTGTTTTCCATTCATCCATAATCTATACTGCTTATCATGTTGGGGGTCATGGGATCTGGGGCCAATCCCAGCTGACTGTGGGAGAGGGCAGGGTATACCCTGTGCAGGTTGTCAGTCTGCCACAGGGCCAACATTAATAGACAATACCAACCAGACATGCTCACATCCACACTTAAGGGAAGTTTAGAGTTGCCAGCAACAGTGTCCAGAGAAAACCCATGAAAACATGGGGAAAACATACAAACTCCAGATCCCAGTGTTCCCAGCTCAGGTTCAAACCCCAAGACCTTCTTGCTGTGAGGTGAGACAGTGCTAACCACTGTATTGCCATGCAGCCATGATTTATAATACTTTAATTTCACTCTACTAAAATACACGTTTTCACATAATTATAGTATATTTTACCTCAATAATGCATGTTCATTCTAAATTCAGTTTAATACTAATGCACAACTAGAGAAAACACTTTTTTCTTATCACTAAAAAGGGTAAGTGGTTTCTATTTTTTTAACCTAAATGTTAAAGTAGGCTACTTGTGTCTTTGCAATTTCTGCACTTGATCAAAGTTCTAAAAGTGAAAATTTAACTTAAATCTATGTTTTACTCAGTATGTAAAAACCCATGTTCTCCATCACCCGCTATTCTCAAATGAAGTCAGTTATGCTGCCTGTGTAAATTTGCAGTGCAAACAGAGCAAAAACTATCTGGGGGAAACAGTGAAATAATTTATTGACTTTTGATATGCATCACAAGGCATAATTCTGATTTGCTTGACATGCGTTCGCCTATGGACCACATTAAGCTATGCTAGCTGGTTTTTTTTTTCTCCAATTTATTTCATTAAGTGATGAAAATTTGTTTACTTTGAGTCTTATCCGCTGGTTTGGTAGTTTGTTTTAATCTTAGATGTCACTCGGATCTTAAACTACTGTTGTGTTCAGGAGCTGAATAAAGTCTCAGGGTGGCACAATGTTATTAGACAACCTCTGTAATTGCTTCAGTTATTTCTGTTTTGTTTCAACTTTCTACGTCAAACCGGTCCTGGCCTCCATTCAGCTTCCCATTTGGTTTCCTCTCTCATTGTTCACAAGTGTACATTATATGAATGCTATACTGAATTATTTACAAGGCTCTGCCTGAGGTACCTATCAGTATGACATCCAAACAAATTTGGAGGCATAGTAGAAAAGAAGTAGTGTATAGTGTTGTGTATCATGGAAACATCACTGTGTCAACCTGATAAGCCTTACCATCGTTTTAATGTGACACTGACAAAAGTGGCTAATATCATCGTGGCCTACTACTACAGACATCTATCAATTTTTTTATTTTTATTTATTTACACTTAAGAGGTGTAAAGATTATGTATTTGTCTTGTTGAGACTGATGCATTTATACCTTTATAAATCTTTCTCAAAAAGCTAGTGAATGGTCCTTGTCCTATATTTAAACATCCTAATGTAGTTTGAGAGAGATTTAAATCTTTCTCTACAAACTCATTTGCAGGTTTGATCTCAAACTGTGAAGACAGATTTGAATCGAAGTGAAATGATTTTCTACGTCAAAGGTCAAAGTCACTTTGACCGCACAAAATATGTTTTTGTCCACAGCTCAAGTATTCACACACTATTACACTGCAAGTGCACTGCTTTGCTAGAGGTGTGAAACACAAGGTAATTTCACTTGTTTGAGATTATTTCTTGGCATTACATTAAATTGAACAGTACACACATTTACACCACCCTGCATTGGAAAAACTGTTTCATGATATTGTCAGTAAGAAACAACTTAGGTCGCACTGAATGTAGTCATTGAGAGGAGGGGTCCCAGCAAATTAAAACATGATTCACGAGTGCACAAAGCTGCTGTAATGTTTATTTGGTGCCTGATTTACAGTGGCCCATGTGGACCATATGGTGGCTCTGTGTTCTGTCACGCAAATTGATCAAATGCAAACAAATGACGAAAGCATTGCCAAAAGTGCAAGTGTGAAGTGAGAAAGCACAACCACAGAAGCCAATGGAAAATAACAGAATTTTCTATGCAGTTAAAAACTGCTGAGCAGGCCTGGTTATATCTGGGACACACTTTGTTGCAAGATTTGTTGCCATGGTTTCTAACTCATGAAGAAACTGAAGTCAATTATCTTTCAGTGTTTATTTTTTATTTTTATTTTTTTTTTTTTTTTGGGGTGTGTATTTTTATTAATATTGTGATCCCAGTATTATTAGAAAATACAGAAACCCTTTGCTCATTTGTAGCCAACATAATTAGGTAATAGAACACAAGAACTTTGAAACAACAAGACAAATAAAAACGGTAAGTAATATGAGTTAAAGGCCATCATACACATTATTCTGTCAACTGAGAGAGGAAGGGTGTGAATGAAAAGCACAGAAAATTGTAAAACTTTGTAACGATTCATTCATGTGTTTGTATATGACCATATGCCATCTGTTCTTTGTGAGAAGCACGATGAAGATTCATGCAAGCACCTAAATGTGATCTTTGTTGTATACTGTAATCTTAGTTTTATAGTGCATACCCACACAACCCTTCTGTGTTGTTTACACAGTGATTACCTGGTTTTCTTGGGGGTCATAGCCCAGCTCAGCAGCATTATATGCATCTCCCTGTTCTGAAGTGTGCCATTTAGAGTGCATAAAAATAAAACTGCAGTGTGCAGCTTTCATGTGTCTGCAAGTGAAATGAAGCTCAAAGCCAATATTACATAAGGTGTTAATATTAACATTGCTAGTGTGCGGAACGTGTGTGGGTGGGTATGATAATGCAGCCCCTGTCACTGTGGCGTAAAGAAAGCTAAGCTCTCTCTCTCTGACACACACACACACACACACACACACAAGTTTGTGCAGCTATCCTTGTTAGGAAATTGCACTGACTTGCACTGACTGAGATATTAATTGTGGACGGGCTTCCCCAAACCCTAACCCTTACCTTAATCCAACCTCAATCTGCACCTTACTCTTACCCTTAACCTGAGCAAGACCTGAGAAATAAGGTTTTGCTACATTACGACAGGCTTTTGATCCCCATGAGGTCTATTCAGGGGTGAACTACAAAGCAAGCTTGACATAGCCAGGCTTTCTTTCTTTACACAGATATTTTAGTTGCTGCCATGCCCTCTACAAAAGAAATAAATTGTTGCCAAATGGCATAAAAGTTACTGGTGTGCCCCCTAATGGTGTATCAAATTTGTTGTAAGTGAACATGACACCTAACCTCTCTGATCCATTGACCATATGCTGGAGGGAGAGCATCTTTCCATTTGAACAAAATAAGTCCTCTGGCCAGCGGAAAGCAAAAGGCCATCATACTCATATGATACCCAGTGAAGGGAGCATCTACTGCAGTCATTCACAACAGTGAAAAAATGGAGATGGGTCCACTGTTTTCTCTTATATTGTAGAGGATGCCTCAAAGATAGATTACCAGAAAGCATGCAGCTTGGGACATGACCAAAACATATGTAGCAGTGTGGCAGGAGACTGTTTGCACTGATCACATATTGTGTCAGTATCCTCTTTTATCTTAAATTAGTCTATCCTTGGTCCAGATGACATCTATGACATCTCAAGTTAATAATAAGTTAATTCTGTACATAATGTTTTTACCTTGTTTAAACTTGTTTCTTGTTTCAGTAAAGGAAATCCAGATTGATCAGGTTATGTGAATTGAGATAAATTCTTCTATTAGTTTGTCTTGTATCAGCTTTATGGTTTAAAACTTAGTTCAGCATATATTAAATGAGGTTTGATATATCTGACTGAAATCCCATCTGACAAGCAGTAAACTTAACCTTGTACCATAACAAATTTACAGTATTAGATATCAAAACAGTTCAAGGGTGAGTATGACAAAAGACTAATACATTTTTTAAGCAGTGTGCATGTGGTCTAATAGCTGCACTACCAGCAGTATTAGACTTGGCAGCAAATCAGTATCAATCATAAAAACATCCTCTACAGTGGTCTGTAACTGCTGTGCTTTCATCTTTCTTTCTCCTGCCGAAAATAAAAATCTAGCACCAAGGTTCACGGGATTCTCCAATAACTGTGACACCATTTCAAAAGGAGGTGATCATTGAAACAGCAACAGTTTTATGGCTAATTTAAAGCTGGAACACAGCTGGAACATAATCTGCACTGGACCAGTTTAAGTTTAGAGCATGTGTTATCATTGTGATGAAGAGAGGGTGAAAAATATCCAACATTGTGACATAGAAAACATCAACATACTATGCATAACTTACCAATATATCTTAGTATTACATTTTCCTGGTCCCCACATTTGCATGTAGATTAACTTCCTCGCTTTCTCTTTTTAGGTCATGCACATATGCATTTCTTTAACATGGTCTAAATTGTGTTAAAGACATGAACAAAGCTCAGTACCAGTACACACAGATAAACAGGCAGACACACTTGCACACACTTACTCTGCAGGGGTGTTAAACTGCAGAGGATAGGCCTGGAGGTGCAGCTGATCAAAGTGGTCCTGATAAGGCCTAACAGAGTGTATCAATTGCCTGTGTCTTGCCTCCCTCCTTTGTGGAGGAGATGGGTGGGGTTGCGGGGGTTTACACCCCCAGCAGCACTTTGGCAAATGAATCAATTAGCAGCCTCCTCCTCTCCTGCCCGCTGTCTTCTTCCTTCCATTCCTCTTTTATACACCTCTTTTTGTCTTCTCTTCCATGTGTTTAATCAAACATTATCAGTATGAGAGTTTTTTTTTTCTGTGCTTTGGATGACAATACAGTCTGGCAGTGAAAGATAAGCTCCCATCATCTGTAGATGAATCCAAACTATGGTTAAACACAGTTTAATGTTAAAAGTCACAAGTCAGCTTCTCTTCTTGGTTCATTGCATACAACTCAATTTTATTGCAGCTTTGCCTCTGCAAAAATGATGTGCACTGAAATACTTTAGTTCACAATTTTAAGTGCTCAGTGCGTCAGTCCTCATGCACATAAGTAATTCACAGGAAACATTACATTCATGTCAGCATAGTGTACTTTTTGTCTTGAGCACTACAGTCACATCTGACCTGTATATTTCTGTTCCCACTCATCTTTAGTTGCAAACTTATAGTGACTTTAATTAGGGGGCAATTGTATTTGTTTGTCATTTTAGGAACTAGGCACGTGTTTTCGTTCTAAGTGTGAGTTGATAAATATAAATGAGTGTGGTGATGTGTAGTAAGCCTAGTTTATGATGCAGAGTGGAAGCAGTAACCATGGTTCAATTAAAACATGTAACCATGGTTCTGATTGAAGAATGTACTTACCACCTCAAACTCAAGCCACTGCTCACTTCTCCATGACAGTGTGTGATTCACCATTAATCAGTCAACATTAAATGTGCTGATAAGTCCAATCATCCATTTTCAGCCACTCATCCAGGGTCAGGTTGTGGTGGCAGCAGGTCCATGAGGTAGACCAGATGTGTCTATCTACATTGACACTTTCCTGCTTCTCCTGGGTAGATCACAAGGTGTTCAGAGGCTGGATAAGATATAGAATCTCTCTAGAAAGCTCTGGGTCTACCCTGAGAGCTCCTACCAATTAAACGCGCATGAAAACCGCCATAGGGAGACACCCAGGATGTAACCTGATCAGATACCCAAATCACTTCAACTTGCTTCCTTTGATGTGAAGGAACAGCAGCTTTATTCCAACCTCCCAACGAATGTCCAAGCTCCTCGCCCTATCTCTAAAGTAAATTGACAGAGTCACTGTCTGGCTCAGCTCTTCGCCATGACAGTCTGGACAATGCCTGCTTTCCCATTAATGCACTGACATGTAATTTCTGTCTGGCTAGCTGCTCCCCCCTTCCAATGTATAAGGTAAGCTAATTGATGAGCTGTAAGTTCATAGCTACCACCTGTACATGAGACACATACATCATTTTCTCATCTCACTGTCAGCAAGAAAGCAAATAGGCTTATATCCCCAACCCCAAACTTCTCCTTAAAGGAAGAAATGCCACTGAGTATCAAGTTTCTTATGCCTATGATATGAAAGATAAATTCATTTTTTAGGGCAACTCCCTTTCTTACCGAGAAGAAAGGGAGCAGGTCTGAAGGTTGAGAGGAATGGAGGTGTGTGTGTGTGTGTGTGTCTGTGTGCGTGTGAGTGTATTAGTATGTATGAAGAGCACAAATGGAAAGGCACATACTGCTAGCGTAAGGGACTTCCACGGCATGCCGGCTTCGCCTCGCTTCTACTCTGCTCTGTCCGCATATTCTATCCCTCATCAATAAATTACATATTAATGCCTCCTCCACCACCTACCTGCCCTACACTAATCCACCAGCTCCCCTCCTTCTCTTGCATCCTTCACTTTTCCTTTGTTTCTGTCTGCCCAATTCCCTGCGTCTGTTATTTCACTTTACACATCACACTTACTGCTCATTAGCAAAGGTGTGGTTTGCACCCTCCATTTTGTCTTTCTTTTGTTTTCTTTTTCCACTTTAATCTGTTGACTTTGTTTGCATCATTCAGCACATCTTTGTCAGTACATACAGCCTAAGTTGAATTACGTGAGTTACGTAGTGAAATAGTTGGTCATAATTCACATTAATGAAGATTTACAAGGCTGTGTCACAACAAAGTCATTTATACATACTCACACACTCACAACTGTCACTTTGAATCACACAGCTCAGGCTTCATGAGTACGTTAACTGTTTTAAATCCATGTGATCACTACCAGAGCACTGGTGCTCACATTCAATCAAAACCACTCCTTTCAATACTGAGTGACAAACTCAAAAAAATCCTCTGAAATTGTATTGGTCCTGAACAGACCTGGCAGTAACACATGTTTTGGATGATCTGATCACAAGTGGACAGCTCTAAGTGTAGGCCATAGTTCAGGTAGAGCAGGTTTTTTAGCTAATCAGAAGGCTGGCGGTTAATAGTTACTGTCAAACTGAAAATGAACAAGACTCTAAACATTCAACATTTTTATAGAATTTGGTATCACACTTGTGCGCGCACATACACACACACACACACAAAACAAAATGAACAAAAACAAATAAACAAACAAAACACAAAACTGATGAACAACATGAAAATATGACTGTTAGGTTGATAAATAGATGCATTTAGAGTCACATTTGGATAACGTCATTTCTAAAAACACAGACAGGAAGTTACTTATTTATCTGTGGAACATCAGCATGGTTGTATCCAGAGGAAGGGAAACTGTTACAACACAGCAGGAGAGCGGGATATGCATGTTGAGGTTGTGGAGGAGGAGGATTGGCAGGAGGACAAAGAGGACTGGAAGACTCACTTTAAAGAGAATGAGAATTGGCTCTCTGAAAACCAGAAGACTGATAGTTATACTGAGAACATGAACTTGTTTTCTAAACCAACCAAATAGTTTTATTCAGAGACAATAACCAAGGGAATATCAGTGACCTTAGACAAGTGGTAGCACAGAACAGTGACAGTAAATGGAAACTATAGTGAATGTGGCCAAGAACAAATCCTGTTTTGGACTAGCAGGGGATTCAGCAAACCAGAAGGAGGACCTAGAAAGTCTTTCTGAGCATATATTTTACAGGACACTTAATGGCAGGAAGACAGACAAAATGGCTGGTATACATCCACTTGACAAGGAATTGGTAGGTAGACCACTGCCTGGGTTGAGTTGTGATGATGAGCCGCCTCGATCATTGATTTTATTTCACTGTAGCGATAGCTATGCATGTTTGAGGAAGAATGGTCTCTGTCCTGGATGAAATTTCTGACTCAGGTACCTGATAGTAGGATAGATCATCTGGTTTACTATTTAATGAACTTGGGCTGGGTAGGTGAGGGTGAGGTTGAGGTTAAATTTGCTGAAGAACAGGACACAACAGGCTGGAGTTAAACATTTAGTGGACTTATTGTAAGTCAAGATTTTCTGATCAGTCCATATAACAAAAGGTTTTTTTTTTAGCAGCTTTCGACCAGTGTTCAACCACTATTCAAGGGTCAGTTTTACTAGTAATTCTCAGTTTCAACTGAGAAGAAGATATAAAGGTACAGGTATGGTGCTTCTGATCAGATCTAAAGCACTGAAAGAGAACACTCCCTACACCAATGTTAGGAGCATAATGAACTGTCATGGAGGTATTGGAATGAATGAGAAAGGGAGCAGCAGTGAAGAGACCTTTGATCTTAGTGAAGGCATGTTAGGTCTCAGTAGTCCAGCCAAAGAGTATGGGGGCGGAGGTACTAACTGTCTCAGTTTCTCATGTTAAAGTTGTATTGAGGTACAGTAGAGAACATACAGTCATAATGCTGCACTGTGTGATACCCCAGCTGCACTGCAGAGTGGAGGAAGACCCAAGATGGCTCAGCGGATTATCAGGATTCTTCCTCCAAGTCTGGAAGAGGTCCAGTTGAGTCACTAAACATACTTAGTTTTTCCCCTAAAAGTTTTGTTGTTTTTTTAAGTAGCCAAAGGGGTCTTAAACATTGACAAATACAGAGAAAGTTGCCAAGACACCTTAAGCTCGGTTTGTTGGCCCCACATACAAAATGCCTTTTTTTTTTTTTTTTTTTTTTTAAATGCTGACATTGTTAAAATTGTCATTGTTTTGACTAACGATAGAAAAGTTGTCATTTTGTCAGTGTTATGTCTTACATGTGAGAAACAAAACCATGAGAAAGAAATATGAACATGAAATGTCACCAGCTTTTCAATAAATCAAGGTATTATAATATTCAGCCTCTGTTTTACTGCCTTTGTTTAGTGATTAACCTGTATGTTGATGTATAATTGTTATTAATCAGATTTTTAAAGAATCACCACTTCTCTTTCCCTGCAAGATCTCCCTCAGGTCTTTGGTCCATCTCTTTCTGTTCAGTTATTTCCCCTCGTTTCCCTTTCCCATCTAATCTCGTCATCAACCCTCCTTTCTTGTCCCGAGGTAGCTTTCAGTGAGAGATATATTAATGTGGCAGTTTAATTAGCGAGAACCCACATGGCTATTGATTATGCACTTGCCTGGGGTAAAGTTTGCCTTCTGTTCCCAGTCATATTGATCTCTGGGTGGGAAGGAGCACATCAGCAGTCGCAGAGTTCGCATATCAAGTGGATGAACCTCAAAGCATGCATGACTGTACTACTCACTGTGTTTATCTTAAGACCAACAATATGTGTTGATTGGTTCGTCTTTACCATTTGGCTATGTGGAGAACTGCATGTGGCCAACAAATCGGAGGAAGAACAGAGGAGCAGTTATCATTTTGTAATGATTTAAAGACATCAAACATAAAATTGTGTAACATTTGTAACTCCTGTCCTGATTCCTGAACTTGTGAAATGTTCTAACACTGCCTACACTACCAACTAATGGACTATTCCATGAGCAACTGCTGTGTACTTAAGAACACATGTTGCTGAACTCAGCATTGATTCTAAAACTGTTCTTTAAGCTACTAATATGTTCCTATTGTATCCACACACTTTGAAATGGGAGTACCCACTTTGTTTTTCATTGCCATTTATGAAATTTTAAATCTTGACATCTCCGAAAAGTGAGATTACAGTACATATACTCAGTTAAAGTACATGCACCGACTAAATTAATCAACTTCCTTGTCAGTAGCTACTCCAGTGACCAGTGGAAGGTGTAAACAGCAGTTATTTGTTTTAAATTTGCCAAACCATTGCTAAGATTATATCCCCACCAACGTAAGTCCTGTGCAGTGCATGCTTAGTGTTCAATCCAGACTTATTTATTGGTATATTGTACCCAATAAAAGTATCATTTACCTCACAGGTATGACAGCCCATATGTTATGGATCTTGATTAATTCCAGTGTGAGCTCAGCATTAGATTAAAATTTCAGCTTTCTTGCATATGAAACTTGTAGCTGAATGTTAAACTATACTTTTTATTTTTCAGTGACAGATCTTGGCTGTAGGCTGACCCTGAAAAATGAATATGCACTGAAGAAACTGATTAGTGTCTCTGGATCACTTTTCTGCAGCAGTTTCTATTCACAAAATACTATGGCTGTTTGATTATAAAAGACCAAGTCAAGACAACTCTAAAAACCATCAATCTTTAAGAAATCACATCAGCGTTTTGGCAGCTTGTTCCTTTTCAACACAGCATGTACTATGGTTTTGAAATCCAGCCAAACAGAGAGACAGGCGGAGGGGAGGATATTAAAAAGGCTTATAACATTCCTGTGTATGTCTCACCTCTATGCTGTAGCTTTAGGCCCTTTAGCTACAAATGGCTCTGAAAGGTCAAGCTAACACGCTATTTGGGCACAGATAATCTTTCTCTGTAAATCTAGGTCTGTCAAGAGTCTTTTTCTCCTCTGGACAAAGAGACTGCCCAGTTTCCATTTACAGCATCTTGACTTTTTGTACATGTTGAGCATTTTAACTATTGTTCATCCATTCATCCATATGTAACCAATTAGAGATGGTAGATCACTTTGGGCTGTCGTAACTAGCTAGTGTTAAGGTACCCTGACAATGTAGCAATAGTCACGTACCACACACCATTACTTCTGTGGCCATTTTAGCTGCAAGCGGATCCAAAAGGTTAAATTAATAAGTGTGAAATACAATGCTTGGCTCCAGATTTTTTTTTTAAAAAATGAGGGAGCGATTACCTTGAATTCATGACATAACTCAAAACTTTTTACATCTGGTGGAGTTTTTTCTTTTCTTATATTTTTGGGCAAATTCACCTTAATTTGAGAGTTCACAGAACAAGACTGAAGTGTGTTAATAGTTGCTAGTGAGTGACAACACTGTGACAAATGAGAAATATTTTAAAGTACTTAGAAAAATAGTTAAAACAGCTTAACTGTGGAAATCTTGTGTTCATGCTGCCAAAGTGTAAACAGATGATAAAACTCCCACATGACAATAAAAAACTCTTCAACTTTACTCAACTTTTTTTATTTGGCTCAACACAATCTTACCACAAGTTCTCTTTTTTAAAATCCTGTCTCAGTACTGTCATCAGCACTCAAACATACAACAGATTTCCCATTTGTACAACATATTTTAGTCTTGAGGTGACCTCACATCTGTATAAATTCATATATTCTTATACTACTTATATATTCTTTAAAACTAGAAGCCCCATGTATTCTTCATACATTATTATTATTCCAACTACTCACTACTCACTAATCTTTCAATCTTTTTCAGTGAGAAATACTCCCACAATGCAACTGCTTGGCACCTAAACACACAATGTTTACTATATATATATATATATATATATATATATATATATATATATATATATATATATATATATATATATATATATATATATATATATATATGAAAGAGACAACATACTACATCCAACGACCATTCATGTACAGTTTCTATACATACAGCTGACAGTAGTCATGTGTGGAAGCTGCAGAGTAGTGAGTGTCCTACAAGAACCCTGTCCACCAGGAGGAAATCTTGTCTGGAAGAGTGATATGTATAAAATAATTTATGAGCATTGGAGGACTGAAAAGTAACACATCTGAACTGTACAGCTGTGTTCGTTCATTCAGAAGCCCACTTGACAATGATAAATATTAATTCTCACCAAGTTTGGAAAAAAAAAAAACATTCAATAGCAGAGACTGTTACCAGAGTGGGCAGGAAAAAATTCTCTCTACAGCCACCCTGCCTGTATGGAAAACAAGCTGGGTAGCTGCTAGGCTGGAATACAGTCGCCTGAGGCTGAGCTGATCTAATTGGCAGCTGTCTGACATGTCAGCCGAGTCAGCGCTGCCATTTTGGGTCCTGATCAAAGGTGAACACTGGCTGTTATGGTGGTTGGGGAGAAGGGGGTGATGCTACCAATGCTGGGATGAAGGTCCAAACCCACTCCATGAGGACTACGCTATACTCTGTATGTGTGTGTGCCTGTGCCTGGCGCATGTATCTGTGCATGTACACACACATGTGCGCGTGTGCACATGTGTGTGTGTGTGTGTGTGTGTGTGTGTGTGTGTGTGCGGCGCGCACACCACTGTCATCAGAGCTATGCCAGCTTATGGCATGTCACTTTTAGCAGCATGTTATCACTGAGGTTGTGACATCATTAGAGATGGGGTAACGTCTGAGAGCACACACACACACACACACACACACATTTACATTGACATATTTGTGTCTCAATGCAGCAGCTAGCTGGGTCCCTCATTCATTGTTACTGAGAATTTTCCTCTACTGCCCTATTGTTGGACACTGCTGATGTTTGCACTATTAAATCATCATCTAAAATTGGAAGCCTGTCCTGTCCACACCTAAATTTGAAATACTTGTTCTTTTTTTAATCTTTAACTTCACACAAGCTCTTCCTATCAAGGCCAACCAATTTCTACTAAAATTACACCGCAATGGGATTTCAGTGACATTTTTGGATCAATACAGAAAATAACCAGTGTTTGATAATAGGTCTGATGCATTAAATTCTGAAGCAAAGCCACTGAGTCTATCATTAAAAAATAAGATGTGTTTTGCACACTTTCACCATGATGTCTCAAGAATGCAATAATTGTTCCATCAGTTCCCACTAAAGAAAACACCACCACACACAGCGCATCATCAGTTATTTATCTACTCTTTTTTTCCATTTTATTTTTGCTTGGAGTCTGACAGTTCAAGGAATTTGTTGAGATAGTGGGCTCCAAACAAGGGGAGGGAAGAATGTGAATGGGAAGGGATTGTGTCAGTTCCCTCCATCCTACCCAAAGATGAAAAGGCTATGGGACAGGTGTGAGGAAGCTTTATCCTTACAATGCATGTTTTGATTTATAGCAGCAGCTTTCCACATCTCTAGAAAATGGTTCATCTCCCAGACTCCAAAGTTACAAAGAAGTTTTATTTCATTTACCGCCCATCTATCAACTTTCAGCCGCTTATTCAGGGTCAGCACAGAGTGGCTACAAGTTAAGCAAGGTAGTCCAAGGGGGTCTCGTCTCTTCTTCCCAGTGATGTTACCATTTCCTCCTGTGGATCCGGAGGTATTCCTAGACTAGAAGAAATATGTAATCACCATCAGTCTGTTGTGCCCATAAAACCTCCAACAGAAAACCTTCAACAGGAGGTTTTCTGGACACATCCAACCCCAAACAGGAGGTTTTCTGCCTGGTTGTTCATCCTGATAAAATATCCAAACCACCTCAAGTGACTTCTTTTGATATGGAGCAGCATCTTCCCTCTGAGCTCCCTGCAGAGTTCCTCACCTATTCACTAAAGCTGAGCTCAGATTCTAGTGGAGGAAATTAATTTTAGCCACTTATAGCTGCAGTCTCTTTATACTGGTCATTACCCAGAGATCATGACTGTAGTTGAGGGTCACAATGTAGATCTACTGATACATTAAGAGCTTTGCCTTGTGGCTCAGCTCCCTCTTTAACACAATGGACCAGCACACCACCTTCCTTACTGCCTACGTCAAACCAATCCATCTGTTAACCTCCTGCTCCATCCTACCTTGACTTGTCAACAAGACCCTGAGATACTTAAATGTCGGGAGTGACGGCATTTAAGTATCTCAGCCACTTACCTTTCACCTGTAAAGATATAACCACCTCTTAGTTAGAAAACTATTGTCATTTAGGTTATCAGTCTCATCCAAACTGTTGCACACTTTGTTGCAATGCACATTGAAGATCAGAGTCTGACGGAATTTGATAGAGTGAATGGGACCTCTTTCTTTCTCTGGATGAGTGTGAACAGTAATCAAGTTACTGCTCAACAACTCAATGGATCATTATTTTTTTTAATTTTTTTTTATAAATGGCTAGTATTTAAAGACAAACTTTTTAATTTTATTTATTTTATTTTGTAATGTAAACCATGACCACTCATGCTGTCATTTGGTCAGTTATTTGTCAAACATCTGGGTCAAAAGTAAGAAATGTCTGGCTATTCCCCAGGTGTTGAGGTGTCTGTATAAAATAATATTTTCTACTTCTACTTGAGTTTTCAAGCATATTTTTCTTTCTTTGTCCATAAATGATGCTAGCTCATTTTTGGGTATTTTGGAATTTTGGGTTGAGAGGTTAACCTTTGTCTCTGCTCAAAGGTGCTCTCTAGTGTCAGATGTGTGTGACCTCCTCAGTTTGTCTGCAATTATAGGCTGACTGCTTGATGATCCTTGACTTGTAGATATAAATAATGCTATTGTAACAAGTAACCTACAAGAGAGGCAATTATTGAAATGAATTATGATCCTATTCATGGATGTCTTGTTTCCTTGCAGGTCTTCCTGATACAAGACATATGAAACTCTTTTTAGCTTGTTTTTGTGAGTGGGAGTCCTGCTGAGATGAGTAGCTGGAGAAAACAGAAACAACAAAGAGGAGAGCGAGAGAAAGTGAGTTCTCATTAGAACAAAGCTGTTCAAGAGTGAGAGGAAAAGGTACAGACGAAAAACAACAGTAAAATCTAAGGCTGGGGCTACTTCAGGAGGCTTTATTTAACTGAGCTGCTATTTTTAACTTCTATGTAAATCTATATGCACACACACACACACACAATCATACACCCACTCAACAAACTGAAACTAGTGATGATACAGAGACCAAATCAAAGAATGAGAAAAGGCTGATTAAGGGCTTAAAAAGTTAAGGATGAAGATTATAGGAGAGGAATTGAGAGAGAAAAAGAGTTTCAGTGTACAGCCTCATTGTAGGTGCTGGAGGAGGCATCCACAATAATACCTATTACTGCTGGACAATAATGTTTTGGACTCATTACCAGCTTTAGGGAACATGCCTTTATGCATTGTGAGAGTGTGTTGATTGTTCTCATGTTTGTGTGACAGATCAGACTTAATATATAGTCAATTTATTTCTGTAATTGTACTTTGTTCCTTGTCCATCATAGGATAACATTAAACTATACATTAATTTGCATTCCTACTAACTAGAGCATGAAAACAGAATCTAGGCATAATTTACAGTTAGGAGTGTAACACTACACAAACATCATGGTCTGGTATGTACCTCAGTTTTGAAGTTGCGGTAAATTAGAAATATAAATTTTCATTACTTACTTTGCAGCTCCGCTGTTGTGAAAACACATGTGGTGTTTAATATTGCACTGGCCTGGTCTAAATGTTAACGAGGAGCAGTTTGAACCCAATGCTACCCAACTGTAGTTGAACAATGTTGACATACAGCTTCCATCTAATTTACTTGCCTGTGTCCATCGTCACAGTAGTCAACTGAGAAACCGTAATGTAATGATGCATGTACTGTTACACCTCTATCAGCAGTGTCTATGGACTATGGAATCCTTGTGCAAAATCAGTGAATCAGTAAATATAAGGCTGATTAACTTAAGTATAGTAACACACTTATCAATGCAGTGGAACTAAACACTGGAATCCTTAGACAAAACAATGCTAATATTAAGTACAGCATATTAGAAAATAAATAAATAAAAAACCTATTAGAGAATAAAACAAAACATACCACTGCTGATGATCAAAAGAAAAGGAGGTAAATTCCATGCAAATGTATATTTCTCATTGATTTGTGACACTGATGATATTAAGTTTTATACCACGTAACTCATGTTTTGAGTCTTAATATTGCTAAATAAGTCAGATTTGTAATGTTTTTAAAAGTTTGTCAGTGTAGAAATAAATGTGTAAAAAAAAATAAATGTAAATGTATTTTAAAAAATGTAAAATACTGAATATTTACTAAAATATTTAAGTTTTCTTACACTCCCAACCATCGTATTCTAATGCTATAGACACAAACAAGTAAATGGATCACATGAACAAAATGAACATGTTTATAATTTATATTTACTTGGATGAGAATTCCATGCTTCACTTTTACATGGGAAAAGGCCTCAAGGACAAAGTCTCTTATCACAGGACTAACAGAATGTCAGGGAAACTTGTCTGATTAAGTGTTTCTTATCTCTAGAAAGACGTTTCCTTAAAAAAAAAAAAGAAAGAAAGAAAAAAGAGTGAGAGAACTGGTCATTTTATAATCAGGGTCATATTCTTGCCAATGAAATATTTCAGTCTGGACCTTGGTGGTGGACGAACAGATCGTCATGTTCCAGGGCTACACAGAATGGCTAAAAACTCAAAATTCTGGATCAGCAGTGAAAGAAGCCAAAAACTCACTTCACCTTGTATCTGAAGGCAGCTCGCTGGTTATCTCTGACAGAGAGAACACTCATGGCATGACTTTCAAAAAAGCTGATCCGCAGTGCACCGTCCTCGCTACCCTGTTTGGCTGCCAGCTGATAAGATTTACCTGATATTATGATTGATTTTTTTTTCAGTGTATTCCACAATATCTTGCCACAATATATAGTTAAAATACTGCACTGTAACAACAAAAATATCTATAGATAATAAAAGACAATGTGAGCTTTGTGCATTTTGTGCACCCAGCAGAATTCGGAGTGAATGAAAGTGAGTGATACGAGAGAAGAGAATGAGATAGAGCGGGAGCGGTGAGTAAAAAAGTGAGAGCGAGTAGAGAGAACAAGAGTTTCCCTCTCTAATTCCACAGACCATTAAATTGTAATTTCAATGCTTGATATATTTATGCATTAAAACATTACGGCTGCCTACCCAAAGAATTACTATGCAGACTGAGCTCTTGCTGTCCACATACCCTGTCTCATAGGTGGGATGTGGAGCGATTGTGTGCATGAAATATACAAGCTCCTCCACACAACACAACACCACACCACACCATAAAAAACTCCTAACTACATTTGGGAAGATGTGAGGAAGTTTGGCATTCTTTAAATATTTATTTGGTGAGTATTTTGGTGGAAAAAAAACAAGTCTCTACGGATGTCTCATAACTGCTTTTACACCATGTCTACCTACTACTATTACATACAGCACCAGTCAAAATCCTAAATAAAAATTTAAGTATAGTTTAATTCAAAACAGTGCACAGCTGCTGATTTTTTCACTTATAGACATAGTGTTGAAGCTGCAGTGTAGTTTAAAATTTAAAAAAAAGAAAATCTTACAATAAAGTGCAGTAATAAAATATCTGCTTTATAACAGCAAATAAAATATTTTCAGTCTGAGTAATATTGCCCCTCAGCAGGTAGCTTTGATTTCTTCCAGAGATCATCAAATCTAATGAGATTAAGTTTGGGGGAAATGCTTAGATTTAGTGTGTGTGTGTGTGTGTGTGTGTGTGTGTGTGTGTGTGTGTGTGTGTGTGTGTGTGTGTGTGTGTGTGTGTGTGTGTGTGTGTGTGTGTGTGTGTGTGTGTGTGTGTGTGTGTGTGTGTGTGTGTGTGTGTGTGTGTGTGTGTGTGTGTGTGTGTGTGTGTGTGTGTGTGTGTGTGTGTGTGTGTGAGAGAGAGAGAGAGTGTGTGTGTGTGTGAGAGAGAGAGAGAGAGATAGAAATAGAGTGAGTGTGCTCTCAGTTCATGTCACACAATCCATCACTGGCAGCTCTTCTTGCGGGTGGATCACTGCAGGTTACGGTTGCGCTCCCTAAGCATTGTGGGAGCTTGATGTATGTGCTGTCGACTGGCAGTTAATGAAACAGCAGCTACAGCAGGCAGCCTCCTTTCCGCTGCTACTCCCTCTCTCCATTCTTCTCCCCTGCTATATCTACCTCTGTTTGTATTTACAATGAAAGACAAAAGGCCTTGGTTTTTTGTTTGATTCTGTTTTTGAATGTTCATCTGACCAATTATGCACCGTCTCAAACTTCCCATAATTAGTACAAACGTTATTTAATGATTCCCAAAACCCTTTTCATGAGAACAAATATTAAAAATATTAGCTGATTAAAACTATTGATTATTCCAGTTACTTTCCTTGTGTTTTCCTTGTGTAGCAAATACTATTATTTTAAGTATATCTAATTCCAGTTTTTAAAATACTGTACATTTTATGAGCAAACTCATTTTTAATCCTCATAGCTCAGAGGTTGCCTGTTTACTCTTACTAGATTCCTTTGGCTATAGGAGTAATAAATTCCTATCTAAAGATTATCCCAAAAACATATTTCATTGGAATTTAGTCAGAATTGATGGTATATGTCAGAAAAATGGCACAAGTCAGTTTGCAACTGTTGTGTAACTGTTCTAGTCTTTGTTTGAATGTATAGTAAAGGGCTTTGAATCCTCTCAGTGTTTCTATATTTACAGCACTCATCTATACACTCAGATGGAACAGCCATTAAAGACAATTTGAGGATGAATATCTTGCCCAAGCACACCTGGACCGGAAGAGCCAGGAATTGAGGCACCAACCCTCCAATTGCTGGATGATCTATAGTAATAACCTACCATGGTAAACTAAACACAAACTAATTCCTCCTTGTCATAGTCCTTCAAATGCACAACCTTCTTCACATTCATGATTTGTACTGCTATTGCTGCTCTCTTTAGCAGCACTAGGTGCCATGACTAAACTGAATTTATTTGGATACTTCCGATTTGGGGGATTTTAACATATCTGATTATTGGATAAATATACTCCCAGAGAGCTACAGAAACCAGCTAGATAACAAATGTTGTGAGAAAACCATCTGCACCAGTCAGCTGACTCCACTTAGTGTGAAAGTTCATCACTTCGCAATGCTTTGGGGATTGATTGTCATAAATGACCATCAGGAGGCTAGGAACACAGGCCTCTCACCATGCCTTTCAGTGTAACACTTAAGAGCAGAAATGTGTTGGATAATATGATGTGCAAACTAGTTTGTTTGTTTAGCATCCTAAGGATTCAAGGGAGGAGGAAAAAGAGCAAGAAGGTGGTGCTTTTCCTCCTTGCACTTGTCCCACTAATTATTATGAGCCTATATAAAGGCAAGCTGAGGGTTGGTAGGTACTGGAGCTTGTCAACTAATGGGTTGCCAAGGGATACTGTGTTTACTCCACCTGCCCTCCACTTCTTTTCTCCCTCTGCCCCAAGAGACCAGCAGATAACCACAGATCCAGACAGAGATGGATGGAGAGCTAAGTTATCAGGGTAGCTCTGCGATGCAAACAAACCATCATGGCTGGATTAAAAGAAGATGGAAAGGCCTACAATACATTTATTCAAAGAAACATCCTGCCCTCAATTAACTGAAGTCTCCAAGTAAGAGAGGCTCACCACCATAAATGAGCCACTGCTGTATCAGCAAGTCCAACATGGCCAGGCTTGATTTAAGTGTTGCTGTAATTTCCAAAGGATGTTCCCAATGAAAGGGCAGCACGTTTATAAGCTACAAATTTAACCTAGTAAAGAGCAGGTTGAGTCACCTAGGTGATCTAGCCAGGTTAAAGGAGAGCCACTTCATAACAGAAAACTCTGGCTTCGGGCTCAACATATGTTGCTGTCCCACTAATCTCACATTGTAGGACAACTCTATTCAAAAGTTGGACTCAGAAACAAATGTCCTTTAAATCAGTCCTAAACTGTACAGTAAGCCCAATTTTAACCCTGACCTTTGTGCAGATCCATGATCTGATTTTCCATGTAGCTGTTGTTTTTTGTACTGGAGTAATATTGCACATGTTCTGGCAAAATCTGTAGTCTTGGCTGAGAATTCTGTAATATAATACAGAACTGGAATAATGAAAAAAAACAGGCACCATATTGTCTGTAAACGCCAGCCAGCAGCAGATTCATATTTTTTTTTTTTACCTTGCTTATATTCTGTTAATTGATGGAATTGCAAGAAATGCCGCCTCTCTCGCCTTTTGTCAACAGTGATAAGATCAGGGTTATCTTTTTTTAACAAAAGCGGAATTCTTGTTTTTACAGTCCATTGTTCTGTTCTTATGGTGAGGCTGAGCATCATGTTTTGCCCAATATTTTGATAGTGTGTAGTTAATAAAACCACCATCGAACTTATACATAATATTTCACAAACTAGTGCGCTACTAGCTAACAAAGCCTGCATTGAAAATAAAAAGTTTCAAGTTTTCAAATTAACAAATTTAAAAGCATTAATAAGAAGTAATGCAAGGCAAAAATGTGCTTCACATGAAATCTGAGCACAATTTTATAAATCATTGCTGAAAAATAAAGTGAGAAGTTTGTGATGGGGTTGGTAGATTTAAGATTTGGTTAACTTTCACTTTTGTAATAACATGCCTTAAATGGTAGCAGACATAGTGCTTTCAGGTGCATTAGTCTTGTCATTAGTCTGCTTTTTTTGTTTGTCCCTTCATACACATGCATTTGTTCAACCACATACACCTTCCTCAGCTCATGCAACCCTGGCCTAACCTTTAGCATTTCTGAAATAATTGTCATTTGATATTCCAACCAAAGTCCCTAAACCCAGTTTAAACCTTTGTGAAGATGAGCAAAATATCCTCACTTTAGAGGATCCATGTCATCTCTCTGTCTTTGAGAAGACATTCAGACCTTGTAAGAATACAAGACCAAGAACTCTGTCCCTCTCTCTGCTTCTTATTCTGGTGGTGGTGTGTAGTGGAGAGTGTGTGAGGAATTATTGTGCTCAGTACATTCATCAAGCTACTCAGGGGGAAAGCAAAGGAGTGACAGACAAATATATTACACTCTCATAGACATCGCAGATGCCGTGCATAACCAGGCAGGACACCTATTTAAGACAACGCAGTCCTACTGTTGTTCAGGAGAAACATGGCATTTCTCTCTCTTGCCAAAGGGATAGAACTGGGACTGATAGTCATTTTGGTAGTTGTAGTCATTTGTATGTACTGTAGCATTTTGTGTTTCTAGTAAATTAAGATTGCACTACATGCATTAGACTAGTATCTACTTTTTACTTTTTAATAATGAATATACATTCAAGGCTATTAGATATGATAGATGGTCCCTTTGCCATTTAGAAATATCCTTTCACCTTTTGTGGTACTTTGAATTTCCCTCCAAACTTTTAAAGTAAAAAGCAGTTTAGTTCACATAGCACTTCAGTTGCCATAATGATTGTAATATACAGAAGTTGTCTGCCTGCTCCCTGGACTCAAATCTGGTAGCTAAGGGCTCTGCTTCTCCATCCTGGTCTGAGGGACTCACCACATGTAAGTTTCCAGTCTCCTGTTTATATTGGCTTTATGGTGCACCTTTCAATATCTCTACCAATTTCAGCAAAATTCTAACAACCCAGGAAGACTTTCTGCTTTGTAATTTATTTTGAACTATCAGATTCCAGTGGAATATCTACATTCTCTGGACAGAATGGGAAGTCTTTGGTTTCAGGTCCTTTGTAGCTTTGGAGTCAGTTGGATTCAGTCAAGGAAGTTTGAAAATCTAATCAGGATGCCTCCTGGAAACCTTCCTTGTAGGTTTTCCCGGCAGTCCAACTGGTGCGAGGCCCTGACCGTGCATTTAAGATATCATATCTCATTTAGCCTGGAAACTACTTGGCATCCCCCAGGAGGAGCTGAAAAGAAGGAGAAGGATCCTTCTGCCTTGTTGACCTACCACCACTAGCTAAACTAGGATAAGTCGCTGAAAATGGATGTATAGATGTTGATTTTTTTTCTTTTCCTAACATCAGAGGCATGCTGACTTTGAAGTAATTTTTCCCCACATAGCTATGACAAAACATTCAACCCTCAGCCCTAATGCCTAATTACCTACACATGCTCTTGATGTAAGCACACACAGGTTTTCTTTCCCAGATTTTCAAGCATTATTTTTGACAGTTGTACATACACTGTTATACATAGACACTCACATACACACTCACACACAGGCACACAAACTTACTTAAGATTTTTGAGTAATTTCTTACCTGTCATGTTCTGACTGTACACTGTGGATTGTTTGACAAATTTCCTCTTCTTCACCATATTCATTTTTCTCCCATTCATGCACAACTAATTGCTTGCTGTAAACTGTCAGTCAAGATGATGAGAGGTGTGAGTATGTGCCAGAACATTTATGTGTGTGTATGTGTTTCTGTGTGTGTGCAGTGTGGAGCAGGGAGGTCTGTTGGTATCTGTTCATGCAGTTTAAGTTAAGCTACTATTGCTGTTTTTATATTGATATGTTATGAGTGACAAAGACAGAGAACTAGTTACTTTTTTCATGAGAATATTTGTTGATAATGTTCATTCCCATTACCATATACTTATTATACTGTGCATGTGTGTGTGTGTCACCATTATAGCAATTGTGGCTTTGTGTGTGGGATCTCATTGACCAAGGTGTCACCTTCCCTAACATTTAACATGACATACACTTTGTTGTCTTTGTTGTCCTGCAGCCAGGATTCAGATTGATTGTCCTGGCTTGTCCTTGTGTCAGTTTGTATGTAGGTTTGCTGCCTCTAAAATTCACTTTTTGTTCAGTATGAACATGTAGTAAGAACTATTCAAAATCATTTACAGATAAATTCAGCATCCCTTACATTTATATTCTGGCTATAATCTTATGCAATATGAACTAAAATTATGACCATTCTGGACAACGTGCAAGAAACAAAGGACACTGGTGGTTCAAAAGGTTTACAAATTATAATCAGCAGGTCGGTCTCATTAAAAATAAAAGAAGCTGATTACCAAAGAGTTTCATCATCTCCAAGCAAAAAAAAAAAAAAAAAAAATGAACATCAGATATAACGCACACATGTACAAAGCCTCACAATCATGCCCCTCATGTGGGTAATGCAACAAACCTAAATTTTATTTAGAAGTGTGTAGAGCAACCTTTATAAATTTTCTTACCATGTAGAGATGTATAGATGTGTAGTACTGGAAGGTACCTGGTTTAAACGTCCTTAGAGGTTCTTACGTCAACTTTCCCTTTGTCCTGAAATGTTCTGTAATCCAGTTAAATGTGATTTTTTCCATAATGGTTCTTATGCTTACAAACACTTTCTGTAGGCATTAACACTAACATTAGTGGGTGTTGACTTGCAGTCGTTGCAGCTTCTGCCAGAATGACCAGTGACTGGCAACTTGACTGGAACAAATAAATTTGCTCTACCACTAGGGTAACCACTGTGCTTTCAATATTAAATCCTAAATGTTTTTTTTTCTGTGATTCAGTCATTGCAGTGCATTTGCTAGAATACTTAGTTTTCCTTTGTTGCCTGAGTCACCAAACTGTCAGATGTCTTGTAAGCACCATATATTTTTCCACCTCCAAGATAGTGTACCTCTAATACGAACCAAAGTCCAGGCTGAATTGGTTAACTATTTTATTAGATACTTAATGATTGGTATTTTGTCATTTTTCATCTTTCCATTTTCCATCTTGGTGTAAGATTAAATTTATCCTAGGTGCACCTTTATGCAGATGACACAGTTATAAATATGATGACAGCATCAATAGTCCATCCAATGCCAAGTGACTTTTACATTATTACACGTCTCTCTGCATTGAACCTTGATATTGACAAGTGGCTTCTTCATGTGGTTAAATGTCCACTGTGTAATAATAAATTAATAAGTAGAACTGTACAGCCTGATGTGCTTTTCACTTTGGGGGATATATAAATGCATTTAAATTTCTCTCAACACATTTACAGCTCACCCTGGTGGATAAATGGTCCATGATGTGCAGTGAACAATACTAGAGACATCATGAACAATGACAGTGATTAGGAGTTGTTTCCCTGGGGGAGTCAGCTGGAGCAGCAGTAAGTTGAAACGACTGCAAAGGTGTTTTTAATATTCATATTATCTTGCTTGCCAATTTTTTGAGGAAATGAGTCATTTCTTACAGAGATAAAATGGACTCTGCAGTAATTTTACAAGGATCTGCAACATAAACTGTGGTGATGATGTCATCTAAGGACTGCCCTGGAACAGTGAATAATGGACAAGCTCCTCTGACTATGTTACAGCAACCATTGTGATCTGACTGGGATAAGAGGACTTGATGCTCTGATATCCAGCTAAGGGAGAATTGTCTGTATTTGTGCAGAAGACATTGATTTTATTGTTCCATATCTTTGTAATACTGTGAACATAACTAAACTCAAGGGTAGATTCATTAAGGATTCACTGGCATTTCTAAAATGAAGACTATTGTCCCAATTTTACATGGGCCTTCACCAAAATTTGTGCTTCTGCGGGAAAACAAAGGGGACAAAAAAAAAAACAAATGAGACAAAAACAGTCAATTTCCCACAAACACATTTTCCCAGACATTTTTATTATAAACCTTAGATAGGGTTCATGCCTCCTTTAAGAACTCGTGATCTTAAAGGAGGCATATGATTAAAATTTATAATCACAGGTTTAGGGTTAACCACCACCTCTAAAGTGGTTAGTTAGCTAATCACTAACACTAAAATTGACTGAGCTTTTTTTTCACAAGGAACAAATAAATGCATGAATGAATGGATTTTTTTTATATAGTATTTAGTCCCAACAGTTTTTACTCCTGGTGCTTGCAAAGCTATCCTACACATGTTCTGACTGTTGATCTGTACTCATACCTTCTAATATTGTTGTTGAGAAAAACATTTGTAAACCACATTTCTTAAAAGACAGAAAGGCTCCCAGGTATATGAATCTTGTCATGTTATTGTTGAACAGCATTAGACTGGCGAAGGTGAAAGTATTATTTTCTGAGAAGCAGCCAATATTAAACCAGTTTAACACAAGAGCTTGTTAAATTGAGATCGAGAATACTGACTAGAAGTTAACCCCTGATTCATATAAAATAACTCCTTGTCAGCACAGATGGCCTCTCTTTTCTCTTGGTCTGTCTGTCTTTCTCTCTTTCATTATTTCTCAGACCTTGCCCATTCTGCTTTTATGAGACTGAACGATCAATAAAGAATTGTGCAAGGAGGCAGAGCACTTCACATCCCCATTTGGGAAGATAATTTGCGTCAGAAAATGGCAGCCACTGCACAATAGTATATTGATGTATTAAAGAAAAGAACCGGACAGCATGCATTACAGGGGAAGAAAGACATAGAAATAGAGATAGAGAAAAAAAGTGATAAAAAAACAAGAATGACAAAGATCTGGAGGGAAGCAGGTAGAGGACTAAAATCACAATGTTAGATATGAATTCAAAGGAAATGCTTGTCATATTCTTAATACTGATCAAGACATTATAGTAGCAGGACGTGTTATTCACAATGACCATAACAGAGTGTAGGTGGCACAGGTTGTATAATTATGTCACAGATCTTTCATCAACCATTCCTTCCTCCAAACAGGTCAAATGTAAAAATGTCTGTGTATAAAGGATATTAGTGAACACATACACATTTGATTGATATCTCCAATTTCTATTCAGAATAAAAGTTCATAAATTTGATTGACAGATCTGTTTTTTCTTTTGTTTCAAATGTTATCAAGATTATTGTCTGTACTTCCATGGTAACAACACATAGAGATACATGTGTGAAGTGAACTGAGACTCAGAGGCAGGAAAACAGATCATGCAATGAAAGTTTACATGATCCGTCCAAGCTAGGACTGACCCTCTCCAGTCAATGCTTTCATTACTGCATTGTTCTAATGCTGGCTTTATAGCTAGTAGTTCCTCATTGCCCACATCACAATTCCTCTTAGCTGGACACAACTTCTTTAAGATCCATAAGATTTATCCATTCATTCGTCCATCCATTATATCTATATTGTTTATCTTTTGCGGGTAATGGAGGGTTGAAGTCAACTCAATGCACTGAGATCTTGTTTGGTGGAAATGCTGGCTCCACAGTTCAAAGGCTATGGACATGAGGGGCAGTAACATGCCGCTGAAGTCCATGCTTCTGTGGGTCAGAGCTTTTTTCATGTCAAAAGGAGGACCCATCTATTATTAGGAAGGTGACCATAGTGAGTTCTGATGTCCTTATATGACATCTTTCATTCAACTAACTAAATTTCAAATTGTATCATGCCGGTACACTGCTGTTGCGCATTAATGCCATAGTCCCAATACTTTCACCAGGGACAAACTGCCTGCATTGAAATTGGTTGGCACAGCCTGCACTGAATTTGTACATTTCTCTATTTTCTCAGTATTTTTGTTATTTTCTGCTAGTTTTTTTTTTTTAACTCTTTCAGTTACCAACAATAAAGACAAAGAAAAAAAGTTCATTCTTGATTGTCTAAAAACATGACCTCCACTGCTAGCACTCAAACTTTAATAACACTATTCATCTACTGTATTTTTTCTTGTTAAAATGTTGCCATCTCAGATTATTGTTGTACCAATAGTTACAAAAAAAAAAAAGTGGCTAATGGTGGTGGTGGTGTGTGTGTGTGTGTGTGTGTGTTTAGGTGGGTGGGGTTCATAGAGTACTATGGTTGAGAAGTATCTTCCATTAGCCTTTTGACCTCACAATAATTCCTGGAAGCTCCATTTGTTGTGGCTTTTTTCTTACTGGGTCTTTGATTCACTTAAGTCATACCCCACTTCACCCACTCATTGCTTTGCTGTCTGATTTTTCTCCAAGCTGTCCCCTTTTTTTGTTTGATCTCTATGAAGTACAGTGCAAAATTGTATCATACATTATGGGAAGACAGAGAAGTTTGTTCTCCACTTCCTTATTTGCAGTGATATCAGTGGAAAGTCAACGCTGATAGACTTTCCCATACTATATCACAATACCATCTTAATGTTTGTTCATGTCATCCTCAGGCAACTGACTTTTTAAGTAATGAATGACAAGAAAGAGGGGTGAGAGTACTGACTGATGTAGTAAATTGTCAGCCTATGTGAAAATCAACCTTGGGTACTGCTGTGCAAAACTTATGTACCAGTGGAGCACTTGAGCATTTGACCACACAGGTATCCCACCTTCACACTTTTTTACATGTTTAGACTGTTACAGCATTAGGTTTATGTTACGGATCATGGTCTGATCTAATACTTAGAAAGTACTTAAAGGAATGCGGTGTGTGACTCATTTGCTTCATATGATGCTATCCATCTTCCCCTGGTAAACTGCTGCAGTTAGTAAATGTAACATTTCATTCACTCAAAAGAAAGTACAAAGCATCCCTCCTGCTGGGTTACTGACAGCACTGTTAGCCAAACACAGACAGCATCCAGTTCAAAAATAATTTAGTTGACTTCACTGACGATCAGAAATAAGTGGTACTGCCATGTCTTACGCTGTCCACTGATGCCCCCACTGCCTTCACCTTCCATCACTTTTCTCTGTCTCCATTACAGTCTGTTTTGTGGTTTGGACACTTTCAGACAGAACTCAGTTCAGAAAGTTTATAGCCTCTTATACTGTTATACCTGCATTTCTCTGTGTATGGTTCAGCCAAGAAAAGACACAGTGATACAACTCATAAAATGCAAGTCAACTCAGGGTCTTCTTGACTAAAGCCTCGAATCACTGAATTTTAGGGGACAGCTCTACTCCCCAGAGGATGATTCTAACAGTCATTCAGCTCTCTGTTCTTTCTCCATCTATGGTTTTGACAAAATATCTCATTCTCTTTATATTGGTTTCTTTACCTTTCTATTGCTTCCTTCTTACTGTTGCCCTTAAATGCATCTTAGTTTTGTTTGTCTCAATTCACACCTTCTGTCCTTTATATTCTTAAAGGAAGTTCATACTTTGTGTTGGTAGCAAAATTACGTCAGTCGTTTTTGAGAAAGTCAGTTTTGAGAAAGTTTGTATTTGGCAATTTCAACCAGAATAGCTATGACGGCACGCATGGAGTTACAGGCATGGATCTGTGTTTAAAAAATGGTGATTTGAGACAAATTGCTATTTTTTAAACCACTGTAAGGCTCAAAATAACATTTTACTTCTGTGGTAGTGAGGAGAAGTTTTCTACAGAACAAACAAAGTGTCGTTAATTTCATAAGAAGGATTCTATAGAAGATTGTTTACAAAGGCAGTACATTATCTGAAGGTGTTTTCCTGTCAACACCATCTTGAAAATCCATAAATGTTGATTGCCGAATGCAGATTGCGCTACTGCATCGAAATACTCTCCTGCAACTAACAAACACTCTCCAGACTGTTTGTTAGTTCTCGATTGTTATATATCCCAACCTTTGATGAAATCACAACCTTAGTTGAGTGAGATGCCTTACACAGCCATTGTTATCCATCTGTCCACCCATCCATAATATAATGTAGGACATGTAACCCTGTATGTAAGCGTTTTGTTCTACCAGCTCCAGTATCAACTCAAGATCCAAACACAGTGGCAGTGGTGCAGCGCTTAGTACTGTTGCACTGTGTTGGGATCTTGAGTTTATACTGGAGCTGGTAGAACACAACACTTACATGCAGGGTTACACCTCCTACATTATATGATGAGTCATGATAGGGTGTCTAAAAGAACAAGACTACGTCAAACCAAGAATATTCAGAGCTAAGGTCCTGATTTTGAGACAACAATTTTATTCATATTTTTATCTATTTTTTATTACAATGATTGGCATACTTTATGAGCAAACTGCTGATTTGCAGACCCACGGTGAATGGTCACGTGATCTCTAATCTCATTTTGTTTGCTATTGCTTCTTTTGAAAGTTGTTAAAACATTGCAATTGTATTTAATGTTGAATGATAATGCTGTTTGTGCCAGTTCATTTAGAAAAAGAAATAGTCAATGGGGAAACTCTTTATCATGCAGTCACGCAGCATTTGGCTGTCCAGTGGTGTAACTCAATCATGCTCAACCCTGTCACTAACTCAGTCAGTTACACATTCACAGGGCTGGCTCAGCAATTGTGGTCAACTTGAAAAGGTATTAAAATAGATGGAGGAGAACCAGATACCAAATTTTCTTATTCAACACTTTTGTATTGTAATGAAACTGGATGCCTGTATCACCCTTAGTGTATCCCCGTTGCTTATAGTCTATGTAAATAGTACTAGATTACACCCCATTTTTGCATGTCTCCCACCTTCTTCCATTACGTAATGATCTGTGATGCTTCATCATGAACTGATCAGATATTATGTGACAGTGATAAAGGATTTTGACAGCCATTTAACATCAAATGAGGAGCTGAGGTGAAGTAATGTAGTTACTCCCTAACTGACATCATGAAATATACTCGCAAAATATACAGTTTCTTACACCTGTATCTACTGTTAATAAGCATACTATAGGGACACAATGAAGCCTTTGGATTTGAGCCCAGCCTTTGTGCAGTGTGAAGCACAAAGCAATGACAGAAGATATTGCACATTTCTGTAACAGCGCCCTGCAATGCATTAGGGAAATAAAAAGAGGAGCATCTGACAGCTTTGCTCATTGAGAGGGTGGGTAAAGAGCTTCATGTTCACATCCAAAATGCATCCATATTTCGCTGTTTCATGACTTGCTGACAAGCCAAGATAAAGGGCCTGTGCCAAGATGGTGGAATCTGATCCTGTCCTCTCAAAGATTTTAATTTTTTTTTTGTTTAGACATTTTAAAATTACCTAATGTACATTTACATTCCTGACTAAGATGTTTATCAGCTGATATTAGCCTAAAATTGGCCTATAACAGATATAAAGATATCAGCATATTTGTTTATTTATAAGTATCACTATGCAAAGGGTAGGTGAACAAAAGCAATAAAATACTGAGTAAAACCAAGATATAAGCCACAGATGGGTGAACAATTTATATAAAATAAGAAAACTGGCCAATATTTTGACATCAGAATTCTTTAGCTCCCAGTATTTTAGCTAATTGTTTCTCATTTGTATTCAGTCACCAGTGAGATGGGCATACCTGTGGGGTAGAACACAAACTAAAATGACTGAGAACTTGGAATGAATGGATCAAAATGAAAAAAAAGGATGTTTTGCAGCTTAAACTGGACAAATCAGTGGTAAGTATTCAGAGATCCAGGTTAGCTCAGATTGGACAATAAGCTATTACCTCTAGTGACAGTCAATTATTGATTTTATATTGCTTTTAAATGGGGTTAAGATTAATTGAGGGACTTAATATTGGCTAATGAAGGTGTGGTGGTATGTTTATAATTCTTTCAGAGAAAAAAATCAAATATGTGTGGAAAGTCTCTTTTCTTGCTCCTGTACAGATGTTAGAACAGAGCACAGCAGTCAGGAGTGAAGCTTTGTCTAGTCACACTGTAATTGTCTAATTCATTGTTGACATTGTACATGTAGTCAATGCAGGAGTTATGTATCTACTGAAAGGTTTAGTTGACAAACCACACCTGTCACACTGCCAACCTCTCTGGCCTCCATCTTTAGTGTAACAAGAATATATTTGGCTAATTCAAAAGTTCACAAGACAAACCAAAACCATAGATGTGTACCAAACAGAACATCATATGTTAAATGGTTTGTCGTGTGTACAAAATAATAATAATAATAATAATAATAATAATAATAATAATAATAATAATAATAATAATAATAATGATAATAATAATAATAATAATAAAAAACATCACTGCCCTATTTATTTAGTTTTGGTCACAATAGCAGCAGGTCAAGAAAAGTAGTATGGGTGTCCCTCTGCTCAGTGACACTTTACAGATCCTCTAGCCACATGAGATATATAGTCTAATCAGAATGTTCTGGGTTTACTGCAAGAGTTTCTTCTAGTTGAAAATGCCTTAAAAAGAAGGTTGCCACTGGTCATCTTCATCAGGTATCTGAACCACCTCAAATTGCTCATATTTATGTGAGGGAGCAGCTCCAGGCTCCTCACCCTATCTCTATGGCTGAGGTACTCATTTCAGTCATTCTTTTTTAGATTGCATTCTTTTGGTCACACCAAAAGCTCATGTGCATAGGTGAGTATTAGAACATAGTAAGTTAATGCTAGCCCTGAAAAGTGAGTGTAAGAAAGTAGAAAGTACTCAAGGACTGTGGAAGACAATGCTAGAGGCCAACTCAAAGTCAGTTACCATCAACTATGGGATATACTGAAGTGAGGCACTATCCCCAATGCCACTTCTCAGGCTGGTTGACAGGAGATGTCAGATGTCAGATGACACGAACATCAACAAAGAAGAAGGAGCACAAATAATATGAAAAATTAAATCAAGTGGAATGAATGAGGCGCTAGAAAAGATGTGGAGAGTAAAGGCAACACTGGTGCCTGTGGTTATTGGAGCACTGGTGGCTGTAATCCTAAAACTGAACGAGAAGCTCCAGTAGATCCTTAGTACAACAAATGACACAGAAGAATGTAGGAACAGCTAAGATACCGCCCATATTACTCTAACTAAAACTCAAACTTCCAGTATTTGAACACATAAATGTTTAATAAATGCTGCACATCAGAAGCAAAAACCCACAGAAAACAGTGGTCTCTGTTTGTCTAGCAAATCCAGCTCCTGTTGTAGCTTAGCCCTGATTAACCTATTTTATCCTGGCTTGGTTCAGATAGAGGCTACAATTCACTTTTTCTTCAGGTTCCATATTTTAGAACAAGTAAGGCCATGCTGTGTGTTGTGGCTTACATGGCATGTACACAGCCCTGTGTTCTCACACATGCACACACACGCTCACTTTGACACCCAAGGGGTGGGACTCATCGACTGAGCCACAGACTCATCAGAAGATTGTTCAGTCAGGCCACTCGCATTAATGGTGAAGTAAATTGAAAAATGCAATCAATGATTGGAGTGAATGCTTGGCGGTAATGATATCAGCGTGAGATAATCCAGTAATTGCCAAGCTGATGTATTCTCTATTGGTATTTAGCTGCTCTGCCTGTCACTATAAAGCATGCTCCCCTTTTCTTTCCCCCCGGCCACGAGTGGAAGGCAGAGGTATCGAGAGAAAAGTAGGATATGGCTTCTGTGAGAGTAGCTAATGAGGGTAAGGCTTTCTTAATATAATGCACAGAAAATTTCCATTACTATTCAGTTAACAATACATGACATTGTTTGTTAGAAATTACCACAGATAAAAAATAAACAAACAAAAAAACCTAATAATAACATGGATGGGACATTGAACTATGAACTCCAACCAAGGTGCTGGGAGTGTTTTTCTTTATGTTTTAAGCTTACTTGAATCTATTGGAGATTAAGTAATCCATGAGAGTATTGTCAGCAGACCAATGTAATGTTATTATTTATCATTCATTCTTATTCTAGAGAACCCTAACTCTAACATCACTGAGATTGGGAGAGGCAGTGGTGGCCTGGTGGCTAAGGGTGTGGGCTTGGGTCTGGAAGGTCACACGTTCGTATCCACCAACTAAGGGACTATGTGTATAATATTATTGTGCACAACAAACCCAAGGACACTTCAAGTGAAGAAAACCTGACTATGTTACATTGATTCTCTTTTTGTACTGATATGATGGTTGGCATCATAACGTCTTAACCAATCATGTGTCACTTTCTTATCTCTAACCGTCTCCAACGCTGTGATTGACATTTCAAACTGGCTTCTTTGATTGGTTGGGGGGTTGGGGGGGGGTGGCTGTTTTTGACCTTATGTTGAACCCCATTACATCACCCCCTGACTCTTCTTGACCTTAGGTTAAACCCTCTTACATCAGCCACTGACCCTCTTTGACCTCAGGTTAAACCCTCTTGTTTTTTTTTTCCATAATTCATATACACTCCCTATGCTCTCCTTACATCTTTTTGGGGTTATAAGACAGTTTTATACACTGCCAGACACCGCTATGCTTTTACCTCTTTCTTATTGCATGTTTTAAGATAACATATATTTGAAAAACAATATTTGGTTACATACACATGTTTATGAGAGAGTTATTTTATACAGGATGATATCTTTGCTACTTAAACACACACACTTAAACTTACACACATCTATATTCTTATCTATTGCAGCCGATACACACACAGCTGAGCCGTTGTGCTCTGCACAGATACTTTCACACATTCACACACTCTTCAGTGTGCAGGCCTTAACTGATCCTCTTAAGACACTGAATTTTATATAACCATCAGTAATAATGTATTGATTATACCTATCAGTAGTTACACATTGATTATATATTGATATGCTACTAAAAAAATACACTACAGATACCCTTGAGAAAGGTACCATCCCCACACACACATTATTAGTTCACCTTGAGGGTGAACTAATAACTAAAAAGGAAAAAGCAGCTGCAATAAAAGAAAAAATAATGAGCTACACTGACATACTACCAACACCCCTGCTAATGGTGGCATATAATTCTTTTGTTGTCCAATGCCCAAGCGCAGTGACTGAATTATTATCTACGCTGGCCCCAAAGGGTCAAAACAAGCAAAAGTTCCAACACAAATACATAAGCAACCATACAAATGCAAAAACTACTGCATGAATACAAAAGTGCAAAGGTTGCCACAACAGAAATTAATCCTCAACAGAAGTCCTGGTTGCTGGGGGACAATAATTGGTGGTGGACAGATCACTAATAGACTAATATGACTGGGAAACCTTTCGAAGAAGTTTGAGCAATAAATGAAATGTTGTTGCTAGTTAAGTATTATTAATGTTTCTTTGTGATATAGCGACCACCAGGAAAACCAGGACCAGTATTACTCAGCGTACTGCTGCACAGTTCTGCCATGGCTTACTTTACATCTGTGTTGTGATTTTTGTATTATGTTGACCCTTCTTGGGGAAGTTTTCTGCATAGATCACAACACTGTACTTGTTCAAAAGATTTTTTTTTTCATTTAGGATCAAAATTACCTTGACTAAATATTGTCCTCATCACACTTTAATGGACCAAACGGCAGTAACCCCATGAGTATCAATATAATAACATAATCATCATTAAAATGATGATTCTGAAGTGACAGTGTAATATGTCACAATTTCTCATGACAGAAGGTTTGCGTTATTAATTCATTTAAGGCCCTGTGACCACACTAGTGACAGGGTCTCACTTTTTTCTAATTTAAAATCTCAACATTACTAGGACACAACATTAAGCCTAAGTAGAATTGTGTAAAAAAGATGGTTAACAAAGTTGGCTTTTCTGAATGGCTGACATTATTTGTCTGCTGTATTGCTGTCAAAACAAAACTTCTGTACTTCCTCCATCCAATTATGAAAATGAATTTTGAAGTTGAGTTACCAAAAACACAATATCTATTTTCAAATAAACTCAGTTTATTCTCATTAATGCTACTGGGCCAGACAATTAAATAGACAACTATAATTAAATAACCAGCGTAAAATGGATTGCACTGTGTCTAAATCCTTCATAAGTAGGTCTATATAGGGCTGTGGGCTTGGCATCAATGCATCTATAGGGTTGAAAAATTATAATTTATGATTTATAATATTGGAAAGCTGTTAATTTTTTTTTTTTTTATGAAAGTAACTTCCAGATGAATGTCAGGACCTAACGTTCCCAGCAGAGCTTTTTGTTTTAACAAGAATATCAATGTTATTCACTTTATCTGTCAACTTTGCTGCACGTTGTAGCTGACTAAAGTTCACATGGAAGAGAAGGGCATCCATTTACAAAAAAACCCAAAACAAAACTAAACAACAAGAAATTATAACATAATGTATTAACGTGTAATGTAATATATATTGTAATATATTTTATAGTATTTCATAAATTATAGATGTTTTATGTAACTGATAATGCAGTCCTGTTGTATGGAAACATATTTATTAGGCAGATCAATATATTGCAACTGTTGGTGTTTAAAGAGGCAAGTGGGGAACACTCATTTTGAAAACAGCACAGTGAAAAAAGACTGCAGTAATTAGTATAGAGCTAGCTTGTCCACAGGTGGAATAATAGCCCGTTAGATTAATTGTTTTTTATTTTGCAGTGAGACATGAGAAACACTAAAGTTTTATATGTTTCAATCGTGGTGCATTCTTTTTTTTTTCATTTCTGCATTGTATATACCACAAGTATGTATGTTTAATGCAACCCTTGTGATTTGTAATGAACACTGCAGCAGGGCTCCAAACTTTCAACCTCTCTCACAGTCTGTTATGAGCTGACGCAGTGGTTGAGGTGCAGTCTCCCACTGGGGGCTGCAAAGAATTCTTGCTTATTCAGCATTTTCTCGATCATTCTTGCTTTCCACCCTCCCCCTTTTTCCATCCCTGCCTCCCAGCTTTCATTCCCAGCAGGTTTTAGAGTGGTGTGAAACATACATTAATTAATTACCCTACATAACATTCTCACTTACCTACAATAGTTGGTTTTAATCTGCATGAACAGTGCAAAAAATTTCGAGATGAAATGCAAACAGTAATGGTTCCTCATGGTGAACATGGTACAATGGCTATTAACTGGCTGCATTGATGTGCAATAAATAGAAATGAGTTTTTTCATCAATAGTTCTGTGCTGTTCATAAATTAATGTAAATGATCTCTCAAGGAATTACATGGAATAGAAAATATGACAGACTTTATGTTTATAGATGTAAACTTGAATTATTTTATGGTCAATTAATTGCAGGGTCTAGGAGTTGTGAATCTGAACATTAAAGCATTCCAGCAGTCCTTCATATATTTCTCTGTCTCTTTGGATGAGAAAAGTAATCTAGATAAGTAGAAGGCAGTGAGACACCAGGAAGTGTGTCAGCAGAACACTTGTATGGTCCATATGGTGGTGGTGGTGGTGGTTGGAGTTTGATCTTTAGGCTCTGAGTTGGACTGACTCTTTTTGCCATTAAACAGATTGTTAAATAGAAAAGACTACTCTAACTTAGAATCGTACCTGCAGACCACACAACTTATGCATTATGTTTTTGCAACAAAAGATAATCCAAGTACAGTGGTTTTGTCTGTTAAGAGTTTTAATGGTTGCTACCAGACCGAAGAACAGCAGTTTGTCTGCTATTCAGAGCAGAGGACTCTTTAATGGTTTGAATTTGATTCCATATTGCAAAACTATATTTTGTGTTCATTGTTGCAAGTAAAATCCTTTGCTTGAAGAAAAGGGTTGCTTGTATTTGGAGTTGCATCTTTATTGGGATATAAGATGGTTCATTAGTATTTCTACTGGTACAGATCAGCAAAATTTTTTGGCCTAACCAGTCACCCTGCTAAAAATAATCCTGATTGTCTACAGTACAGGACATTCCCAGCTTTCACACACCTCATCCACTCTGATGAATTGAGATGAGCTCTACCAACTGCAGTGGGTCCTCCTGGCCACCAGGTGTCCCGCTTTTTGACATAGGGAGGGATTGAGTCTGTGATCTCAAGAGAGGAATTTGACTGAACTCCACTTTGTACAGATGTCTTTCCTGAACAGGTTATGGATCCCAATAGAGAAAGAAATTGAAGAGATCAAATCATCTGGCTTATGTCAAGCTGCTACATCATCTTTCAGCTGTTAATTCAACTATTAATTTCACCCCTTAACAAATACCCTCTTGCTAGCCTCCTTTTTCCATCCCACATTTAAGGATTTATTGCATAAAGGAAAGGTCTCTAGTTGATGTTTGCAGATGGCTGTGATTTGATACAGGAATGGGTCGGTAAGAAGGTGGGTGTCATATGGACTGGATTTTCTGATACTAAGCCCACTGGAGAACTGGACTGCTCTGATTGGACAGAAATCATTGGTGAACCAAGGAATAATTTAATGGTAATGGAAAAGAGATTCAAAACCATTTTTTTAAAATCATTATTATTTTTTTTCATTGATTGTTGTCCACCTATTTCACATAGGTATCAAAATCCTATGGGTCACTCTCTGATGTAGGTAAAACTTAACCCAATTGGTTAAATGTGTCATTAATCTGAATTATCGTGCAAAATACCCCAATTACTCATCCATGAATATAATTTCAGATGCAGCACCATAAAACTAATAACCATTTCTCTGGGTGATCTGTCCACAGGGTCTGTGATACATGCACTTACTTTACGGTCTTCTAAAGTAAAGCACAAAGCATAGGATAGATAAAATTACACAGAAAACTACAGAAAACACAGAGGGATATTTCTGTTGTGGGACACCTTAGGCACTGCAAACAAAGACAATCCCCAGTTGCAATTTTAATCACAGTCTTATATGGGGACAGAGAGCCCTGTGACTACTAGTGTGTTTGCACCCAGCTCTCTGAGTTGTTTAGCAGTTACCTGGTAATTATTCTTTCTGCCTCTTCCAGATTGACTTGGAACACATCATGACACTGCCACCATCATGCTTATTATGCTTTGTAACGGTTACTGTTACTTGTATTTGGTTGTTTTTGAGTCATGCTGTCCACTGTTTTCTCCAGACATGACTTTTAGGATAAAGGCCAGACAGTTCAATCTTGATTTTATCAGGTCAAAGATTTCTCACAGTCTAATGACATGTTAATAAAGTACCTCACAATCAAATGAGTCGTCTGTGGTGAATTTTTGCCTTTTTGATCATGTGACTTTGGATGGTGGACTGTTTTGCCTGTATTTTACTGTCAGTGACTATTGACAGTTAGGGGGGATGCTCTTTTGGAAAGGAAGTAGGACTATCATCACCACTGACAATAGCCGAAGATAAGCAAGAGATAAAAATTTTCTGAACTTACATGGTAGCCCTAATACTGCTCTGACTTTCCTTCAAGCCCTCCTCTTTTTTGTTGTGTCTATAAAATACAGAAGTTGTATAATATTACTCTGGGTATCCACAGATGCACTTGTCCTACATTTTACTGACTCCCAGAGACATCAGCTGAAGCTGAAGTTGAATAATGGATATTGAAAAGTGGTGGAAATAACTTGATTGTCTACATGCACAATGCTACATGCTTCAAGCTTGTGACAGCACTTCCACCAAAATGAAACATTTTGGAAGACATCACCAAGTGTGTCCACCCCCGGCACAAGAAAGAGCAACTTCTTCTACACGCAGCATTTATAACAGGCCAAGTTCAATCACTGAAGGAATGGAAGTTGCAGAATGTGAAAGTCAGTTTTCTACAGCGGATTTTTTGATGTGTCAGATACATATTTTCATTATCATCCATCATATTATATGTTCTGCTGTTTATCTCATTTTCTGGATTTATCTGTTCAATCAATAAGGAGCTGACACTCTAAATTACAAGACGCAAAATACAAAGTGCCATCTCTGATAGCTTTTATTCCCACATTAATTTTACTTCATCTTTCTTGTAGCTATGTACTTTTTTTCTGTGGCGTCAGCTAATAGCAGACTTTTGCCTTTCTGATAAAACAGTTATCAATGAGGGCGATTGCCTAAAATACACATGACTGAATCACAGTTGTACAGTATCCCTGACTGATTATAAATGAACATCCTAGTCCTCACTTACCTTTTGAGAACATTCAGAACAGTGTCATTCCTTAACCCAACCTACATGTTTGGATAAAACAGGAGGATTTTTGGTTCAATTTATTATCATTATTATTATTATTAGTTTTTAATTTAGTCAAATGGACATTATTTTGAATTATTATTTTGCTCTGTAATGATGTTTTGGTGGCACTGTGCTGAGACCTTATCTTTAAAAAAAAAAAAAAAAAAAGGAGAAATCAGACTAACACTGCATTTTATGAACTTCCTATAGGGTATTTTTAGTACTGTTCTTCTTGACCCAATAACAGGTCTTTTAGCACAGGCTATACTGTATATATTGCTAAAAATTACCCACTGTCCCCTTCAGCTTTTCCATTGTACTGCCCTCCACCTAACTCAGGGATGCAGAAACAATCCCCAATCAGATGTGAATAGTCCATCACAAATCTTATGAATATAATATGTTGGGAAGTTGTAAATTCATTTTTCTATTGGTCATTAAATTGCTAGTTCTGAAGTAAGAATATAATTTCAGTCAGAAATGAAGTGGTGACCCAAACACAAGAGACATAGTATTTGTGATGTGATAATGTATCAGAATTTAGGGATCATTGGGGGCATATGCTAATACAATGCTGACAGCTGAATGAACTACACCAGTCAAAAATCAATCAATTAAATGGCAGTTACAGTTTAATTTGAATTAAAATGATTAATTAAAATTATTTAAAATCTGGATCCTTCTGTGCCACACTTGAAACTCATTGCAGGCAAACTGATATTAGTCCTACTAGACTCAAATGTATTTTGACACTTGAATATTTTGAATGCACTATGCTATTGATTAAATGTTATTTCGACATTACCAATGGATTCAGACCTCTGACTTTATCACTGAATAAAAATCAGATGCAGACCATTGAGAAGTAAGTTTGAGAATGTAACATTAAGGTTTTTGTTAGTTTCAGCAAGAGGAAATACAGAAACAGCAACAACACTGTCTTTAGAAAAAAACTCTAGGCTTCTTATATTATTGGATCCGATGCTTAAATTTTGGTTGGCATTTTTTTTTTTCTTTATATTATGAAGTCAGATAGCACCCCATACACAACACATTATTGTGTGGGAATATCAAAAGCAAGACAGATCTGTGATGCCTAATTATAGTTTTTGAGTTGTGATTGGTCTGTTCATAAAGGACAGTTATATATTATTATCATTATTTCTTCATCATCCTTTAATGGCTTAAGGAAAACAGCTTTTAAGGGCTGTCATCCCTATGGAGTCAGTGGTTAATTGTTTTTTTCTCTTGTAGATTTCAGGCCAACTGATGAGCTGTCAGCAAGAGCAGTGCAGGGTAAGTCTTGTCCAGTATGTGTACACATATACACATATTGTGTTGTTGTATAATGTGTTTTTTTGTGTAAAATATACCAATATATATACAACAATTGCCATACACCTTGTACATATAACTGGTAGTACACCTTGAGGTAAACCAAAACTGGAGAGATTATACTGTATAACACCTCAGGATTCCCCAGGAGGAGCTGGACAGTGTTACGAAGGAACCGTAACCCAGATGAAAATTACATTACAAATATTATTGAGTCATTGCTGCCGGCTATAAACTCATTCAGCTGCAATATTTTCATTTGTATCATGGTTAATTTTTTTTTTTTTTTTTTGAATATTCTTTATTCAAAATCATGCATATAAAAACAAAGCAAAACAGTACATTTAGGACAAATCAAAAAAAAAAAAAAAAAAGAACAATTTATGTCTCAGCAAACATACAAACCCAAGTCAAGATCTACTACACAAATGGATCTCCCACAAAACGAAGCCCTGAATTGGTGGGACAAAGTATAGCAATTCATCTGTCTCGACATCTAAAGTGGGAGATGACAGGGGCACACAAAACCAAAAATAAGTTCATTTTCACACAGAGTTTTGCATTTATCTTCTCCATTACACAAACTTTCTTTAGTCTTAATCACCATTGTTGAAGCGTGGGCGGTAGAGGAGGTAGAGCCAGGACAGAGTTATAATTTTCCTGGCCACAAGTAGGAAAATCTGTTTTAGCTGGACTTTTTTTCTACCATATACCTTCCCCTAGAGTCAAACCCAGTATATAATGTAATGGGTTCATTGGTGATTCATTTTTCAAAATGTTTAGTATGGAATTAGTATTGGGCAATCCCAAATGATGTGAGTGTGGTCCCTGATCTGTTTACATTTTCTCCAGCATAAATTTGTATTGTTTTTGCCATATTTTGATGTAATGGAAGGTGTTTTGAAGTATCTAATTTTTAAATTTCCAATTGAATTCATTCCACACTAGACTATGAATAAGTTTATGACCCTGTTCACATGCAGTTCATTTTTGCAGGACTTTTTTTTTTACTTCACATACTTTGTAATTTTAATACTAGAAAAACAAGTATTTTTAATTAGCAAAGTGTCATACAGCCAAAGGAACTGGAAGGACTTACAAAACACCACAAACACAACACATAATTTAATACAAAGGAATAAGTGAAACACATTGTCATTTAAAAATATTGTGTCACTTAAAATTCATGTTAAACAGTACTACAAACTACTCACCTTGTGGATGAAACATTTACTTACACATTTGAAAGTCATTCACACACCCGTTAAGTATCACACTATTTATTTTATTTGCATGATAATTAGGGGAGGTTGTAAAAAGAAAAATAACCAGAAAAGACTCTTTTGAGAACCTGTAACTGGAAGGAATACACTTTAAATACTTCAACAAGGATCAATTGGATGGCAAGTATGGTGCCAACAACCATTCTAATTTTAGCTCCAGTAGGGTGAGGTGGCACAGCGATGCCTATATTGCCATCTTACTGCAGCATCCCACCAAAGACTAACCAAATACTGGCTCCATGCTTCAGAAACTCATGTGTGAATATGTCCATTTAGCTGGTATGTCAGAACCATCTATATGATGAGAATGTTTTGGTCTCATTACTGACCTAACAGGAGACTTGAGAATAGCAGTGAACCGGGAGCCTCATTATAAATCTTGTAGATTGAGTAGAGGTTGCTCATATCCGCACTTAATGAGTCAGAGATCTCGCCTCCTTGCCTCACGGGATTCTAAGTCTAATTTTGCCACCATACATTGCCAGGTTGAAAAAGTGATTTATTTGTTTTCAAATTTTTTTTTTTTTTTCCAATAGCAAACCATGGAGTAAAAAAAATAAAAAATTAATCAATAAAATGCAGTTACAGCAGCAGTAAGTGCAGATTGTGTTAGCTTTGATATCATGCAGCATAACTCTCATTAAATTGTGGGTACATTTTGAGTCTAAAAATAAACTTCCAGCCTTAGTTTTATTATTCATGCCATGGCATCTTATTGCCATTCCCTCTACACACAGATACCCGCCGATTTCATTTCTTTGTAATTGTCCATAGCCAAAAAGAAATGAAGAAGTATTTCCTTCAGGATAAACGGGAAATGAGAAGCAAATAGATTACACTCTCAGATTGGATTTGGAGTCAGATTTTTATTATTTATTTATTTTTATTCTTTTATTTTTGTTGTTTTGTTTTTAATTCTGTGTGGATACTTGGCCGTTGGGATCTTTTGTGAAAATAAATACACATTTCTTTGTTTTTTTTTTTTTTTTTTTTTTTTGTTTTTTTTTTATCACAGCAAGTTCTTCCGTCACTGTTTACTTCAATACGCATCATGTGAAAATTTTTCTTTTTTTCTCATTTCCCTCTAGACTCAAACAATTTGCTTGACCCTGTTTTACTTGTTAAACTATTTATGATGTTAATAATGCAGTTATGGATTTTTTGACCTTCTGGGGTTGAAGTGACATAATCACTTTTATGTGTACTTGATGTCTCTATTAATAAAAGCACAATATTGTGTAAAATGTCTAATGTGCAAAATTGCAAGGGCCTCAAATCACTCTAGTCTGGGAGTGAGCAGTTGGACACTATCTACTATCTGCTGTCTATCAGTGGTAGCACCCAAGCTCATCTGAAATTGGTAGATCCTTGATACACAGAGGGGCCTGCTTGTGTAAAGCCTTAACAGTCAGAAATAAAATTTTAAAATCAATATCAACAGCAGGCCAGTGTACAGACAGAAGTGGTGTGATCTGCTCATAGTCACCTGATCCAGTAATTATCCTAGCAGTAGCATCATAGACCAACTAAAGGTGATGTAAGGAAACCTGTGTAATGCATGTGTAGAGGGCATTGCACAAATCTAGCAGTGAAAATAAAATGTAATTAATCTTGAAACTAAAGTCATATAAAGCAGATCTGAACAACCTTGTTTAGAGAATAAAATGCCCAGAAAACACCCACATTCCTCCTGATTGTTTTATTGTTGCCAGAAAGACAAGCAAGGGATTTGTTGATTTGAGATCTGAGTTTGTGTTTTTTCATCATTTAGTTTGAGGACGTGTTGCTAAATCTAGTAGTTTCAGTCAAAAAGCAATTGGTGAACTGGATTACAATTGGACTATAAGATCTGCATCCAGTTGCATGTACTCAGATCGGAGATTAATGGACTGTACACAGCGATTTCATGCTATCAGCACAACAGTAATACTGTATATTGTGTTTCCTAATGATCTGACGTGAGGGCGTGTTATAAATGCAAAGCCCAAGAGTGACACCTGAGGACCTGTATTGGTGAAATTGGAGGTTGAAGCAAACAACAGAGACAGATCTTTTAAAACAAACCAATACTTGTCTGATGCAGGAGTGGACAGCTATGTCAAAGGGAACAATTGTCTGGACCAAGAATGCTCATTTGGCCAGCTGGTTCGAATCCAGAACCTTCACTGTTTTGCCCTTCCACAAACCCCCTTTCTCATATTCTGTGTTGATGGTATGACTAGTCAGCAGATGGCCATTATGGTTACAGGTCAAGAATAAAATTGCACTCTTAATAAAAGCCAGCTATATTATTTAGCATTCCCCTCACTGCTCATGTTTAAATTCCAGTGGTCAAAAGTATATTTACTCAAGCCAACAAATCTAAATGCTTGAAAGATGGGATGCAATCATCTCAACATGGAGCAGAGTCTGAAAGGAATTTTTCCAAGATCTCATGGAATCCATGCAGATTCCATGAGAAACCAAAGATGTTTTCAGTGCTTGTGGAGTGTAAATGTCATTTGGAGGAGAATGAACATGCACATAAAGTACTTAATATTTTCCAAAAATAGCATGGAGTTATTTGAACAAATTATCACTGATGTTATAATGCAAAACTCATTAACCAGTGATGATATCTTTGTGCTTCTTAATGTACACACAAACATAAGAAAGCCTCAAGGTGTACAGCAATTTCACAAACCAATGCAGAAGCTACAGTAACATTATGATTATGATGTCTGCAAGGTACAATACTAGATGCCCACCAAAACCTATCGTTATAATCCACTCTCACTTTAAACATGCAAACATACAACTATTGCTAAACCCTATTACCTGACCCTCTTAAAAACCTAATCTTGACCCACTCGCTCTCAGGGATTAGAAAACTATTTGAAAGATTTCTTTCTTGATTTTGTTGTCGAAGAAGGTAATTGTCATCAGCATTTTTGATAACTTTCAGGTTTTGAAGCTCTACATACTGAGAACCTTACTGAAGGTGACAAATTACTTACTCCTTTCTGCAGGTAAAGTTGAAAGCTACTTTATTGTTGTGTTAGATGTAAGTGTTGGTTATATCCTTTAATATAGCATTGGAACTTGGGATTGTTGAAAAGTGTATACTGTTTATTTAATATAGTCTAAACAAGTGTATCTTTTATTGTCTTAAATTCAGCAAAAATCTTCACTTTCCCCTTTCACTTGTGGTGTTCTCCAGTCAATCTTGAGTTGGTACCATTGTTACGCTAACAGCACCCAGTTCTATTTCCTATTATAGTCCACTATGCATAGTGTCTAACCCTAATACTGACTACCTTTCTGATTAGGTTTTCAGAACTTCCTCAAACTTAATAACAAAATACAAATTCTGGGAAAGTCATACCCATTTCTTTTAGTCAGATAGTCCATAAAATGTGATCTTATCAAATAATGTTAAGGCAGGTGTTAGAACTCTGGGCATTTTATTTCAATCTGGCCATTGTTTTGATGACCAAAGACAAAAGTTAACTTCAAAAATGCGATCCTTTTGAAGATTTACACAGGATCATCTATAATTTTTTTTTTTATCATTTTAAATGCCTATGTAGGTATTACCCAGGCTACTCTCCATTGCATTCAACATTATCAAACTGCCGCTGTGAGGATTATCACTTTTTCAAGAAATGAAGAAAATGTAATGTGAAATACATTCACGTGAATTGAAGTATGTCCTCTGTGCATTTTTCAAATTGATTTCAAACAGTTCATGTTCATTTTTAAGGTTTCACAAAATCTGGCCCCAAACTCTAGAATGAAATTAGGTTTGAAAAGACAAAAAAAAAAAAAAAAAAAAAATCAAATCTAAATGAAAAAAAACTTTACTAAGGGAAGTGCCATATAAATAAAACTTCCCTCATAAGTATTAATCTAATCAGCCCACAGGCCTGACTCAGCTTCTGTGACAATTAGTTAAATCATAGCCAAATCCTACAAAATCTGGCCGAGCTCACCTATGTGTGAAGACCCTGCCTTCTCATTGGATGAGACTCATCGGAGCCACCTAGGAGTTCTCATGATGCAGGTGTGACATCACCAAGGTAACAACAGATGGCTGACTCTGCTCCTCCCTGCTCTTGGCCTTTTGGCTGATCCACACTGGATGGATTTGCACACAGTTCGACTGCTACTGAACCAGTTACAAGTAAAAGGCTGGTCTCTGGGCAGAGAGTATACTCACTAATAGTCTGTACTCTATTGTTTTACAGTGATGCTGTGAAGGACAGAAAGCCATGTCCTGTGATTACAGCGAAACCCTTTTGTTGCTGCATATTTTGATTGTTCATTGTTCATTAGCTCTCTTGGAGATTACAATCTCCTTTGCTTTGCTTTGGATGCTTTGCTTTCTCTCTTATCCTAACTACACCTGAACACATTTGTACATGAAAGTACCCTTGTTTCACAAATTGTGTGGTAGCACAACCCAAATTTCCACAATGCCATTTGCTCAACAAAAACACGTAGTAGACCAAACCCTTTATCCCCCTCTCCCAGGTTTAAACCTTCTTGCAACTGAACCTGTCATCTTGTGCTTTTAATGCTTATTGCTGTAGTTGGAAAACAGTAATTGTTAATTAGGAGCGGCATTGATTGTGATTATTGTTGCCTCTGTTGATTAATTTTGTATCTTTGGCAGATGTTACTTGTGCCTATGCACATTTCTTGTGACAATGGCTGGATTGTAACGGTCAGTGCACCAACACTGTATTCAACCCTCCACTGTTCACTTGATAAATGTCGATATCCACCAGATACTGTGTGTGTGTGTGTGTGTGTGTGTGTGTGTGTGTGTGTGTTTTTTTAACCTCTCCTCCTCTGTGTCGCTCTTTTGCTCTCTCTTTCGTTTTTACTGTGCAGTAGTATAGCGTAGTATCCTGCTGCATAGAGTAGATTTAGTCATTAGGCTCTCTTTCTCCCTCCCCCTCTCTCACACACGCTGAAACGTTTACACATATTGAAATACACAGTCAGTGAGAACTGGTGGTTAAGCGGGACTTCACACAAGAGGATTAAGAAAGGAAGGGAAGTCAAAGGGAAGATTTTAAAAAAGGGTCACAGGCATCTTCACAAACCAAAGAAGAGTTGTCACACTGACTGTGATGGTGAGCTGGTGACTGAAGGATACGCAGTCTGTAGGTTGCACAACTTCTGTTTGAAATAAGGGAGGAGGCTGTTTTGGTGCCGCAGGGGAGAGCACTCAGCTGCCCAGCCATCATGATGATGTATCTGTGGGTAAGTTGTATCTGTGTGGAATGCTTATACTGTGTGTGTGTGTGTTTGTGTGTGTGCGCGCGTGTGTGTGTTTGTTTGTGTATGTGTGCTGTTTTTGAGTTGCTTTTTGAGTTTTTTATTTTTATTTCCTGTGTTGTAAATATATTGCAGAAAGTGTTTTAGGCTCAGTTTTCTATTCAAAAAGCTCACTGGAAGGTTATTGTTGTTTGTTTGTAAGTTGTAAAGATGTTCATGAAATGCAGAAAATAGTTAAGATATGTAACACTATCACCATGTTTCCGCACGTCCAATTAATTGAATTATGTCTACAAAATGAAAAGTAAAAAAAAAAATATTGGGATCCACCAGGGCAGGAATCAGTCAGCCAGACAATCACAGGTTTTAGGCAGTAGTCGCTCAATGCAGGTAGAGTTTGTTGTCCACTAATCATAGTAACGTTGATGGTGTGATCTCCAGGTTATTGTAATTGTATGTTGAAGTTGTCTTGGTCAAAACACCGACCCCCAGTTTGCCCCAAAGGTCAAACCAGTATGACAGCTTGCAGTCATTGCTGTGTAAGTGTGAGTGTTGGATGGGTGAATGAGAGACAAATTATAAGGTATTTTCTATAAAGGCCCTATATAAACACAGACATGTAAATGTGCAGAAAACTGTATTAATGTGAAAACAATTCTGTTCCTTAAAGTGAGAGGTAAATCCACAGCTTTAGATAAACATTGAGAGTTCAAGTTCCGCAGTACGGCAGTAGTCTTGCACTCCTTGAATTGATGACTATTTTTTTTCCTACTGAATTGCCATGAGCTGGAATGAGTTTAGAAACATGAAACTTGGCCCTGTATGATGTGCACATCCTCCCCAAGAAATATGGGCCCAATCGGCCAGATGGTGGTGCTGTAATTAAGTACCAAACATGCAATGTTGGAAAGGCCTCCTCTTGGACATCCTCTTGGACAATAACAGTTCAACATGATGGCTTTTCTGCCATTTTGATTTTTTTGAATTATTATTATTATTATTATTATTTTTACTTTACAAAATATTGACTAAACTCAACAAGAGGTAGGCTGAGCAAAAAAATGACCATTAACAGTTTGTCAACCGGACTTCAGAACATCAGAAATGATTTATGTCGTAATAACAAAACTTACAGGATATGTTCAACAACAATGTTGAAGGACATTCAGAACTATCACTAAAACCATTATCACTTCCAAACATACATGAGCCTGGAGGAAATTGTGTCACAAATAATCCCCACATTCATCCAACCATCTCAAACTTGCAAGATATTTAAATAAGTATATAAATAAAAGTTGTCTCAAGATTGGATGGTAGGAAGCACCACAAATCTGCCCACAAATTGTTGCAGCTGTATGTAATAAAATTAGAATCTGATCTTGAGTGGTGCTAAAAAAATGTGAAGGGGCAACTCCTGTAGCTCTTCCCAGTCTCTGGATTTTGTCCCATCATTATGAATCTAATTTTGACAACCAGCACTTACTACTTAGTCGCTCACATCCTTTTCCCAGGTTGTTGTGACAACTGATCGTGTTCCTTATAGGGAATTCTAGAAGGAGATGAATCACTAGGTACACCCCTTGAAACTCACTGGTGGTAGTGGAAGAAAATTAAAACAGTTCATCATGTATGAAACCCCAAGGCCTGCCACTGTTGAGTCATGTCTTTCATGCTTAAGGCTTTTTTTATATTAAATATATTCATTCAGCTTCAAAAAAGAAAACGTGTACAGAAAAAAGGGCTCTTTTCACTAGTTGTTTCTGAAAAGCCCCAAATCACAAAATACATTTTCTCAAGGCACTTTTCAGATTAAGGTTGAATATTATAGAGAAAACTTAATATTTCCCACAGTGAGCAACTACTTGGTGACACTGGGAAAGAAAAATCTGCTTTTAACAGGTAGAAACTCAGTCAGCAGCCATCTGCCTCGTCCAAGAGTTCTTGACTTATTGGTTCATTTGTAATCCAGCCTTCACATATTATCATGAGCTTTGTTTAATGACCAAAGTAATGGCTGTGGATACAATGTCTGTTAAGCTGCTGCTCCTTTGCAGTTTGCATCAAAAGGAGCTAGTTGGGTGGTTCAGGCATCTGATCAAGATGCGTTCTGGGTGCCTCCCAATAAAGTTTTCTGGGCATACCCAAGAGATTACATATCTCATCTAGTCTGGGAACACCTCTCGATCCCCAAAGAGGATCTGTAAAATGTCAAGAAAAGGGATGTCTGGAATACCTTGCTTGGCCTGCTGCCATGGATGGATGGATGGATGGAAGGATGGATGGACAGGATGGTGGGATGAGTGTGCCCACCCATAGAGACAAGGTGAAAGGTTCAGATGTCCAGAACTTAAAGTAGTTTAGGCAGTCATAGGAGACCAAACAATGACATTGCTTTTGCAGTGCTGCTCTTGTGTTTGCACTATAATAGTAGGGTTAATAAAATAATGTTTATAAGTAATGGCCTCTCACTTACCTCCAAGTCGAGAAAATTGAAATTTTTTGGTAGAGAAAACATTTGTAAGTTAAAAGATGTGCAGGATGACTTGATGTATCTTTATGTGTATGCACATCCCCCCATAAAGTGGATTCTCCCTCCTCCCTTTCTATGTAAGAACATATTTTCAAATTCTTTCCATGGCATGACTATTGCCGTGGGAATGCATGAAGGGTCATCTTAGGTCATTTGGGTGTAATTCAGGGCTTATAAGCCATGTCGTATTATCAGGAATAAGAGGGAAAGGGCTCGTATTTATTGAGTTTATAGAACTGACCCAGTTAGTTAAACAGCATGCAATGGAAACTTCAGACACCCACAGACTTAATAAGCAGGGAGAAAATGTATGAGATACATAAGTCTTTGTGCATTAGTCTGGCTCCTAACCTTAGAAGCGCTGTACACAATGTCAATGTTTCGTTTTAAACACTAGTACGTAATTTCGATGACAGATCAGTTAATACAAAGCAGTAGTCTGAATTGATAGTAAACAATAGTCTGAAACTCAGTTCTGTGATAGATCGGTAACCTGTCTTTTTCCCAATGTTAACTGTGATTGGCTCCAGCCCCCAATAATCTGCAAAGGGTAGGTGGCATAACTAATCAATAGATACTGGCATAAATTGTTGTTGACTATATTTTAAAGTAAGGTATCACCACAGTATTGAAAGCTTATCTACTTCTGCCTGTGTTTTGTTTTTATCAATATTTCACCAAAAACATAATCTACCTCTAGCCTTGTTCATTTACTTTTAGACTAAATTCGCTATGTTCCTCTTACAAACAATTTGAATCAGCCAAACGATTTCCCCATGCATATTTCCTTATCTGTAGTTAAGGACTAGATGGCAACAAATTTCCTTTAGCTTAATCCCCCCATAACAGAAATCGTAGTAAATAGTTCAGACCCTCAGCCTCCTCATGGCCAAATCCTGCCCGCTTTGTGTTCTCAAGCGGCACTTTGGCACTGTTAAAAACCTTCAACATTTTCTGGCCCAGAACTTCACTTTCAAGTCTCATGTTAATAAACTAACCAGCCATGTCTTGTCGTCTCGATCTTACATGTAGGAATAAATTGTCTATTTCTCTTCATGATAATCAGAGGCTTGACTTCAGATAGTCGTGTGCTCATATCTTAGTCTCACATTCAGTTACATCACAAAGACAAACTGTATTTCCCCATATTTTAGCTTCTTTTCACTGGCTGCCTATGTGTCTTTAAATTGACTTTAAAGATATATGAATTTTACTCTTGACTTGCCTTTCTTGCCTTGTATGGGTACAAGACCAAGCTACCTGGCTGAACCTCTAAATCAGTACTCATCAGGCCTTTTGAACTTTTCGCTGGTCAAGGCTAAAAAAACAGAAGGTGAAAGAGCTTGTCGTGTCCTGACCTAAGCAAGTTAGACTATAAACTTCATTGTCTGCTTACAAATCCTCTCATAACTCAGTGTTACCAAATGGCTTTTGTGTAATTATTCTATGTTAATCTTATTGTAACTGTATTACTTTTATGCGGCTTTGGTTGTGGCTTTTGATTTATTTGCATCAGCAAGCTTTGCATCAAACAGGACATTATTGCCATTGCAAGAGAGCACACGACTCAACTTTTCAGTGACTTTCATGTTAAAAAACACATACAAAACCACATCCCATAACAATGCAGTAATCTTAACCAAACCATGATCATAGTCAAAATAGAAACATATCATATTAGTGTCTAACCTGAAACACTGTACTGTCGCATCATGAGGGGTTTTATTATTTCAACATTGATTAAAATCAGTTTTGGAAAACATACTGTTCTGTTTGATTTCATTGTACAGTTTTAGTGTACATCTTCACCTAATTTATTATTTTCTTGAAAATATTGCCAAGCAATAGCTCTTCTGTATTATTAATATATAATTTGTTAAGTATTTGTGATTTACAGAAGTGTATCGATCTGGATGGGATAGCTTAGGCAGAATTTGAGCACATTTTGACATTTCATTCAGAACTGTTGTGGAGATTCTTTCTATAATATTTTCAAATCAATAGCAACAAATGCAAGCCGCCCCTCCAGCACATGTCACACCTAAATCTTTTTGACATTTTTATGAAGCGCAGCTCCACATCACAAGCAGCAGGCCTCAAATTGAATATTGATTCTAATGATCTCTTCTTCAGGGCTGCAAGAGTTTGAATCTTAATAAAGAGGGGAGAAATCAGAGCCATTCTAAATTTCAAGCAAACTTTATACAGAGCCCTTGGGAAATTCAATGGTAATGTGATAGATTTTTTTGGTCCCTCATTCTTGAAACAGATTCCAATGAACTTTTTTTTAAGCGTGGCGAATCTTTTTGTAAATTTGTTTCTGTCTCTCTGGAGCGCTACTTCATGGTGGTGCTATAATCTCAATTAAATATGAACTCTTCAAATGAAGTGTGCCGCTACACAGAGAATAGGCCTTGCTAAAAAAGTATTGAGCCTTCTTTCATTAAAGCTGTCCTAATATTTCTCAATTAACATGTCCCACTGCCGAAGTCCCTCGAGTCAGTAAGAGCACAGAAATTAAAAGACATCTGAAGGATAGAGTTGCATTAATTATTTTTTTCTGAAATGTAATTGTACAGGTTGTATTAATGATGTGTAGACGTTAGTATGATCTTGGTCCAGCATCTTGTGTGTGGTAATTTTTAAGTGCCCGGAACACTTCAGGCACTTAAACTTGGGATATTCACTAATGAGTTAGGGCTTAATTGATTTGTTTCTGTATTAATACAATTGATTATGATACTTCACATTTATTTATCCTATTTATTTGCAAAATAACCTATCAAAAATAATTACGTTGTGGAAGAACATAGTAACCTTATGTAAAGCCAAGTAAAATTGTCTTCCACTAGTGCTTCCTGTTTTTGTAGTCAATTATACAGGGTGTCCTGGGCGTTAGCTGAACAGGAACTCAATATATTCCAGCAGAACAGCAGAAATATGATGTAGGCGCAGACCTGGCTGACGGGAATTAATGGCAGGCGGTGCAGCAGGGCGAGCAGAGTGCCGTGCTGATACTGTCAGGGGAAAAAAAAGGACAATTTGGATGCGGTATTTCAGAGGAGGACAAATCAGTGCAGAGCATTTTTACAATAAATGGACATACAGCATGTGATGCAGGGTTATTATTATAGTCAGTAACGTGCAACTTCTAATATCAGCTCACACTGAGTCTTATCTGCATGTTAATGTGTGGCTGCACAATTTGTATGTTTTATTTTGTGTTTGGTTTTTGCGTAATTAATACGGCACATTTTATCTAAGGTTTGTCTTCAAACCGTACGTACAATTCTTGCATTGCAGTGGGAGCTCTAGGTGCGTCAGCACACTTTTTCCCATTGCCCTTTTTTTTTATTGAATTTCTTGTTCGGTGTTTCCACTAATTATTGTGATTTGTTTCATGTCTAGTGACATGAATCTAATTTAATCACTATAGATATTACTTGTTAGTTTATATCTCATTTATTTATTTTCTGACTTCAATGTCCAAGGCTTCCTTTTCCTATCTGTGTAATATAAATTTGACTACTCCATCCATGTAAATTCACTCATATAAACTTGTAAAATAAAAATGCAGCTAGAAGGCTGTACACATCAACCAGTGCAAGAAACAAATAAGGACAACTGACGCACCTACAGCTCTGGATCAACCAGGTCCAAAGAAAAAAAAAAAAAAGAGCACAAATAGAATAACAGATCAGCATTTCTGCTGTCTACGATAGATGTTTAATAATTTTAAACTCAGAATTTGAATATTTTTTCTGATGTCAAAAAATCTGATGTCATGATTCTGAATGAGACTGAATGTTGGTGATCAGCAATCAACATATTTTTCAGGTTAGTTGGCTAACTGCACTGCCGTGAATAGTGGCTGGTGCTGGGTCATCCCTCTTTCACATTCCAAATAGGACATGATAAAATAAAGTATTTTGATAAAAAATAATCCATCTATCCACTTTCTACCCCTTTATCCCACACTCAGGGTCTGGAGTGGGTGGTTGGGGCTGCTTTATATATATTCACCTATCTCCCAATGTATGCATGTTTTTGGCTGAGGGAGGAAGCTCCTTGAGGAAACCCATGCAGACACAGGGAGAATATGCAAACTCGACACAGAAAGACCCTGCACCCAACCTTCTTGCTGTGAGGCAACAGCGCTAAACCTGCACCGCCGTGCTGCCCTATAAGAAAAAATAATGGATAAGATAATGTATGCAGGATCATCTATACATTCCTGTTTTTTATGAATTTTAAGAAAATTCATCATAGTTGTAATGCACTTTTGAATTATCATTGTCACCATTTGTATCATTCATTTATAATAGTGGCATATATAATATTGCCATCTTGCATTTTGGGAATATGGTACCACAGCCAGCCACACCCCTAAAAACTATCCCACTGGATCAAACCACTTACTTAAGTTGAAGTAAATGCACCCTGTTTGTTCACTATTATTATTATTATTATTATTGTTGTATATATTGTATATATATATATATATATATATATTGTATATGTATGTATATATTCTTTAATGTATTAAATTAAATCTGTTAAGCACTACATTTTAGTGCAATATAAAACTTTAATTAAACCTTATATAGAACTTATAAATGCTAGTTAAAATGCACTAATGTGTTACCAGTTTCATTTTGACATAAGTGGTAGAGATCATATGCTAATTGGAAAATGGTTCTGAGCAAATAGCTGTGGGAGTGTCCCAACACCATCCACCAATCAGAATGATCCCTGTGTTAATGGTAAGTGGAACCTCAGACTGTGTCAGACTTTTCAGAAGAGCTGAAATGAAAAATAACTGATACGTGACAGTTTTAAAAGTGACCAGTTTCCTGTGTTTGCTTAAGAGTGTTAGTGGTCGGTTAACACTGTAGTCAGAGGCAGTCGAGGGAGTTTTTACATAACAATTGATAGTTTAGAAAAATCATTGTCAATTAAGTCATCATGCTGTGTGAAATGGCACAAGAGATAAATAGCTAAAGTAGAGGAAAACAGCATAAAATGATTTCAACAACTCCATCATTCATTTTAATGTGAAAATAATCATAAAATTCTGAATTTTAGTAGTAATTAGTGATATACTGGCTTGTTTAGTTTAGTTTTGAGTTTTATGGAGAAGTTAAGAGAGTTGCTGAGTGTCAAATAACTGTAATAACTTTCTTTTCTTAAACATGTAATTAACACTGCGTACAGTCTGGCAGGTGTGTCAAAAACAACTGAGTGCAACGCTATGAATGCTTTCAAAGAGAGACTTTCTGAGAGCAAATCGTTCTCCTCAAGACAGTTGATTGAATTGAGGCAGAATTTTTTGTCATTTTTGTTGTCATTGTACAAATTTGCTCTCTTATCTAACACATGCATGCACAGTTTACACCCTGACTGGCAAGATATGTGGATGTGTGAATAGTGCTTGCGTCTTTTGTTTGAGTAGCTAGAGTAACACTGTGAATGTCTTCAGTATGTGCTATTATCCCTATTTGTTCAATTCATTGCTTTGCGTCTATATGGACTTGCAAAAGATGTGGAGATGTTAAAGAGATCAAGGAGGCAGTGTGATGCAGCCTTTATGTGAGTGGCCTCACTGTTTCAAATAGCACACTGATGACTCTGATCTTCCAGCGACAACTGGATGAGTTTATCAGTAGAAACATTCTTGCAAAACTATAAACTATAACACATTTCATCATTCTGTGGGAATCTACCGCAAGTGCATTTCATTTGCCGATCCACTTCTTTGTCCAAAGTTTGCCTCCTACCTTTTTTCCCAGCAGCTGTCTTGATTATTGACCAAATGGGCTATTTGTCTCACATAAGTAACCATCACTATTTACCAAATCGTATTTCCCTGTTCGCTGGGCTCCGGCGGGGCTCATTCAGCCACATCAGGCCTGTTATCGCCCTATCATCAAGCTTGAAGCATTTCCACGCTGTGCTTCACTCAATGGAGCCTGTGAAAAGACAGGCTTCTCTGCCTAACAGCTTGCACCAGGCAATCTGTACTATCACACACATACACACACACACACACACACACACACACACACACACACACACACACACACACACACACACACACCAAGGCAATCTGTGCTATCTATTAGCTGAGAGCTGAGGGTAGTCTATTCCCCTTGCCCTGAACAGTACTCTCCTCCTCAGACATCTCCTCAGATTCAATCAATACCAGCTAGTTCACCACGGAGAGGAGAGGGCTCTCTCTCTCACACACACACTGTGTGTGTGTGTGTGTGTGTGTGTGTGTGTGTGTGTTCTCACACACGCTAGTGTTCATGTCTGCATTCACTGGAGATAAAAAAAAAAATACAGAGGCAGTGGGAATACAGGTAGAGAGATAGAGTGGAGGCTGGATTGAGCTGGAGTGATGGTGGAGGCCGAGGATGAGGAATGCTGATGCTGCCGTCTTATCACAGTGGATCTCTAACTAGAGCACCACTGACTACAGCTCTCTCTCCTCTGTTTTTCTCTCTCTCTGCTCTACCCCATGTCTTTCTCCTGCACTGATTGCTTCACTTTACAGTGTGAAATAAAAACAGGTCAAATCTGTTTTTTGGGGGTTTTTTTGTATTTACAAATTTAACACTTAAAACAATGCGTTGGCCTTTAGCTCCACAATGTTGTGATATAGTTGGTGTCTTTAGAAGCAAAAAAGGGCAGCTGAGGCGTTTTTCGAGTTTGATTGTAACAACACTTAAAAAGTTGAGTGTAATTTTAGATAATGAGCTACGTGTGGACATAAAATGTGATGAGTATAACTCTCTGTCATGAGAACTAAGTCAAGAGTGCCCATGTCATAGATTTTCTTTAGGTGCTGCAGTTTCCTCCTGCAGTCCAAAGACATGCAGGTTGGGTTAATTGGTGGCTCTAAATTGCCTGTCAGGGTGACTTTGAGTGTGTCTGATTGCTTGTCTATATAAGTTGGTGTACCCAGCCCTCATCCACAGACACTTGTGATTGGCTGTAGCCCTCCTGTTTATCGATAATTGAGGGAATATCTGTTAAATTGGTGATTTCTGAGATACATTTTCAATATAGTTTGTCCATGCATTTTATGAAATTGATTGTCTAATTTGAATCATCATGTATATATCCATAAAATATGGAAATCTATCTTTTAATGTATACTTATACAAACCTATGGTCTTTTTGGATGCATGGAACTTTAATTATGTTTTGATTTGTTCACACCAAGTATTTTTTATAGTGGAAGTACATAGAAAATCAAGGCAAGGATATGAATAGTAGCAGCAAGGTTGAGATCCTGCTGTTGTCACTGATATTCAGAAATGGAGAGCAAGCTCGTTGTCATCATGCAATTTCTGAACTCTAAAGAGTAAGAACAAAAAGGAAAGGGTTTGGTGTAACATCACAGAAACAGTAGGACTACCAGTTCTAAACATATTGGCTGTAGTTATGGCAGCACAGCTGGCTTTCTGGAAGGAATATCCCAATGTATTGTTAAAGGCGAAGTTTTGCGCAATGCGAAAAACTTCAAAAATAGTCCAGCAGCCGTACTTACATGAGTCACAAGGCAAAAAATTTGACACAAGAAATGTAGTGGGAGCTGCTGTACAGAGGATATTGCCAAGCCCAAAGGCAGATATGTGATTGCATTTTGGATGAAGACAGCTAAAAGCCAAGCAAAAGCAAAGCCATATACAAAAGAGACAAAACTGACATGAAATACTGTGGAAATCTACACAACCTCTCCAAAATCATTTAACAACACATCAACAGTCAGTCATCCTGACTCCTATCCACCACCAAAAGCACCTACAATAGCCATTTGAGTATCTGGACTGGACCATGGAGAAATGGAAGAAAGTCTGGTGGTTAATAAAACAGTATTGCTGTTTTTGTTGTTGTGTCTAGTCAGGTTTATTAACTTGGATTAATGCGAATTGTACTATCTGCATTATCCCCAAAAAGGCACTCGTTGATGATAAAAAGTATATTAAAGTAACTGCTTTGGGATTAATTCTTAATGTAAACATTAATATATTAATGATTCACCAGGTTAGATGGTTCTTTGTACACTTCACAACATCTATTCTCTGAGAACCTATTTCATATCCAAGCAAAAAGTGAAATATCCCTGAACAGACAGATATTGAATTGTATCAAATCAAATCAGACAATAAATCAAACTGCGACTTTGTGAAATCTGTATTAGTTTGAGAAAATCAGTGGCAATACCCAGCTCAATATGTAAACATGCACAGTCCAAAGATATTATTTTGTAAGTCCATGGGCAGATGGGAAATTACTTTAAAACTTGCCATAAGAGGGTAATAATATCCACAATAACCATAACCATAATATCAATTCCCAAAGCTGTTATTTAGTACTATACTACACAGGCGGTTCAGATGTTCATAGAAAATGTATTATGTTCGTAGAAAAATAGATAAACCCTACCTGAGATGATAATAGAGTTAAAGTTCTAAGACTTGTCTCCTTTTTACCTCATTATTTCAATTAGTTGTACTAATGTTATTATTGACTTGTACTTTCCATGAAAGAAATTAAAGAAATTGCTCCATTTAAACCCTAATTATAGTTATAATTATTGTTCATGAAGGCTGTGTGTGTGTGTGTGCGTGCATGCGAGCGTGCAAGTGTGCGTGTGTGCATGTGTATATGTGTGTGTGTGGACAATAGATGCCACAAAGGATGGAGCAGCATTCTGTTCAAGAGCCAGCCTGCTCGGGGGGATAAAAGCTATTGCACATACACTGGCAGACCAGCTCCTGATGCTGCAAAAACCCTCTCCAAGATGGGAGGGGGGATGAATAGTGTATGGCAGGGGTGAGAATTGTCCAGCCACAATGCAGATGGCCTTGCGGATGGACTTGGATGGGAATATGTCCTGCAGACAGGGGGGAAATGGTGCCAATGATCTTCTCCATAGTTCACACAATACTTTGAAGATGTCTGCAGTTGAAAGTGCAGTTCCTGTAAAACACATTAATGCAGCTGGTCAGGACAGTCTAAATAGTGCCCCTTAGTAGGTTCAGAGTATATGTGTGGAATATTCACATTATTCACTTGATAGAGAAGGTGGAGATGTCTACTGGGCTTTGTTTGCCAGTAACAGAAGAAACAACACATTCTAATCAGACCAGTGTATTCAGAATAATTTGGTTTTGAATGATTTTTGTGTATATAGTATACCAGTCTTAGTGTTAGGTCAGGCATTGCACCACCCAGCCTGCTGCCCATCTCATCATGCACTGCAACCTGATACCTTAACCATATAACTGGATGGTAGCTCCATGTAGTTTGTTTATATGATTCCCAGTCACGCCCCATGAGAAAAGCCCCAGCCAGCAGACACTCTCTAGTGAGCTTGTCTCCAGATTTGACTCTAGTGGTTGCTCCAGTTGAACTCCTTCAAAGTGAAGTAGAACATGCCTTGGTTGAGTTGTCACAGGGTTGCTTTGCTCTTAGTCTGGCCTGTCCTCTGAAACCAATTTGCCTTGGAAGACAATACTATATGCTAGTGCCCAAGACAATATCATTGAAAAAAACTCCCAAAACCCCTCCACTATTGGGTCACAATTCTCAGAGAGAAGTGGCAGTAAGAATTAGATTGTGGGCATAAATGACTGAAACGAACCTCCTCCACAGTATGGTTGGGCTCTCCTTAGAGATAGGGTGAAGAGCATGGATATACACCTCAGCATTTCACAGGAGGGGCTATAGTGTTGCTATGATGAGGGACTCATGGACTACATTGATTGACTTAGTGTAACCACATTCTGATGCCAGGTAATTGAAAACTGAAAATTGATGGCTGAATGGATGAATGTATAGGGCATATTGCATAGTGTTGCGTGTAATGATCAAAGCTGCTATGACTAAATATAATAGTTATGATTTTCAAATTTTCAAAAAATTTTTAATTTTACTTATTGATTTATTGACAGCTTATTAGATAGAGGAAATACAGTACACATAGACAAACTGTAAACAAGTAATCTGATATAAGTATCATAGTGTTTACAGCAAATACTAATTTTCAGCACTTGTCCATGGAAGGGCTTTTAGGAGTGATATTCAGTATAGAAAATGAGAACATTAATAATGAAGATAAAACAGAGTGCAGAGATAAAAAGAATAAATAATCACAGCAATAAAGAGTAATAATGAAAAAATAATATATCTGTTTTTTTAAATAACAATTAGCAAAGGACTAGATGAGTGCAGGATTGTTATTGAATCAACCAAGATTTGGTGAGATTTTTGAAAGTGTTGAAGTTTGAAATGCATTAGAAATGATTAGGTTATGAATTCCAGAATGTCGCCCCTTTCACTGAGAACACTGTCTGGTCAAAAGATGTTTTGCAGAGTAAGATTCTAGTAGATTCTAGTAGAATCTGGTAGTTCTGCTAGGGTTTTGCAATCATATCATGAATTTACAAATTTGGTAGCATCAGTGCTTGTCTCTACCTCACCAGGTACTGCAGAGTGAAGCAAGTAGTTCAATCTGGTACAGTACATCTCTTCTACTTGTATGACATTAATGGTTTGTGTACATGGTCTCTGACATATAAACCCGGGCAGTCACTGCTTTTGCCTCCACATTGAATCAGTGGCAGACATTTCCACTCTCAACATATATACTGCTCCTCTACTTTATTTCAAAGCTTTAGGTCTCAGCCTTTGCTTGCTGACATTTGGGTTCCACAACCAAACAGAATTGACTGTTGCTGTCAGTGTTCAATTACCTTGCCCTCATGCGCCACAGGTAAGAGACCACACAGCCAGAAAAAGATTTACACTAACACTGCCACAGAGTTGTGCATAGACACATTCACTCTGAAACTGCACTGCAGAGGAAACTCAGAATCTGTGGCACAAATACAAATGATAATAAGACTTTGTCAGCATTTCCGCAAAGTAATAAGCACCTAGGAAATAAACCAAATAATATAAAATCTCCAATAAACTGTATTCAAATAATGGTTGGACTGTATAAATATTGTCTGAAGGGGTGGAGTTATTAAATTCGGCATGAAGTATGTAACTTCTACAGCAATATCCCCATTGGTACAACAACCATATTAGTCAACTCACTCACTTTCTCTTTTAAGCACAAATACTGGTTTTAATCACTAGCAAATTCTATTTCACTTCAATTTAATGAAAAATTATACACCTCACAAGCCAAGGCAGCACCTGATGTTTGAGTTGTACTTTCTGGGAAACAATGAGTACATGAGACAAAATAGGAGAAAATGGCAATAGTCTAGCTCCAATCAGTGATTTGATAGCTGCATATTTGCAGAGGATGTATATGAAGGCTTTTGTGGTGGGTCATGCAGACCAGTTCCATATTTAAAATCAGATCAGAAAAATTTGGCCAAATCTTTAGCAAGATAATCAGTTAACATTTTCAGACAATATTTTGTAGTACCTTAAGGAGGACATATTCATCTTGAGCTCAGATAACAAAAAGGTCTTTTGTTGTGTGGAACAGTTGTATCTATATAAAATATTAAAGACATTTGGTGCAAGATTTACTGCATGGGTTAAGTTATTAATCAGTAGCTTTATTTTTAAATTCTTGCCAAATGGACAATTCCAAATCCATTTAACCTGAACCCCTTGCTGATACAATCAGTTATATAACTGACTATGCTAAACTAAATATTCTTGTATGCAAACATATGCAGTTCTTACAGTTATATCAAGCAAGCATCACTTCCAATTTTGCTAGTAGGTTGCATAAACACAGCTAAGATTATTCCAAGCCCTAATTGCTTTACCTTTAAAAAATAAAAAAAAAAATAAATAAAAATACTTATATACCTTAGCAAAGCCCCTTTTTCATTTATCTGGAACTATAAATCTCCTAGGATTAGGAAGGGTCATCAGTTAAAATGTAAAATAAATGAGTGGCTGGCTCTACCAGATTTTATGTGCTATTATGTGGCAGCCAACATTCATTATGTACCTTTCTGACTGGATGAGACAATGGTTGGCTGGATGTAGGGTGGGAAGACTGTCTTGCATTCATTCAAAGAAAATTCCTCTATAGTTACGAAGCAGCCATGCATTATACCATACAGATTTGGAAACAAATAGAAAAGCAATTTAAGCTTAGAGCTTTATTCTTCACAACAACAATACTGGTAAATCCATCTTTCATGCCCTAATGACACCTTTAATCAATAGAAAGAACTCAGGCTGTTTATTGTAAGTGATTTATACAATCAGGGCTAGTTGGCATCATTTCAGCACCTTCAGGAGAAACGTGGGCTGTTAAAGACAGATTTCTTTAAATATCTTAAATTTCAATACTTTGCCTGGACCATCCATCCATCCATCCAATCAATCAATCAACCATCCAACCATCTACCCATTCATCTATTCATTTTTAGCTGCTCCTCCAGGTTCAGGTTGCAATGTCAGCAACTCCAAGTAGATCAAGTGTTCCTCTCTTCAGCGACACGCTCCAGCTCTTAGGGGGATCCTAAGGCATTCCTAGGCTAGATGAGATATATTATCTCTGCAGTGTGTTCTGAGTCTACCTGAAGTCTCCTCTCACTTGGACGTGCTCAGAAAACCTGCAGCTATAGATGCCCCGGAGGCATCCCGATCAGATGCCTGAACCACTTCACCTGGTTGCTTTCCATACAAACGTGCAGCCTCTCTTCTCAAAGCTCCCTCTGGATGTCCAGGCTTCTCACCCTATATTTAACACTAAACCTAGCCACCCTGAGGAGGAAACACATTTTGGTTGCATGCAATGACGATCTCATTTTTAGTCACTACCCAAAGCTCATAACCACAGGTGAGGGTTGAAACAAATTGACTACTAAATCAACAGTTTTGCTTTTCAGCTCAGCTCCCTATAGCTCCCTCAGCTATTAAGAAAGCCTGGTAAAAGTAGCATCTTGACCAAAGGCTTAAATAATATTCTATTAATGCTGGATTGGGCATGTTGATATCTGTATCTGATTTAAAGCCCTACCTAGTCCACATTTCTCAAAAGTAAAGCTACACAAAATCTTCTCAGCAGTGGTACTGGGGAGAGGAAGATTTGCTTCGTAGTTATGTCATATGCCCTGAAACTATAGGGATTCTGGGATTTTTATAAGATCTCAGCCACTTTTGATTGTATTGGATGTATCAGTAGGATCTAAAAACTTAATGAGAGAACACACTATCAACACTATCTACTCTTATACAATCTTCTTTGTGCAAAGAAATGTAGTCTCCTGTTTGAGAAAAAGAAGTAAGTTGAACTTGGGTAACAACACTGACTGACAACCTCCATTGGGTAAGGCTCTGTGAAACAATGGCATGTTTCTCTGAATTTCTTTATGCCCAAGGTAATTGCTTTTGTGGTTATTTGTGTTTTATTGCAGTTATTGTATGGTCCTCTGCCATTGTATTTGTTGTGTGCTATTATACATTTGAAGGGACACAGTGTATATATCAAGCAACTTGATGGCACAGCTTATACATGTTTCACGACAAAAAAATTGAATACATGATTTATTAACAGTCTCCTCACACATGCAGCTCGTTGTTAATAATGCATATTTTCTAACTTATCTGATTTGCATTAGCACAGTTAGACTTTTTGTTCTCTTTGTATGTCATCAGTATCTTTAAATATACAAATAAATACATACATTTAATAATAATTAACAATTTCATAGAAAAGGTGTTGGATTTTCCTACAAACTAACCGATGATAGTGTTTCAGTCAACTGTGACAGGTGGCTGTAGCTCAGGAGGTAGAGGTTGATGGTTTGATTCCTGCCTCATTCATTTCGCATGTTGAAGTTTCCTTGGCCAAGATACTGTGTGAATGTGTGTAATGAGATTATAAGATTACGTGTGTGTGTGTGTGAGAGAGAGAAAGAGAGAGAATGGGTGAATATTTACTGCTTGTGATATTCATTCTATACATTTTCTAAACCTGAGTTTAGAAAATGTTGTTTGTCCAAACTGTTGTTTTACATTATTTCCTAAAGGGGAATCAGATTTTTATTATTTTTTTCATCAAAAAGACTTTCCACAGTTCACTTTTGTTTTCCATGTGTTTTTTTTTGTTGTATTTGACCACAGAGGATGAAATGCATTGTTGTCCAAGTCTAAAAAGAAAAGCACACTGGCACACTGTGACTGTGTGAACATCACTGTCATGTAAGTTTTGTTTTGCTTTTCTTTGAGATGTCAGTCAGTACAGAAAATAGATTTTATATGTGGAATTTTATTATTATATCCTCAAAACTTTAATAATGATAATTATCTGTTTCTTATTTCTTATTATCTATTTCTTATTTTGTGTGTGTGTGAGAGAGAGAGAGAGACAGTGAACATGGTGTGGAACATGAGAGGGCTCTGGCTTTTTGATTGGCTGATGCTGTACACTGGCTCTGTTTGTAGTAGAAAATGTCACATCCCTTGAGGATGAACACTGGCTCATTACACACTCTCACGCACACACACACACACACACACACATACTCACACACGCACATACTCTATTACCTTTTGAAGAAGATTGATTGATTTAGTTCAGTGACAATAATTTTCCTCTTCATTAGAGTCACTACTGAGAAGTTCAGCTGCTCTTCTAGAGAATAACAAAACAAGATTTACACATGCACCAAAAACACACCTAACAAAGGATACTATGCTGACTAAGACTGCTATTGCATACCTAAAATTTTGTGTCTAAGATTTACAGAAGCAAAGGATGGAAGAATCTGAGCTCATATTTCTCCTTTATTTTGGTATTTTACTTTTGAAATGAAAAGGAAAAGAAAGAATTGAAAGTGACAGACAAACAGAGCAAAGGGGTTAAACATTTAAAGTTAGTTTAGAGTTTTCTTCAAAGTCAAAAGTATTCCAGTGACTGTATGTCAATGGTTACCGTGGATATGGGAGCTACCAGTAAATAATTCACATATTAATTCCATGGAGTTTGCTTTAACCAAATTGTAAACTACTTCTACTTCTTCTTTTTTTCCAGTAAGCATATTAACCTGCATGTTAATTTGAAAAGATTATTTTTGTCATAAAAAAAATATCCAAAACTTGTATAATATCACCTGGAAGCAAAATAATAGTATATTGCAGGAGTAAAAACAAACAATAAAGAGGATGTTCATTTTCTGAATAATGACAAAGCCAAGGGTGTCTAGTAAATAGCGGGTGCCATCTTCACTATATCAGAGTATTTTTTTTCATCTTTGTTTAATCTGAAATATTTTATGCAATATATCCAAGTTGCTTGGAAAGTACCTGACTGAACTTATTCACCTTAGCTTGTCAGCATCTCCCAGTCTTATGCAAAAAGCAATGTTATTTTTAAGTTTTGAATGGTAGAAAATCTCATCTGTTTTTCAAAACAGGAACTTTGATGGAGATATGTCGAAAAAAAAGTCAAAAAGCTTGGCCCAGTGTAGACATCATCGCTTCGTAAACCAGCAGTGGCCAGAGGGTCTGAGGCTAGATGTCATACTGTTATAACAATGCCTTGAACCTCCTGCAGGAAGACCAGAGTTGTCCACTGCAGACAAACAATTTTCAAGCTTCTTGACGGTGGTTTGAACTGCCATTGTGTCTCTGAGGCTGCAGTCAAAAACCTCGCCTAGGCTGGTGACTGGTTTCTCAGTGATTGCTGGTATGAGTGTACCACCCACTCTTCCACCACTCTTTCAGAGGTGGACAACTTTAGCTTCACTATCCAATTAAATTACATAGAAGAGGGTCATATACAGTCCTAGTTCCTTCTGCCTATCTGGGTCCCTCAGAGTGATGTACAGAAAGAGATTTACATCTTGGAGCAATCAAGACACCTGCTGCACTTCTGTGTAGCACGTGTCTACTTTGCAAAGCCAAAGAGGCTTTGCAAAGTGGTATGCTGTATGCATGGTCTTCTTGACGGTATGACAGAGCTCAGCGAGCAGGGGCTTCTCATCCTCAGCTGCGGCCTTAAACTGCTTCGTCAGCATGTGAAGCTCTTTCCATATTTGTTTGGTCTTATGCATCCCACAGTTCTTGGTGTGGGTGGACTTGAAGATCTTTTATTCCTCAACACCAAACCTCTCAGCCACAAAGCTTGTAATGATGTTGGTCAGATTCTAGAGTCAGCCTTCTGCATCTATTGCAGAAAGCTGCCACAACATTGCTATTACGCTGATTATTCTGGATGTATTCTCATCAAATTTAAGCTACAACTTAAGCTGATATTGAGCTGATCCGATGTTGCTGAACTACTCTGCCTGAGGTAGGAATATTAGAAAGTAGACTGTAAGAAAATAAACTGTTGGGTTCACTTTCCTCTACCTGGTGGCTTTCAGACAGACTGTTGTCCCGACCATACAATCCATCCTCTGTTGGCCCACTGAGTATCACTATGAGACCCTTATACTACCAACTCAGGACCTTCAGCTAAACACCTGAATTCATTTCTAAGCCATTTGTGTTCTCTACTATAGATAACGGTTGGTCCAGGTGACCCCCAGTGGCTCTAAATCTAAAAAATCATTTTAGGAGTGATATGTCTGCCTGGGTTCCCAGTGGACACCAGTGGACTTTGGGTGGCCATTATGGGCCACGAACTTAAGCTGTAAAGCCTTTTTTTTTACTGCAAGGGGCTACAGAAGGCCCCTCTAAAAGTATATTCTGTTCTAAATATATATTCTATTCTATATTCTATTCTATTCTAAAAAAGTGGCTTTTTCATTGGCATCAAATAATTAAGCAAATGAGCTTTAAATATATGCTTTTATTTACATGTCTTTGATACTTTGCTTCCATTACACGGATGGTTACTGAAAGTGGTTAGATATGGTGTAAAGCCTCTGGCATAAAACCAGGAGTGCTCTCTGCATTAACATATTGAACCTGGGGGGCAAAGAAAATAGCCTCTGTAATAGCTCATATAGTAAATTTATCTGTATCTGATCTGAGTGTGTATAATTTCATCTGCACAGCACTGCAGTCCTGTGACCCTCTTCACACTTTTCTCATTTTCTCTTTTTATGAGCTCTCACTCATTATTAATTCTGATTGGTTCTACTTTCAGCCAAGAAAAATTACAAATACCCCAGAAATAATGTTTATTTTACACCAAAAAGGAAAAAGAAAAAAAGAAAAAGAAAAGGAATCATGCAGGTTGCCATGTGATCAGAACTGAGTAAACCTACTTCTAGCATCTGAAGAAAAATCACTTGATTTGTGACTGAACAGGAAAAGATTGCATCACAAATCTAAAAGCGTAACAGAAATCAGCTTTAAGAGCTACAGGAAAGACAGAGTTTCCTGCTCTCATTCAGTCTCCACCCAGCTCTCGCAAATTAGATCATCAATTACTTCAACCAGTTTAAATAACTGCCAATATTTACCCAATGCACATACACACACACACACACACACACACACACACACACACACACACACACACACACACACACTCACACCACTTAGCTCATTACGTTGTGCCGTATTTATTTTGCTGGTAGAGTGCTGCTCCTTTAGTCTGCTTCACAGAAAGAAGCAGTCCTTCTTCCCGCTGCACTGTTCTTTAATTGAAGGAACATACTCCTCCCTCCTCTAATTACAAGCCGTCAGGCTGGTTGAGGAAAACCCAGAGATATGGCCACTTTCTCTCTGCACAGACAGCCAATTATTGGAGTAAATTGGAATAGCTAGGTTGAAATGTTTGCTGGCTCTGCACAGTGGGGAATTTTCAAGAGTCCAACACTTTTCTACTATTTATTTTGGCTTTCAAAACTCTATTTGTGTAATGGGAACAAGCACTACCATGAGTACGGTGTATGTTTTATTATCTATAAGATCAGACCAAGATTTTACTAAATAAACACAAAGACTCTTTCAGTTATAAAAAGTCAAATCTTTTAATGATTGACTGACTTTATCAGATACTAATAGCCCACACTCATTGAGAAATGATGTAGTCTTTACCTAAACCCATGATAAGCTTGAGTTTCAATCTGCTGTTGTCCTCCAAGCACCAAGCTTGGGTTAACAAACAAAAAAGAAACTAAACCCTCAGCGATAGTGATTATGACCCATCATCATGATGCTATCAACCAAGATCTGCCCTCTTCATGCGTTTCAACCAATGAAAAACAACAAAAAGGACAACTCTCTTTGAACTGGTAAGTCTGAAGATTAATTAAATCTTAAATTTACTTTAACTAATTTCTATTTAAGTATTTTTATTTTTAGACACTCTTTAAATCATGCCTCCATGCCACTTGGGGGTTTAAGTGCTAACAAAGTATAGCCTACACATTCAAATGATTGAACATATGGTTTGTGTGGCTGTGACTTAGTAGAGTAGAGCCAGTCATCCACCAATCAGATGGTAGGTGGTTTGATCCCTGGTTCCTTCAGTGTGTATATCAAAGTGTCATATTGGATGCCAAAAATACCCACAGTGGTCTACAATCGGTGTTAATATGTGTATAATATATATATATATATATATATATATATATATATATATATATATATATATATATATGCTACTACTTGACTACTAAGGGTGTTTCTTCTCCAAATAGTCGATTTGTTACAAGTGGTACATTCATTCATCACACTGAGAGAGTGTTTAAAAAAAATCTGAAAATCTGAATGTTGGCCATGGCATGCAGAGCATTAGTCATCAGGTTAACACTAAACACGAGTCAACTACACACATGCAGCTTTGTTTAATGTGGATTATATTTTTGTGTGTATCTTAGAATGATATCGAAGCATTACATTGATTATGCTCCATCATTTTTAAATACACAAGAGAGGGGATAGATAGGAAATATAATGCATTTTAGGAGACATTTCTTATTCAATCAATCTTTCACAGCATGGCTCAAGGGCTGGAAATGTCAGTTGGTCAGTGTTACAGCAAGAATTTATGACACATCAAACAACATTGTTGTATTGTTGTTGTGTACAATGCCAAACTTTCCCCTCTTGAGATCAAAGCAATTTCATTCAGATCCAGACCTCTATGTGTTAGGCTTGATTTTTAGCAGACTTAGTAGACTTAAGAGGCAATTATTTGATCGTTTACAGTGACGTGGCAAAGTCTAAAAACCATAACCAGCTATAGACTATTGCAGTGTTAACTCTCCTGGTAGCTACATTAGAAGTTTCTTCATTATATATTTGCAGTACAAATGCAATAAAAAAGATGTATCCATTCTTTTTGTGTCAGTGGACCAGCACCCCATGCTATGCAGTTTATGCAGTTTACGTTTATGGTTATGAATGCTCTTTGTTTTCCGTATAAATGTATTCATTGGAGTTTACTGTATGTAGTATTGCAAAGTGTCAGTGTGGATGAACCCAAACTTTTGAACTGTGTAATAAAAGCTTGTTAAAAGTCTGCTCCAATTGTTCTATCTAGCACTCTCTGTCTTCCTTTGTTTCATTCACCTGGGGACTTATTAGCTGACTGTTTGCCCCCAAGACATCATGCAGTGATAACCCCTAACAGGCTGCAGCCTCAACACAGCCATGCACTGCAATGTGTATACACACTTAAACACTCATGTGTACTCACATACTGGTTATACAGAAAGACATGCATCATGATTTCCATCCATCATTGTCAGCTCCAACAGGGAAATGAGCTGTCAGAAACAAGGTGCTGCAGAACTGATGGCATTAATTACACTTGAACTTCTGATACAAATAGAAGAGAGGACTGTATCACCACTTCTACCTCTTACACCTCTCTCTTTACATTAATATCACATTACAGAAGTCTAAAATTTCATTTCAAATTCAGTATAAACTTTAAAATTATTGGGTGCTATTTCACTGGACTAGGTATTGTGATCTATCATCATCCTGTGGTAGTTGACAGTTGAATGAATGCAAACACAACTGAACGCAATCAGCTCACAGGAATGCAGGTACCTCAGGGAAAGATCAGGTCAGCTCACATGACTCAGAAGTAAAGCACATATGACATGAGACGGAATAAGACAATTCAGTACTGACTGAGCTGTGGAGTTAGGTTTAATGTAAGAAAGATAGTGTCATAAAAGCTATGTGCAACTAAGGCAGGAGGTGAAAACACAAGTGACATGTCATGGATTCACTGAGAAAAACACAAAGAACAGGACCATGTAAGAAAGTGTGCATGATGTCACTTGTAGTTTTAAGATGGAACCTTCTAAAGCTTGGGATTTAACAGTAGCTGCTAATATTGTCAGGGAAAACAACCTGTCACAAGGAAGTGGTTAACATCATGATGCATTCTGATAGTCTTTGCTACCTGTAAAACACGATCATTTGTAAACCTGAATATCAGTAAAGTTGTGATCCAACTGGTACAGGCATTGTGATCAGATAGGAAACAATTACAGCTAGGATCAAAGAAAAGAAGAGGCTTCCAGATATAATCAGTTAGCATGTGCAAGGGCACTAAAAGGCAGTGTTTTACTTTGTGATGGAAAGGGAGGGGGTTACAGTTTTCATTCACACCTATAGGCAATTTAGACTCACCAATTATCCTAACCTGCATGTTTCTGGACTGTGGAATGAAGCCAATGTGCTCAGAGAAAACCCACACAGACCCCAGTCCAAGTGCAAACCCAGAACCTTTTCACTGTGAAGGGGCAGTGCTAACAACGACACCATCATGTCACCTAAATGGAATACATGATTTTCTGGAACTGTTTTAGTGATAATTTGAAAATGTGAAACCAGAAGACTTCTAATCATCAGCAAGATATAGAAGTTCAAAATGGAATAATTTTATGTCTTTTTCAAAGCAGTCAAACAAGCTAGTGGTAATAAGACCATATAAAGATATATAATGTCTAGGCAATGTTATGTATGTGGTTAGTCATTTCTTGTATGGTAGCATTATGGTCATAAACACATACAACTGTTCAGCAAAAATGAGGAATACATTTTTCAAGAGTTTGCAAGATTTTCAAGCATGTGAGAGTGGTCTCTTAATTGATCCAAAGCTGTTATTATTGTGTAACTTGGTATTGTGAATGGCCTAAGTATTTAATTGCAGAAACAGTCAACTTTCTTGCCAGCTTAGACTTTGGGCAATTTCCAGAACATGTTGCACATACAAATACAAGAATATTTACAAATCCATCAAATTTTGCCCATGAAGTCAATTTGAAGAATTTGCTATTTGCAGAATATCCCAAATGGTAGTCTGTGTTGACATTGTTATCTATGCTATTTTTGTACGATTGGATATTGTTCACAGCAAGTGAATACTCGTCACAGTTACATGGATGTGTCAATATGGTTTTACAGATTATTTGCATATTTACACCCACGAGAAGGCTCCATTGCATCAGCAGTCCCTTGTAAGACTGCCACATCATTAGAAGAAGCAAGGTCATTAGTGGGTATGGAAGAACTGAGCTTTGTGTTGACAGGAGTGTCAATTTCTGCAGTTGTATTGGCCATGTGGTCAGCCAAAGTATTATCAAGCAGTTGGATTAGTAGAACATGGATCTCAAATGGGGACCTGTCATAAAGAGTCTATTAGATATCCAAAATACTGAACTCTAATCCATCAGCATCAGCATTTTTTTTTTTTGATAAAAGTATCTGAATGCCAAAATGTATTATAAAACATATTGACCCTTCAAATCAGTAGACCCCTGTACTGGCTTCAGTAGTGTGCAGCAGGACAAGATACTTCTTCACATAAGGCTAAATCCTTTGGCTTTAAATTTTAGCCATGGCAGATTCCCCTTTCTCCCAACAGGACTGATCATTAGGACTGTCTGGCACTAAAAAAAAAAAAAACTGTCAATAGAGGAATGGCAGTGTGTGAAGGACTTGATGCATTGTTCATCCTAATGTCTTTTCTGATACCATCATAATAGAAGTTAGAGAAATCAAAATCAAAATAAATGTTCCAGACCTAAATCTAGATGCTTTTTTTATATATATAAAAAAAGGGGTGAATTGACAGTGGTGCAAAAAAGATTTGTTATAAGATGAAATGACTATTTTGCCAAAATAGCACAACTAATCCATTGCAGTGCAGTAATTCGATTGTCAAGACTACATTTGGGAATTAGGAATTTTATTTTCACGCTACACAAATATAATGGCAAACAGTTGCAGTTATATAACTCGAATATGCTGACATTATACTGTGATCAGATAAGGACATCGGAACATTTCTTGAGGGCCACAACAAGCAAAGTAAACCATCTTTAAAATGCAGTTGATAAATAGCATAATGACCTTGTATGCATGCTGACATTACAGAGCAGATTATAATTGAAAAGGCAACATTATGTGACAAACAAATATTTAAAACATGCATCGATAAACATCATTCTGTATTTGTGTCTATGCATCCCCATGACCTCAGTTTGTATTCATTTGCTACTAAAACACAAAATACCAGCTGTGCCCTGTGGACCTATGCAGTCATTTATCGTGTTGTTTTCCTTCATAAGTTCTTTGTTTAACATGTTATGAGTCATTTTTTTCCATTAGCTGGGTGTTATGATTTTTTTTTAATGATTTTGACTTATCATCTTTCATCTATCATCTTTAGGTAAATTGTTTTGTGTTATGTCATTTTAGTTGCAGGAATATTCTGCTATCATTTCCCATTCTTTCTAATAACCTTTATCATCTTATCATACTGTATCGTATAAACATTATATTAAAGCCTCCTGGTTTTTAACAGAAGTTTTTTTTGCCATTTTTTTTTTTAATTATGTCACTGACATTTCCTCTCTAGAGTTTCCTTGACAATAACTTACAAATAGTAACAAAAGAAAAGAAAAAAAAATGAAAGCAATGACACTAGAAAATGGTGGGGAATTTACCATGTGTTCGATGAGACTGTTGGTTTGAATGCCTCCTTTTATTTCAGAGTGAATTATAATTTCTTTTTTTTTTGTGCACTATATATATATATATATATATATATATATGTGTGTGTGTGTGTGTGTGTGTGTGTGTGTGTGTGTGTGTGAAAACTTTGTTACTTAAGGTTCAATATTTCCAATGTATAGAGAAGTATCTTTGTTTTAAATTCTCATGGCAATAGGGAAATGTTGAACAGTGGAGAAGGTGTTGGTGTGGATAAGACCTCTGCCAATTGCTCCATATGCTTGGCTAATAGCATGCATGTGGTTGCAAAGTGAAGATGTGCTCAAAGGAAAGAGGAGAAAAAGAAAAAGCAAAGATTAGAAAAATGGGAGAGTGTCTTTGGTTGAACGAATGAATAAAAGGCAGCTCCTAGCCTGCAGCCATGCAGTTGCAGTTTTTCTGCTCCATCCCATAATATGCTCGCATTTGCTTTTATGCTCCCTCCTCTCTCTCTCTCTCTCTCACACACACACACACACACACACACACACACACACAACCATGCACTTGTGTTCCAGCATGCACCAAAGCAACCACTCATATTTTGATATTTGCAAATATGAGGATCATATTTGCCTTTAAAGAGATTGAAATAAAACCTAAAATACTCATTTTATCTCTTAGCTTTAGTTGTAGTCACCCAATGGAGATAGTTTGCTTTTATTTGTCCAAGTCTTTAAGATTAGTGCACAGGCCCGTGCCTTTGCATTGTTGCAATTCTGGCCAAATAATGTTTCTTTAGTAATAATATGAATATCTTAATGACAAAATGAATTCGAGTGAAAGTAGACTTTACGCACAACAGAGCTCATAATCCGCTTGCTCCACTCTGCCATTTGGGTATCCAAGGAAAACGAGAAACTCCACCCTCTCCATTGATAGTCAGTATAGCACAGCCAGACAGCCTTATGTCCAGCCATTATACTATATTAGAATGAGCATAAATTCTATTGTACAAATTCACAAAAACAATCTTTAATGACTTGATTTGTCTCTGACAAGGTGTATACTCCCACACAACTAACATTTATTTAAGCTTTTTTGTTTACACTTCGAAAACAAGCCACAATTGCTCATCATCACTCTTCATCTTCCTACATCGTAGTACAGCCATGTGCAGCCAATTCTATCTGTGTAAGTTACTGCGGTTGCTACATTTCTCTGAGTGTGACCGTCTGACCATAAATAAGCAGAACATTGGCCTTTTGACATCAGAAAAATTCAATCTCATCCTTTACCAATGGGCCAAGTGTAGTCAACAACCGGCGTTTTGACTGACAAACTGGTGCATTTTTATTATTATTATTATTATTATTTTGACTAGAAAAAAACAAAAACAAAACAGTGTGGCTTCCAGTTCCTGATGCTGATAAAAATGTGCCAAAAAAGACCAAAGTGATCACCACAATTCAGCAATGATGAGAAGGCGTATTGGTGTATGTTTTGTAACTATGGTGTGCACAAATGGTCCAGATAAGAGCCATTTCCTCTGAAGGAGTAGAGAATATGTGCATTTTCCACAATACCATTATATATGAAAATCAGAATACCTAGAACATTGTTTTAAGAACTATATCAACCATTTCAGTTCACATATAAAGGACAGTCTTTCAGTGTGATTAATGCTCACATGGTAACCTATATCTCTGTTGACTGATGGCTGTTGACTGTATTAGCACTATACTAGATATAAGATTATATTTTCAATCCAACTCATATAAAAACAGGATATATAGAACATTGACCATTGGACAGAATAATCTGGTTCAGCTGTTTCTTTTCAATAAATTTTCAAAACATTAAAAAAAAAAACTCTGTTTTTATTTTGCTATTATTGTTTCATCGTGCGAAAAAACAAGCAAACAATTATTTCAGTGTAAGACGACAACATAACTAGCTAGACATGATTTCTGTATTCCTGTTTAACTGACCCTGATACCTGCAGTCCCTATCATTTTATCTGAGACTTTTTATGTAGAAAAAGTGTTTGTGATTGATTGGAAGGTTGATAAAAATGATCAAGGCTCCAAAATGAAGAGAGAGTGAGGTTTGTATTGTTGCTGCAGTCAGCATCCACGATCGCCTCCAGTAACACATGTCAGGGAACTTCAATTCATCAGGAGAGAGAGATCAGCATTTTTTTTTTTTTTTTTTGCAGGAAACAACACATACACACAGCTGGACTCTTTCTCTGACATCCATGTGCGTGCACACACACACCTTCACACACGCGCGCGCACACACACACACACACACACACACGTGCGCATCAACAGACACGCGCGCAACACATTAGAAACACACACACATAGACAATTTTCTGCCTCCCTCACGCTCCAGCGATCGCAGTCACACTGACTGCTGGCTTGCCTCCACACACACACTGAGTCACACACACTGCAGTAGAGCGCTCTCTCTCTCTCTCTCTCTCTCTCTCTCTCTCTCTCTCTCTCTCTCTCTCTCTCCTCTCTCTCTCATCCCACCTTCTTGCAAGCAGAAAACACTCGGGTCTCCATCGTACGGGACCAGCTGCTGCTTCTTTTGAAGCTCCATCTCTCTGCTCACTCTCTGCCAATCATTCTTTCTCTTTCTTTCTCTCTCTCTCTCTCTCTCTCTCTCACTCTGCTGCTCACCCTGGTTCTCCCTTTACCTTTTGCCGCTCAGACCAGGGTTGAGTATTGTCGGGGGTTGAGGGGGTTTGTTGTCAGCCAGAGGGAACATGCAACATCCTGGAGGAACATGCGTGGCGTTACCCAACGTGGACGCCTGTCCTCAGCTGTCCTGTGCTGCCCTCACCTTCATGTATTTACAGCAGGTGAGTGTGTGTATGAATGTGTGTGCGTGTGTGTGTGTGTGTGTGTGTGTGTGTGTGTGTGTGTGTGTGTGTGTGCGCGCGCGCGCGCGCGTGTGTGTGTGTGTGTGTGTGAGAGAGCGAGAGACAGAGAATTGACATGGATTTATATCTTGTATACATGCCTGTGTGTGCTGCTGCTGCTGGTACTGCTGCTAATGGATATGCTCATTCTTACAGAGGAAAATAAAAGAAACAAACTGAATGTGTGCCTATGTAGATTATGTACAGTACTTCCATGATGTTTACATCTGTTGTTGAAGAGGCCATAGGTCAGAACAACCCTGCGTTACATTCCAGTCACCACTTATAAAACATAAACTTTATTACCGTGTTTACAGTGAGTACAGTGTAAATATATCATTTTTGATATTTGTCTTAATCATATTGTTTGACAAGTTTATTCCTCGCAAATCATTATGATTCTTGCTACTTTGGAGTGTAATGAAAATTTATATTTTGACATGTATTTATTAGGTTTTTAAAAAAAGACTCATTGTCTGATTTCCCACATAGCATCCACATTTTTTGTACATTATTAACACTGATAATGCTGAAACAATGTAAATAATTTTATCTTTATCTTTTGAATTTTTGCCTAATTAATAATAGGGATTTCGTATTTTATTTTATTGTATTTGATTATTTAACTCCTACCTGATCGTTATTTAAATTACTGGCTTATTTCTATGCAGGGTTTAAAGTAAAGAATAACCTTTAATACCACAAGAAATTGTTCATATTTGTATGTAGCTTGTGATTGTTGTGAAACCGAAAGTGTTTGCTTTGGTTCTGTTTGGGTACACTTATTTTAATTCAAAGTGTGTAGCTTAACACTAGTGTTATTACCTGTACTATTTAATTTCTAGATTAGCAGCCAAATCACAACCTTGAAGTCCAGCTAATTAAAATCAAATGAAAGTGCCCTTTCACATGATCATTCTCTTGTAGGTTAGTTTCTTGAACATTGATTCACAAAAGAGGCCTGTAATAAAGAACCCTGCCATTATGACTTTACTACATGCAAATAGATCATATATTTTAATGTATAAATACAAATGATCTGATTTGAATATTACATAACTTTCCATACACTCACACAGTGCTGTTCTTCATTTCCATAGATATGGAGAGGAAAAAGTTATTTATACAGAATACACTTGTTCATTCATAGCAGCGGTGTGTATGAAAAAAAAAGTATTTTAATATTATGTCAAGAGATTAGTTAATCACATAAAAAGATATTTCTAACATTCTGTGATTGAGGATTTTTTTTTTCTGTTCAAGTGGACACACCTGAGAACTGACTCAGTATTGAATGGATTTTTTTTAAAATAATCCTATTAATTTGGTAGAAAATATTGCTCTGATTTCTCTCGTATTACTTTTTCAAATAATAAGTTTTGATTCATGATCGTTTATGGTTTTTGTTTGCTCTCCTTTGAGAAAGGTTTGTTGAGTGCACGTGCACATGCGCACGCGCGCGTGTGTGTGTGTGTGTGTGTGTGTGTGTGTGACAGAATAAATTTGCAAGTAGTATTTATCTCTATGAAGAAGCTATGGAATGGAAAAAATCACTGTAAGCTGCCGCTGTTACACATGGCCTCATGTTCCTTGATCATTACACAACCCACAGATCGATCATCAGCTGTGATGAGTCCCAGTAGATGGCACTACACTGTTACTCATCCATCACCGTGTGCATAGGGTTAGACTTGTAGAAGGGACTTTGGTCTATTGGACACAACTCCCTACAATTTACCCTTTTTTTTTTTGCGTCTGCGCCACCTGGGCAGGGATGACAGGAGTTTGATTTGACAGTGAGTGATCAGCTGATCACTCACTGACAGTGAAAAAAAACAGCCAGTGAGTAAATAGGCCTATATAGGTGTTTAAATCCTATGGTATTTGTCACACAGTATATGGATAGGGAAGAAATGAAAAACATATTCAATGTAAATTGTAAATATATAATATTAATAGAATTATGACAGGAAGATGAATTACCATGGCTGGATCTAGAGAGGTAAGGAGCAGTTGAATGTTGGATTTTAGAGTAAGAGTGAGAGGGAACAGAAGCTGAAAAAGTCCATGTACAACACTAAATCCTGGATTCTGTCATAGTCTGGTTCCCTGGACTTGAGGTAGATGGTGTAAACTGGTGGATGGTGTAAACTGGTGGATGAGATCACACGTATTGTAGTTAAGTTAATGAGGAGCCTTGTAGGCAGTGAACAAGATTTTATAGTTAATGTAGGATTTGATGTTGCAGTTGTTGAGCCTGGATGTGATAAGAGAAGTGAATGCAAAAGAGTTTGTGCTGCAGGAAGTAACAGTGTGGGTGGGAGGCAATGTTGCATAGATGGAAGACGCCTGTTTTGGTTATCTAATCTGATCATTATGGATGAAAAAAGGACTATTTAGAAAGAAAAAAAAAGCCATTAAAATCACTAATAATTCCTGAGTGCGCTTTTAAAAAATGACAATATAATATATAAGAGAATATTGGGACTGTCGTACTGAGGGGCTTTTAGAGGGTCTCGATCTTAAGGAGCAAAATAAAACTGAATAAAGACAGTAATAGTTGTTTCAAGATATATATGTTCCTAATCACATTTCTCATTCTTGTTTCATTATTTCCTTCAGGTGTGTACACACGTAAATTAAATATAGTGCCTATAAAAAATATTCATCTTTTGGATGTTTTATCACTGTTATAAGTGGAATCATGGTCAAACTAACAGTGTCACACCACTACGAACACATCATCCCAAGCATGGTTGTGACAGCATCATGCTGTGGGAAGATTCTCAGTGGCAGGTCTAGAAGTCTTGTAAAGACAGAGGGTCAAATGAATGCAGCAAAATACAGGGAAATACTGGAGGATCTGATTCAGTCTACTAGAGAAGTAGGGAGAAGATTTATCCAGCAAAGACAATGAGCTGAAGCATACCGTGAAAGCTACACAGAAATGATTTAAAGACAACAAGGTGAATGTTTTAGAGTAGCCCGAGTCAAAGCGCAGACCTCAGTGCAATAGAGAATTTGTTGCTCGACTTGAGAGGAGCTGTTCACGCTTGACCCCTGTGCAACCTGACAGACACTTGAGCATAGCTGCAAAGAAAAATGGAGTAAAATTGTAGTGTCCAGATGTACAGGCCTCAGAGTTGAAAAGTATCCACACAGACTCTGTCTGCTGTGATTCCAGCCAAAGGTGCATCAACTAAATACTAACTTGAAGGGTTTGAATATTTATGCAGTCTCTAATTTTAGATATATATTGCTAATTAAGTGATATTGCTTTGCAGAAATATGTTTTCACATTGACATTAAAGAGTTTTTGTAAGTTTTTCAGGATTTTTCAGAATTTTATTTATGAAGGCAACACAAAGGAAAGCATTCAATGGGTTGAATACTTTTATAGGTTTTATTAACTAGTCCTTGCAGTCATGTTCATCAACTAGCCACCCCAGCCCAAACCAAGCTTTGAATGTTTACTGTTGATAAGCCAAAACTGATATTGGGGACAGCTCTAGTGCAGTATGCAGTATCTCAATATTACTCACATAATGCTCTGAATTAATGTCCCGTGAACACATTTATTCAATGGAATGACAAAGTAAGACGGTTGTCATACTCAGCAGTTTTGAGTTGTTTTAGTGGGTTAAAACTGTTTGGTAGCATTTATGTGACTGACAGTCCTCGTCTAAGAGCCTTAGGACAGATGGAGTGTTTAAAGCTTTTAGTTTCAGTTGGATGATAGGGAGTTTAGTTGTCCACCCATCCATACATCCATACATCCATCATCTATACCACTTAATCTTGGGTTTGGTTGCAGGAGAGCTGGAGTTAATCCCAGCTGACTGTGGCTGACAGTAATGTACACCCTGGACTTGTCAGCAGTCTATCACAGGGCAAGTTTAGTTGCTATCAGTCTGATAATGTGTGAAAACATTGATTTTATAAGGGCACTCTTTGTGAGGGTCTTGAGCGTCTTTTATATTTAATTCCAAATGTGTCCTCAAAAATATTATATCCATCGATGTAACACTTGCAGACAAGTGTTCCCCTGGAAGAGGTGAACAGTTAATATTTCTGAATCTACCTTGAACCTTATTTCCTGCTCTCAGATGTATACAAATACTTTACAAACCCCATAAATACATGATAATAGAAAATGCAGTAACAACAAGCTTCCCAACCCATAAACAATAAGAGAAATGTATTTTAAAAGCTGCTGTAAATACCACATTTGCTTCCACCTTACAATGAACACAACTTTCTATTTCTATTACACAGTATTTGCAGTCAGAGGAGTTGGTGAGCATGCTGTGGGTTTTTATGACCCAGTTTTCGAGCACATCGGCATTGTGAGCCTTCTGCTGCCACGTCTGGAAAGCAGAGAGAGAGAGAGAGAGGAAGAAATGAAAGTGTGACCAAGCAAAAGCCCGAAGCGGAGGAATATCTTAACGGCACTCCGGGATGAAAGAGCTAAATGACGAGCAGAGAAAATAGCTCCTGCAATCTGACAATTTGTCATTAAGCAACTTTCCTCCATTAGTCTCATTCCTTTATCCAGCTCTTTCATCCCTCGCTACATGCTGTGAGAGAAAGTGTGTGTGTAATAGAGAGCTTTTGTTTTCAGTTTGCAATGTTCAAGTATTCCAGATTGTGCTAATATGTTGGCATGCAAGAGCATTGTGTGTGTGTGTGTGTGAGTGTGTGTGTGCGCGCGCGTGCATGTGTGTGTGTGTGTGTGTGTGTGTGTGCGCTTTGCCTACATAGGAAATCTGGGTCTTTGAAGCTATATATAGTTGAGCTGTGTAAGACATTTTGAATACATCTGAAGGCCTTTGGGGATTCTCTCTCTCTCTCTCTCTCTCTGCATGCAAATGTGTGTGTGCGTTTGTGTGTGTGCGCACGCGCGTGCGTGTATGTACTGTATATTTTTATACCACGCTGAACATTAATTATTTTCTGATTTCCTACATTTAGATTCACTTGAGTTTTTAATTATGTATACACCGTGTTCCCATTCTCATATGTGTATATGAATGTTGTTGAAAATCAATAAACTGCAGCAGAGAGAATATCCGCACATAGTAGCTGTTATTGTTACATAGGATGTTCTCTTACAAAACGAAATAATTCTCTTCTCAAGTTTCTCTTCTTAAATATAAAATAAATTAAAAATGGGGATGGGGATGGGGGGCACTGCTTCAGCATATTGTACTGCAATGACTCACATAACAAATTCAGCCTGATGTACCTTTCTACAGCAATACTATTTCACGTCATATTCGCCATTCTGCTGCTTTCACTTTCTCTTACTGTTAACATCACCACTATTGCATACTGTCAATTAAACCCAACACTGCCCGCGGAGGTTTCACATTAAGAGCCTCTCTACCTGGTAGGGGGTGTAATATTTTCTTTAAGTGTCTACAAGGCTTTTAAAACACATACTGTATATAGGCTCATTCATGGGAGCTTAACACATAGCAATACAATAAAATGAAATAAAATAAATAAATAAAAACTTAGTAGTAGAAATAAATAGATATGGTTGACGTGATTCTAACAGAAGATGCTTCTATGTAAACATTCATCACCCTTAATTTATGACACTAACAGAGAAAAAATAGAGAAAGTGGTTAATTTGTAGTAACAACATTAAAACCAAAGCAGATAGAAAAAGATAGTTAAGTAAACTACTTGGAAATGTTCAATACTATTATTACATTATCACTGTAGGGATATTAAAAATTTCAAAACATTACTTGATAGACTTGTGTCAGTATAAACTAGTTTTACTTCCTTTGGGTGGTTTGCAATCTTTTGAGAGAAAACTGGAATGCTGGAAAGGCAAGGGTGTTTTGTTTTTTTCTGTTTTCATGACATAGATGATGTTTTTCAGACTGTCCTGTGCCCCAGGCCCTTGGGGGCCCCACAAGGCCACCATTTTTCACCATGTTGCAGTTTGTTTGTGCTAACTGTATTGACTCACCAGTGGTTTTTTTTTTTTTTTTCCGTCCACACCTTTTTCTCTGTGTGTGTGTGTGTGTGCTAATAAATTCTGACAGTGGACAGTCACGTTTAGATTTTGTTAATAACAGCTAAATTACACATCCAGGTGATACACCCATGTTGAATTTCAGTGGTTCACCCACCAAAATAATCCTATTTTTTATACTTATATGCTATAATTTCCCTAGTAAAACCATTTTTTGAAATCCTATGGGCTTCTGGTCAATCTGATGATGTGGCTACAGTGTCTCATCTTCTTGTCTTCCCCTTTTATCTCTGCTCACCTCAACACTATTTCCTCTTCAGCATATTTTTGGCTCCGATGATACGGTGCGACAGTTGTTGTCTAAGCTCTAAACTAAGCTCTTCATCATGACGCACGCTGTTTCAAATTTTGCTGTGAAAGCAGTGCTGCTCTGCAGAGTTACTGATTTTCGTTTACGTACAAGTTGTTTACCAATGTGCTTTTTACCTCCATCTCTAGTAAATGTATATCTTAGACTGTTATCCGGTCTTATTTTTTTATGTTTCATCAATCATCAATACAGCTAATTAATGGTATAATTATATAACATTATCAAACATTTATGCCTGACAATAATTTGTGTTCTCTGTACAGTCTCCAAATATTAAAGCTCACAGATGAATAGAAAAGATTTATTTTCCCCTTAGTACAATGTACCATAATGAAAGATTTCATTGGTCATAACCAGTGGTGTAGTGGAATAACTTGGTATACTCTGTATACACAGTTATTTTTCAGTCAGCATTGAGTATACCCACTTCTAAATCCCCTCTGATGTGCACCATTCAGTGGTACACCCACCAGTGACCACTACACCACTGTTCATAACACAATTCTAAAATTAAAGATGTTTTCACATAAGGTCCTTTTTAAAGAAAGCATACTCAGTTCTCCTTTAAGTTGACCACAGAAATGTGAATGTGTTCAACTGAAAGTTCGATGAGACCTCAGTACTCTATTTTTTGGACCACTCACTGAACCACCAGTTTTCTTGTCATGGTTCCATCTAGTTGTCTTTCTGATCATGCTAGTGCTGTAGTATGTGATCTGTCTAAAGCTGGGCTAAAACACTATCCAAAAAGGTGAAACAAAACTGAATCATTATTAGTTCATGGTGTACATTAAAAGAACTGCAACATGGACTTGAAGAAAAGCATTTCCAGGGGAGTTCTGAGGTAAAATGTGAACATTTTCGTATATGTGCAAAAAATGCTGACTACTCACTTGAGGGCAGTGCTGTAGTGTGATTCATTATGATGCATATATGCTGAGCTGGTTTCATGTCTCTGCCATGACACAAGTGGAAAGAAATAAAAATAAATGTAAAGATTATGGCACCGCCAGCACATTTCTTTAAGTTGATGGCATTATTAGCTAATTGGAAGGCATCGCACCGAATTTAATTTTGGTTTAAAGCCAATGAGAAAGTGATGCAAATGATATCCAGAGAGAATGGGAGGAAAAATTCCTGTTGACATCTGAGTCAACAGGATAACATTCAGCCCCCTTCAACCCTTTTAACTGTTAATACAGAAGTTGTGTCTGTTATGGTATGAATAGATACAGTGTGAATGTTGGAAATAGTTTGCTTCAATGGCACATCAGGAGCTTGAGATAGACATTTGGGTCTAGACCGGGTCCTTTGTTATGTCTGTTGCCTCCCTTGTTACCTTCCATTGTGCTGCTATATCTGTCCAGTGAAAGCTGTAAAATACCAAGTAGCTTACTTCCTACTTAAGTACCCCACTCAGGTAGCAAATACAGTGAAGGTAACATTTTTGTCTTTAGTGTTTTTGTAGTGTATTTTTGATGTTTTCTTGCGACTGAATGGCTTTTTCATTACGTGTTTCCTCCTTAACATAATCAACACAGCATTTCAGTTGGTTCAGGAATAAGTGGCTCTTCAGCCAGTCCCTTCACTATAAATGGCGCAGTGTATGCTTTTTATAGTGGCTGTGTGTTGTTACAGGGGGAAAGTGAGCCCTTGTTCAGAAGCAGCTCTTAAAAGTATTATTGTCAGACCTGTACGCAGACACTCACTGAGAGTACAGGAAGATAGTGTGTGTTACAATTTGAAATCTGGAAATTGTGTGTGTTTTTTCAGCTTCTTTTGGGGATTTATGCTCCTACTTGGTTGTAATTCCATTATTTAGTGAAGAGATAATACAGTGTGGGAACTGTATAAAAATCAACTTTTTTTTTTTTTTTTTTTGAAGAAAAGGTATTTTAATTGTTTTTACCCCATATTTACCCATGTTTTGCTTTATTATTATTATTATTATTATTATTATTATTATTATTATTATTATTATTATTATTATCATTACTCCAACGGTAGTTCAGGGGGTTGGCTTGTGAAATCATCAGTAGCTCCACAATGTCCATAGTCTCCAATTAGTTATATACTATATATATTATGAAGCTGTGATTTGTTGTAGAAAGGACAAAAAATAGCTCATATAAATTTATGACAGAATATAAATTTGTTATATTGTTGGCATATTGTATGTTGTTGTATTTTTATGGCAGGTTTTCTTTCTGTGGCATTCTGAAAAATTCACTCTTTGTTGTGTATTATTGTCACTTCTAATAGCTGTTGTGGAAATTATTACACTACTTCAATTTAAATCAGAGAAACCATCTAATGGTTTTAATGTAGCAAGGTGAGTAGCTATATTTCATTTGAGAACAGTATTTTATTTATTTGTTTATTTATTTGTACATGAAATGAGCAATTTCAATTTTAGTTTTACAGAGAAATCTGGAATGGGCTGTAATATAATATATAATTAGATGTGTATGCTTCTAAATGAAATTGTGTACCATTTAATGCATGTCTATGTGTCGCTGATATTACTGAATGAGTGTGTATGTCCTGTTCTGAGGTGCTGTGTCATTTCCTGTTCATTGCACATGCCCATTTCATTTCTCTCTCTCTCTTGCTCTCCTGTCTCTCTCTCTCTCACACACACACACACACACACACACACAGTAACACAGTCCATGGTTGTGTTCATGTAATGACACGCCAGCGCTGCACGGATGAATGGAGTAGAAGATGGAAAGAGAGAGAGCAGGGAAAGAAAAGAGCGATAAAAGGAAAAGGTTGAAGAAAGCGGATTAGAAAGGAGGGAGAATAGAGAAGTAGGCCAAAAGCAACCAACTTCAGTATCCTTTGTTCAAAAATACATTTCCACATGTTGTTTAAAATGGCAGGTGGCATTGGAGGTTGGAGAATCTACTGTGTTGTTAGCATCACACATGATGCTCAAATGACTTCTTTGACTTCATTTATATAGTTACACATCCTCATTTTGAGTTTATTTTCACAAGAGTCTCAAGACATCTCTGTTTAGCAACATCCAGTCCATTCATGATGAACTAATGCAACAAAACACTTAAAACAAGACAAATGATACCCGTTAGCATATAGATTATGGATCTGAAAGAGAAATGCAGCTGTTCCAGTAATACAATACTGCAATATAAAACCAATGTGTGTACATTCATTAGATATACATGTATCGGTTAGCTGTTCATCATATGTTCATATGAGTATGAGCAATAACCAATGGATTTTGAAGGAAACAAAACATTTTAGTAACATAATGAATACATTTTCACATTTTGCTTTATTCAAGTTTTTCATGTTTGCTGTTGTCCTGATTCCGAGGTCTCATTTTCAAAAAAAAAAAAAAAAAACACTCACAAAACATAAGAAAAATGTTATTATATTCTTTCAATCAATTGTTGCACAGTGGTCAACAAAATACAAAACACATTAATCAATACGAACCAGTTCAACCATAATTTGCTTTCAGCCTTTATACTGCATTTCCTCTCCAACAAAAAAAATCTGAATTCTAAAAAAAAAAGAAAAAAAAAACTGTGTTTAATATAGTTACCATTAATCCATCAGAGCTTTGGGTCTTTCTCTGAAAACTTTTAACTGTTTTTTTTTTTTTAAAAAAAAAAAAAAAAAAAAAAAAGGAGCGAGAGTCAACTAAAGTAAAAAAGAATTTTCAAAAGAAGACCTGTGCTGTGCAAAGTAGGTGGTGATGAGGATCAAGTTGACTCCAGTTCCATGTAGCATCTTAGTGGTGGAGGAAAACTGTGATGAACTGTGACTGCCTAAATACAGAAATGGTTACTTGAGTTAAATTAGGAAGGATTAGCAAATCTCAAAAGGAGTCTGGTCTTGACATCAGCACAGATCTGCCTTGTTGTGGTTGTTTTGGCTCTGTTTTTTTCTCAGTTTTCTCAGTTAACGATTTCACCTATTCCTTTGTTTGATTTTGACCTTTTGGCTTAGTTAAACAAACACTCTGCTGCTTGCACATTCCTACGGCCAGTGGGATGGTACAAAACAGCAATTTAGATTGGAGGTCATAAACAAAAGACACTGTACATAAGTGACCTCAGACTGCCTGAGTCAATCCCCCCAATCAATGTTTATTACCAAAAACGATCGATGGTCAACTGTCAACTGTCCTCTGGGGAAAATATTGTAATTGCACTAATAATATACACTGTTCTGTAATTACAGTCCTGCCCTCAGCTGGCTATCATAGACCTGGATATGGCTGCCATATTTGTTTACTTGGTGTCAGCTGATTTGGGCTAAGGATCGGTTCAAGTAAGTGGCACTCAGGCTTGCTTTAGGCTTTAGGTGGATGTTGGCAGCAAGAATCGGGCCAGTGTACCTGGAATGAATCACATGAATCTGAAATGGGTCACACAGGCTGGTGTGCTGGATTCAGAGGCCTGTCACTTGACAACACGAGCTAACACACAGCTTGCGCGTGTTATCCAATTATATTTTTATACTATATTTTTGTATGGGTTGTCATAGCTACTGGTATTGTCTCAAAGGTCAAGATAAAACCATGCGGGTTCGTACTTTACAAATTGTTGGTATATATTTGGGCAAAGCTGAGCTGAGCAACCTCCTGTGTCACCATCCCAACACTGTACTGAACATACAGACACTGTCATCTACCTAAACATCTCATTCTCACAGATAAAGAGAAGGAATATATTTCCCCACAAAATGTTGAAAGCTGCATCTTGAAAGAATCAACCTGACATCCTGTCACACTTAAAATAAATAAATAACTGAACGAATAAATAAAAGCATGCACTTCATGTTTTTGAGACTTTCCCAAAACATGCAGTAATAAACTCTATATAGCACACTATGACAAATTTTATGTCTTTCTCTCTATTCACATATAATTATTTTATTTCTCTTTCATTTGTTCTCTCGCTCACAAGCACGCACTCTCCGATAAACACACACAAATACGCTGCACGCAATGATAAACTAATTTCTCTCACACACTCCCATATGTAATTACCCCTATCTCTCTGTGTTTGTGTGTGTGTGTCTTTGTCTCTTGCTCACACTCATAAACACACACACCTGCTTTGATGCTCTCACCGCTCCCACTGACCTTATTTTCTCCCTTATTCTCCCCCCAAAAAAACAAAAAAAAAAAAAAAAAAAAAAAAGATGAAGTGTAGACGGAGGAGTTAAAGAACACTGTCAACCAGCTATGTGTTTGTTCATTTCTCCTGTCTCTGTTGCAAGTTTTAGTTTTCTGCAGTTTTTTTTTAATTATTGTCATAAAAAGTCAAATCAAATTGATCATGATTTCATTTATAAAAAATAAAAAAACAGTAAAAATGGAATACATTTAAGGGATACGTGAAGACTTGTCATAGGCACTGCAACTGATATAGTGTTGCCTTGGTGCTGAATGGACAGCTCCTCACATGCGCCTTCTTAGTCACTGCAGTGTTAGTTACTACTGACACTCAAGTGTTTTCACTCTCTAAACTATTAACTGAAGACTAAGCAGAACACACACTGTTTTCTTTGCCGCAGTGTCACGTCAGCAGCGATAAATCAGATGCTGCGGTTATTTGTATACATTTCCATTCCTTCCTCCTAGTTTTAGCCACTAAATACGAAATGTTTTATATTAAACACTGTGCTACTTGTGTAATACCTTTAGAAGAGCAATGGAACTCTATGACGCAGGCTTTGGATAACACAATACTTGTTAGTTGAAAAGTATGTAACAATAAGACATAGGATATCACTAAAATAATACTTAGACCTTGTGCGCAACCTGCTATTGAAGGAGAAAATGCATGAAGGAGAGGGTGAGAAACAGTGAGAGCAGAAGCGTAAGCGGGGTAGAGATGAAGAAAAGGGGTGGGGGGTGGTAGACTCCACAACCTCATTATGTCTGTTGGCATTTTAACTCCTTTTGATGATTTAGTAAGAAGTATGGATGGAGAAGAAGGAGGAGGGGAGGAGATGTGTTTTCTTCTCTTCTGTCCGTGACACCGTTTCAATTCTCCGCTCACACATTCCCTCGCCCTACTCTCCCCATGACGGAGAAGAGAGAGAGAGAGAGAGAGAAGAAAGAGAAGTGAGTGTCTTTAATTTAGAGGGATCCCAAATGCGTGAAATCCTTTATGCTATCTGGGTCACAGTGTGCCTTACAGGCTGAAGAAATACACACACATACAGACTTAACACACACACACACACATTCTGCAAAGTGCCAGCCTGCTGGTTTGCTCGTTGATTCATTTTGTGAGTCTCTTTCTTTTTTATATTTGCTGCTTATGGTATATATTGTGTAGGTAGCAGTGTTGGAGTCGAACCAAGCTTGCAGCACTGCATTGCTGTAAGAAGCAGTGACTTAAATAGATTGAGTTAGTAAATTATATGCACAGTCACGGTAGTATACTATCAATTGACTGGCCCCAAGCCACAGGCTTCATTGCAACAGCATTTCTCAAACTTTCATTATAATTAAACATGGACGCAGTCAACAAACGCACAATCAGGGGTGTGTGTATGTGTGTGTGTTTGTCTGTGTGTGTGTCTTCATGTGCGTAGACGCATTCGCACTGAAAAACAAAATGCCAACCTTGCAAGAGCAAGAAGAGCTCAACTGAATTATATTAAACTGTGTTTGTGATTAGGGCCAAAAATGTGGAAAAGGTGAAGTAATTTTATTTATCAAAGTGTCATACACCTCAAGGAGCCTCACCTACGTAGGAATAAACGACACTCCGACAATATTTAACACAAACCGAGAGAAACGAAACGCTTTTGTGAACAACTAGATTGTCCTGATTTGTTTTCAGACACTTTTATGAAAAGACTGAGTAAAGATTTCAATAACAATATTGTCAATGCTGCTGTCAGCATTAATTATATCTGTGAATGTGATATAATAGAACTAAAAGTGAATTTTATTTTCAAATAAAAAAACTTACAGTTTACTCAGTCATTCCTGTTTTAATTTTAAAGGTGACAGAGAACGGTTGAACGGGGTTTTGATCCTCGTTCTGTGATGTGACATATACACAATAAAATGTTGGTTGGATGTGTGACGCCTCAGAAGCTTTATAAAAACCTCTCAGAAAGATATTTTAGGGTGGGGGTTTAAAACGCGTGGTTTTGCACCTATTTGGCATCTTTTCAGGCTTAACTGGCAACCTCATTATGAAATGCAAGCACTTGACACTGATTGGCTCGTTCAATGCCACTGACATGAATTTGCAGAATTAGTAACACAGACAGACCATCTTTTTACAGCTAATCACCTTTGAAGGGGAGGGAATTGAGTCAGAGTGGGGGGGCAGTGAGATACATTTTACATCACAAACAACAGTTTTTGAAATTGAGCCATTTTCTAGCGACGTTTCTAAAAAAGGAATTTCTATGAAAAGGAAATGTTCAGAATTTCTAGCACTTTTCACATGTTCCTGAATGTGGGCGGACGACCGTTATTCAACAAAGAAAACAGTAAAAACAGTTTTTGATTCTCTGTCACCTTTAACATAATACTGTTTTAATTTGACCAACTCTACAAGGTAGTTTATATGTACAAGAGGTCTACATTACAAGATATTTTAAAGCTCCTTTGCCAAAGAATAATTATTTGAAAAATAGCAGATTTCTCCTCCATGAATCTACTCCACAAGCACATGTCACATTTTTTCAATCCCATGTCATCACAAACAGTACATTTTAGGCTTACGTTTTATTTAAGCCTTAGAGGTAACAATTATCAACATGATTGCTTCTTGTTTGCTCATAACCAATAGTTTAAGATGGGTCTTTGATTCTCTCTCCAAATCTGCCTTCAATCATATCAAAAGTATAAATAATTTGCAAAGCAGAAAAACTGATTCATGACATTTATAACCATCAGACTCGACTGCTACTTGTTCTGCTCTCTGCTCTACCTAAAAGAAAACAATGTTATTAATCAGCTAGAGTTGATCCAGAACTTTTCAGCCCAAGTGCAGACCAGTACCAGAGTCAGTGCAAACACACACTTGCTGCCTGTTACTTTGTGTATTGATTTTAAGATTCTTTTACTTCATGGGCCAGCCCCAACATATTTATCTGACATGCTGAAAAAACACAAATCTTTTGGCAGTTCCAAGCTTCAGGATTAAAACCTCTGGTTGAGCAGTTTTTATGTTTTATACTAAAATGTTTTATTTTTTTTTTTTTTTACTTTTTCTGTCTTATTATGTCCTTATGAGTCTGTGAAACACTTTAAACTAGGGTTTTGTGGCAGATGATATGACATAACCCTCAAAGGGGGAGTGACAACCATGAACTGACCTTTAATACTATACAAGAGAAAATCAGGCTATTTTTCTCTTCAAGTCCAAAGAAATCAGTCAGCGCTCCCCAAAGAATAAGACATCATGTTCACTGCACACCACACGCCCATAATTGTTTTTCTCTCCAAGCACTGAAGATGGGGAGGAATCTAGATATCAGATCCAGAATTCATGGAACTGTGGCTGCATACTGATCTTTCAGTGGGAATTCATCAATGGCCACTAGCAAAAACTTAGACCTAGACCTAGACTAAACCTAAATTAGAAATTACTATAAAAATGTCCGATTTTCTTTAGCGATTGCAGCATAACATGACTTAGTAATGCCCCACCCCTCCCCCAAGTCCTTCCCCCTGACACTAGAAAGGAGAAAAGAGTAGGTTGGAGAAAAAAAAAAAAAAATTAAAAATGACTTCTTAGACCACCAGTAATGGAAAGAAAATTGAATTAGTCAGGCTCTTTCTTTTTCTGACGCTCTATTTTTTCTTTGTCACACACACACACACATATACACATACTCAAACAGGCACCACAGTGGTCATATCCATCTCATCGATCTGATTATTTTTGGCGTTGTGGTTGCAACATGTAAGGTCCATACCACAAAGTAAAGTGGTCAAAGTTTAGTGACCTGTTTAAATCATTCAAGAGATATTTTGTGTGTTTTTATATTTTTGTTTGTTAGCATCGTGTGTGGAAATTTAAATCAAATGCATTTATGGATGTTTCAACTTCTTTGAAACTTGTACTGTTCTAGAGCTCTGACCTTTGACCTCACTGTAAAAGAAGGAGGAAAATAAATCTAAGCAGCTTTGCACCAATTCATATTATTTAAAGAGTTTTCAATTGAATTCCACTCTCCTATAACTGATCAGTGCACAGACAGTTTCACTCACTGCTTGTTAGACACACTCACCCTGCAGCACTGTGTGTGTGTGTGTGTGTGTGTGTGTGTGTGTGTGTGTGTGTGTGTGTGTGTGTCAGGACACTTGATGCTTGACCGACATTCACTGATGGAAGACACTTCAAGCAATATTTAGAAATGTTCTTAGACACGGAACAGACTCGCTTTACTGCGATTTGAGGGCAAGGTCTGTGTTTGTGCCGCTCTGTACGAGAGAGAGACAGTGATATCTATAGAGAGGGAATTCTAAGTGAGTTGATACACACACATCCACACACACGTATATATACACAGTGGGGGAAATCACAGAGACGGATGACCCTCATGGGTGTATTGACATCTCTCACGGCTGAACAAATGGCGCAGTTCAGTTGCGTTTACTGACATCGATTTGAAAACTATTTAACATTCCATCCGTGGCCTCACCTTGGTTAACCATAGAGCACAGGGATATGATTTCTCTCTCTCTTTCACTCACTCACACACACACACACACACACACACACACACACACACACGCACTCACACACACGACTACCATGGTGCTGATGATTAGGAAGTCTATTGGGCAGGGGCAGTATTACACTGATCCTCCTGCAGGGGTAGAAAGTAACAAAATGACATATCTTGCTCCTCTGAGCCATTGTTGTCCAAAATCTATTAAAAACACTGTTGCACACCATCCTGCTGCTAGAAATACTTACCAGAACATCAAATCTACATTAAACTGCCACTCAAAATGGTTCACAAAAATATTCTATTTCCTCCTGTCTTACATTCCATAAACATGGATCAATAGACCTTATTATCCTCTGTGTCAGCAGTAAAGATCTTGCTGTAGATGGTGGTAGTGGATTGATGACACAAAAGTTTGCAAGTAGGCACCCTCCATCTTTGTCATTGATTAGCACAAAATGCCTCCAGAGAGTTCAACAGCAATTTATGGCATCCTAGAATCACCCATTCCAGCTTCTTCCTGACCTGTTGGTAAATTATTGTTGGGCCTAGTAGGGGTCCTGCATTTTCATCCAGAACCACAGGCATCTCGTTGCTGCTAGGTTGTTGAACAGTGTCTTTCTGCATCTTCCAGTCACAAGCCCATTGTGGCCAGTCTAGCTTTGATGACAAGGAGACATTACTGGCTGCTTCATGTCACTCATGAACAAAGATAATTATTTGCAAGAGGTTGGCTGGTCTTAGGGGCTGGGGCCTAGAGGGAACTCATTGAGGCAAGCCTCTTAGAAATGGTGTCAGCATAATGTCCTTTCGTAAGTCTGGTCTTAAATCTTGTCAGTATGTTTGAGGGATGCTGACATAGAGAAAAGGTCTCATTTTGGACCCTCTCCCTATTACTGATGAAGATTGATTGGTTTTGGAACGATGTTGCATGTCCAGTAGCCTTAATGGTAACCCTACTCCCACACATCCTTTCAGCTAAACTTTCTCCCGTACATAATTTCTTACCATATCCATGGCAAGAGAGTCTCTTGCTGACAGCGCACTTTCCCCACCACCAGTTTCATCCACTTGAAGCCAGTCCAAAGCCTTCTCTTCCCTGCTGAGTTGATGTTGCTTGGCTGACAGACTTGGATGATGTCCATTTGTGACGGGATATTACGGTCTGTGCATTGCTAATGATCTCCTTGTCTCGGGATTCATTCAGTGTCATGTGGAGTCTTGAACTCCTCTGTCAGATTACCATTGAGCAGCCTGAGTATGTGATTCCCATGTAAGTAAACTCACAGCCATTTTTTGATGTATGCTGTGCTCTCCCTTTATTTTCTCTATGGATTTTCTCCATGAGACCTCAAAGATCGTGAGTGACCACATTACACATGGCCGAAGACCAGACTTTAAGCACGAAATCTATAACCTTTCAGTCAGCTGGGTGTCATTGATGCAACATGTGATTTCCTTCTGCAGTTATTGCACTTGCTCTTCCAACCGTATGAGTTCATGGGGCACTGACCCAAATGCAGTGGTGAGATTATCACCACAACAAGACTACATACATAGAGCTTTCTATTCTTGACCCTTGCTGATTGGATTTTGTGTCAGATCATGCTGTTTGATAGATATACTAGAAGAGCAAAATGTGTCATCAGAGATGATCTTCTTTGTTCGCTTTACAGTTCCAAACTTGTTTCTTGGTCAATCTGTAGTGATGATTTTATCTTTTATAATACATTGAGATGAAAGGTTGGTCAGAGTGGACACAAATGGCCTTTGGAACCTTCTACTTTAAGACCAGAACCCTACTTGCCCTGCACCACACTTTGTGTTTTATCTGTTGTTTTCATGAGTCTCTGCAGAAACCATGAGGTATCTGATGCATTCTTTTACACTTTATGGGTCTCTGTTTGAGCATTGGACTAATGCTGCCCTTGCTTTTTTCCTTTTCACAAGGCTGTGTTAAATATGATTTTCTAGAGGTTATAGAGGTGGAATGTTTAATGCGATGGCCACATGTTTGGACCACAATGTGTTTTCTTTGAGTGCTTCTCCAAATTTTGTTTTGTTAGTTTCGGTGTTCTATTTTCTATAATAAAAAGGCAAGACCTAGAAGCCCGAAATAATAAGAACAGAATTAAAAAAACAGGATCACAGTCAGAATCCAGTCCAGTTCACGATCAGTGCTTAGTAACCTGAATACATTCTCTCACATGCACAAATAGGCAGAAGCAAAATTGTACAATCAGCTGTAATTTAAAATTGAAATAAAGCAAGGGAGGAAGCTAATAGCTCCAAGGTCACAAATCCATTTTACCCCATCACACAACACACAAACACACCAGCAGGCAATTACCAATATCTCCTAAATCTGCTGACATGACAGTTCTGATTTGATGTTGTTATGATCTTTGAATAATGACTCTGAGGCTGCTATACATCCTCAGTATCTTTCCTTCAGCTCTGTGATTTTCATCTCATTTATTTCTTTATCAATTACGTTCTGTTTACGTCCCTTTTTAATTGCATGCATTTCAGTGTTCTTCTTTTACCTTTCCCCTTCTTTACTTGCCCAATTAATATCTCGCCTTTTCTCTCATCTGTACAGGCAAGCATGAAATTCAACATATATGATACTTCTCTATACCATAACATCATATCATATTTATGGATTGATTTAAGTTCCTACATTTCCTAAACTGTTGCTGCAGTTTCTCTTCTATTCTTATACCTATACACCCATGCATTAATGGACATAGTATGCAATTTTGCATAATGAGTATGACTGATGTAAAGTAACTGATGTAATGTAAAGTATGTTTTGTTGATCTTTGTAGGTCTGTAAAAAGAAAAAAGAAAATAAAGCTTCATTTACCCCAGCAGAGGGGCAGTCGTGGAATGAAATGTTAATAAGCTGTAATTCAGTTGAAATTGTATAAGGCTTAAAAGGGGAAGATGGAAAAGCTTTGGATTTGGTTCTGATTGTTTTATGCCTCCACTCCCATCTCCCATCAAAGAAAATGGGCCACATATATTTCAATGATAATTACAGCAACATGTGTGAGAAAACTATTTGAAGCAGGTGGCTTTAGCTTATTGGCACATTTAAACACTTGACAAAACAAAAACAGGAAGAAACTACCACACAACAAACACACACACACACACACACACACACACACACACACAGTAGTGAAGTGTCA